>BSBM01001033.1:2337500-2877500 GCA_027924585.1 Larix kaempferi
ACCTTTCCACTTATATGTTTTCCTACCTTCCCCTTGATTGTAGGGGATTATAACCTTGTAGGAAATTTCACCTTTATTAGGAAGCATGCAAGGGTGGAAGAAAGATGAACCATTATGCATGCATAGAGTAAACTCATTGATTTCAGGGTAATTCAATACATGATGTTTTGAAAACTCACCAGTTCAGGCATAGAAGGTCAACCCAGGCCAACTTTATTTTAAGGGAATATCTCTAATTGACAAGGATGAATGGTGTGGGTTCACCTATATTTATATCTTGCTAGTTTTCTTTTAGCAACTCTGTTTTGATATCATGCTTGAGGATTTTAAATCCTCTGCTTGACTAGAGCTAGAGTCTCCAATTGTCGATTCACATGATAGATGAATGGTGGGAGATAATATGACTTCAACCCTTGTATTTCTCTCTCTTTTCCTTTATCCTATCCTTTTTTGAACAGTTCCAGGTCCCACTCCTCTACCCAGGTCTTGCATAAAATGACCATGAACCTTTGTGTAATTACTAATTATCATTTCAATGTAGGCCAAACAATTTACAAACAACTTTTGTTGTCCCTACTAAACCCTTGGCAATATTTAGTCTCTTAAAATATTTCCACAAAGGACTGCTAGGATTATCAACATCGCTTGACATGATCAGAGTGAAAAATAGATAATGGATGTGCGAGCAGACTTAGGAAAAGTTATGACAAGGATTCCTGATATCATTAATGATGAAGAACATGCGAACATGAATGTGATATCATTAATGATGAAGAAAAATTGAACATCAATGCACAAAGGAAAAGAGACAAAGGGATCCTTCTAGAGACTTTTTAATTGATGGATGGATATTCTGGAGACTTTTTAATTGATGTTGTTGAACCTATTTGTGGACTAGAATATATAGTCATGAGTAAAATTTGACACCTCATCTATTGTATGTCTCTATCTCTGTGGTGTTTAGAAATACATTTCCTAACGATGCTATAATTGCTTAGTCGAGAATACATTCATATGTGGTTTTTGCATAATAACTGTCTAAATTAGGAGACCAATTTGAAGGTAATATTTTTGTTAAGACAATTGAAAGGTTTAGCCTATATTGTAATACCTAAGGGATCACATTAAGGAGAAAAACAAGAAGTAGATACCTTACTTCCAGGAAGAAGAAAATAGGGTTTGGAGGGTTGATAATTGCAACATAAATCCTTGCACCTTTTGATGCATCATTCTTAGATATGAATTTTTGTCTCTAAGAGTTTTTAAGGGTTCCAAGAGACACCTTGGGTAGGACCCACTCAAATGGGAGGTCATAGGAATCCTCCTTTCATTTCATTTTATGTCCTTAGAATTTCTATCATGAATTTATCTATACTTATACAGAGTAGAGTAGTTGTTTTTATGTCAAATATGGGTCCCTGTGGGCATTTTTGTGGGTGTGGGTCCCTGCACCATTTCTATGGGTCCCTGTGGGCATTTCTGTGGGTCCCTGCGGGTATTTCTGTGGGTCCCTGCGGGCATTTATGTGGGTCCCTGCGAGCATTTCTGTGGGTGTGGGTCCATGTGGGCATTTCTATGGGTCCCTGTGGGCATTTCTATGGGTCCCTGTGGGCATTTCTGTGGGTCCCTATGGGCATTTCTGTGGGTGTGGGTCCCTGTGGGCATTTATGTGGGTCCCTACGCGCATTTATGTGGGTGTGGGTCCTTGTAGGAATTTCTATGGGTGTGGGTCCCTGTAGGAATTTCTATGGGTGTGGGTCCCTGCGGGCATTTTTGTGGGTGTGGTTCCCTGCGGGCATTTCTATGGGTGTGGGTCCTTGCGGGCATTTCTGTGGGTCCCTGCGGGCATTTCTGTGGGTCCCTATGGGCATTTCTGTGGGTGCGGGTCCCTGTGGGCATTTATGTGGGTCCCTGCAGTCATTTCTGTGGGTCCCTACGGGCATTTATGTGGGTGTGGGTCCTTGTAGGAATTTCTATGGGTGTGGGTCCCTGCGGGCATTTTTGTGGGTGTGGTTCCCTGCGGGCATTTCTATGGGTGTGGGTCCCTGCGGGCATTTCTGTGGGTCCCTGCAAGCATTTCTGTGGGTCCCTTTGGGCATTTCTGTGGGTCCCTATGGGCATTTCTGTGGGTCCCCGCGGGAATTTATGTGGGTGTGGGTCCCTGCAGACATTTATGTGGGTCCCTACGGGCATTTCCGTGGGTCCCTGTGGGAATTTCTATGGGTGTGGGTCCCTGCAGGAATTTCTGTGGGTCCCTGCGGGCATTTCTTTGGGTCCTTGCAGGCATTTCTGTGGGTCCCTGTGGGCATTTATGTGGGTGTGGGTCCTTGTGGACATTTCTATGGGTCCTTGCAGGCATTTCTGTGGGTCCCTGTGGGAATTTCTGTGGGTCCCTATGGGAATTTTTGTGGGTCCCTGTGGGAATTGTTGTGGGGGTGGGTCCCTCCGGGAATTTATGTGGGTCCTTGCAGGAATTTCTGTGGGTGTGGGTCCCTATGCCTGTCTCTTGTGTTTGTTAAACCTGAATTTCTGAGATGATGTAATTTTAAACTGTCAAAGCACACTCGGTCATCTAGTCCGAAATTCAGCCTCAGAGCAATCCCAAAATCAGAGAGGAATACTTCAAAGTTGTGTGTGTTAAATGAATGAAGTGAAGGGTTATTTATATAGATCAAATTGGATTTTTTACTGAGCCGACCTAACATATGTTTATTTTTTTAATATATTTTTATTGGAATGTATGAGGGCTGACTGACTTCAACATTAGTTTTAGCATAACATTTTTAAAATTAAAATTTCTTTTGAATATTTGCAAAGGGAATTCTTCCCAAGGTTCAAGAGTGGGTTGAAAGTTTTCATATGCAAGGGAATATGAGCCATACCAAACTTGGCTTAGGGTCACCACAAGAACTCAAGGACCATCAAGTGCAAGTAATGGATCTAAGAACTTCTTCAATGCATCATGTCATCAAGGAACTTACCACGGACTTTAAAAGCTTCTTCGTGGAAAATACCCCATTGATAAGTCATGGGCATCTTGGGCTTCAATGTGGGCTCCATCATCAAAAGTTAATCATTCTAGAGACCACATATGTGTGGCTTTCATGGCATCATCATCTAGTCATAACGTCTTCAACAAATGACCACAGAATGAGTCATTTGTTTCTCCTAGTGCTCCAAGTAACACACCAACTGTGAATTGGTTCCAATGCCCAACCTACCATGTCCTTTTTGTCATGTCATCAAACTTAATGACTCCTTTGTCATCAACGGCTTGTCATTAATGGCTTGTCATCAATGAAAACCATACTCAACATTGTCTTCCTCTAGAATAAATTATTTTTGTTAACAAATAGCAAAAATTTAAGTCCTTTGTTAGTCTTCCTCCTTGCTACAAATTTGATAAGGTTTCATGATTATGCCAATTTATTTCAGGTTCTTTTGAAAATAAATTATGTAGTAGATTGAAATGCCTTGCATTAAAGTCTTGTAGTGAACCCCTTCCATGTAACAAATCCTTGCAACTAGAAATGAAAAAGTCTGTAGGTTCGTATAGGTGTTAAATTTTGTAGCAACATGTTAGAAAATGGTGGCATGCCATATATGTAGGTATATAATGACATGCATAAGTATGTAGGAAAATTGTGGTGTGACATACTCGTATGTATAGAAGTTGATAGGAAATTGACAATAAAATTTGTAGTAGGCATGCAGGTCCCCAAATATAGAATGTTAGTAATCTTATAGTATGGTGGTAGGTCTTCAAGTATATTGTAACATATTTTACAAGAATGTGTTGTAGGTATTTATACCAATAGATTTGTACAATCATCAATGCTTGTTTGATATGTTGGATAAATTATTAAGTGGATTTCTTGAATGCAATTTTGTATTTTGTTATTTGGGAGGGGGGGGGAGTCATATTTGACCCTAAGGGAAATTTTGAATGTAATTGGATTAGAAACGTTTTTCAAACCCTATCCTCTCCTTCGTTTAAAAATCACAAGTTTCATTGCAAATCGAAGCCATATTTCCATTTACTTGTCATGCATTTTACTAATTAGAAGAAAGTTATTGTTGGATTCATTTACTTTGAAAGAGTAGTTCTAGTTTGGCATAAAAGGAAAAAATAAAAAATGTGTAGTTTTTCTCTTTGAAAAGTTTGTGGTTGTGTTTATTTTTCTTTTTGGATCGAAGAACTCTCTCTTTCTTGTAGCTAGTTTTTCATCGAAAATAAAAGTGCATTGATTCATTCACTTATGCATGGTTTGAGTCGAGTCATAACACCATTGAGTTGCACTTCCTCTACCTGATTGAGTAAGACAAAAAACCATTAAAATTTATCTCCCTAACTCAACACATTTTAACCTCACTTGAGGATACAAAATAAGTTGTTAGTTAGGTAGGACACCGGGGAAAGGAATCCAAATAATTCCCCCTTGTCGCTTTTCATCTAAGACATAGTTGTTGTCCTTTAGGGTACTAAAATCCTCTTGTATTTGTTGACACGACATCAACCAGTTTGTTGAGAGGCCCCCCCGTTCCACGGGAGCAAGCAATGAGGACTGGTTCTAGATGGACTTTGTGGAATGCCGCACTCCACTTAGCGCCTAAGGACACCTCTCCATTGTCTTCCTTGTATTTTCCGTATAGGTGATACAAGGGCTTAAAGGGAGAAGCTCCGATTAACCTTCTCAGACATGTCATGAACGAGGTAGCTTAGTGGCTTTTCTTCTAGGATTTTTTACCCAGGATCCCTTTCAGTAGAGGGATATCCTTCCACTTTTGGTCTCTCACTTCGTATTGTTCGACTTGGATTTCTTCACCTTGCGAAGGATACGATTTGTTGAGGTCTCCAGATCTTAAATAGGAAGTTTGCTTGCTATTTCACCTTCTAGAGGGTATTTTTTATTTTTGTAATGCTTCTTATTGGCATTCTGGCCATTTTGTTGTAGCTCGCTTACTGTGACATTGGTCTTAGTATAATTTTTGAGATTGATGTTTTGGTCTACGAGTCTTTTCTTTTCCTAGCTCCACTTCTGCATGCTCGGTTGCTTTAGGGTTTTTGAGTTCTTACACGGTCAGTTACCAAGATGATGATGTGTGATGTCCTCTTCTCCCAGGTCTTCAAGATGGTTGAGTTAGATGTTCTTCTTAAGGGAATGGGCACCCCTTGATGGAGACACTAACGCTTGAACTTAGGAGAAATATAGATGACTACATGATCACATCATCCATGTGGAATTTTCCTTTTACAGTGAAGATGAACTTTTAGGTTATATGGAACACTGGTACATTTGAGAGAGAGATGATTAGTTGTACCCCACCTTGGTTGATTGACTTTTGGTCCTTTCATTTTGTTGATAATTTTTTTGTGGTACCTTTCCTTTTACCTTTTGGGTCTTTTACTCATCTTGAGTTATCTTTTGATTTGTACCACCTTTTATGTTTTTGGTCTTATGGGTATAAATAACTATGGTAGTTTGTCCACATATGAGGTACACCCCCTTAGTCCCAAGGGTTATGAGTCTTTATACCCACTCTTGTATTTTTGAATTCTATCTTACTGGTTGGTCTTTGTACCCTTTGGTTGGTCCTTGTACCTTACTGGAGGCCGTGAGTCTCTTTGGCCTTAGTCTGCTGGCTGTCAGTTCATTTATGAGGGCCAAAATCTTGTATGTGCAGATTGGACTGAGTTTTTAAGTTATTTTGTTTTTTTTACTGACCTTTGTTTTATATGCCCAGGTTTTTATTGGTTTCCAGCCCCAATAAAAATGGCCGCATGCCTTGTGGAGAAATTCCCATAGGTCTTGTGGAGAAATGCCCGCAGGACCAATGAAAATGCCCACAGGCCTCATGGAGAAATGCCCACAGGCCCAATGAAAATGACCGTAGACCTTGTGGAGAAATTCTTGTAGGCCTTGACATTATTTGACAATGGTGATGATGATAGGGTCATTTCTCCCATCTTTAGTTTTTTGTACCACCCTCCAGACCTTAGTTAGGAAGATTGCTTGCTATCATACCTTTTAGAGGTCCTATTTGAGTTACACGAGGTAGTTACAAGGAGATGTTGCATATAAGAGGTAGTTACAAGGATCTAATGCATATATTTGACATTATTTGACCTTCTATCTCTTTGGCATGTCAAATAACAGGTAGTTACAAGGAGCTATTGCAATATATATTTGACCTTATTTGTACCTTCCCCATAAAGGTTGATTTACTTTTGGTCCTTACACCCTGTTGTTTATTGGTCTTATGGTACCTTGTCCTTTCATTTTGTTGATAATTTTTTTGTGGTACCTTGCCTTTTACCTTTTGGGTCTTTTACTAAGGAAAGAATGAATTTGGGTCTTTTACATGTAGCTCTATAACTTTTATATCTAACACGAATTCTACCTTTTATCTGTCAAGGTAACTCAATCATAAATAAATTCTTATTCCAAAATACATGAAGACATTTTAAGGAGAAGCTCGCCGACTCTCCAATTCTCTATAACCGTTAGTTGTTGAGTCGTACACCGTATGACCGGGTAGTCCAAGTTAGGGTGATTAACTGCGAATTTTACTCCAACGGTATAGAAGTTTAAATTCTAAGGTTCAACTTACAATGTTGGAATGGTAAGTTAATTGTTCAAAACTCGCTGTTGACATAATGATGTCAACTTCGACTCTATCTCCGTACGTTTTATACAGTGATGCAAGAACTAAACATCGTCGCTGCTCTTTGAATGCCGGGTGGATCCCCCAGGCTCTATGAAGGAAATAGATTAAATGTCTCAGAAATTGCGGAAGGTTTTAATTAAAGTCCTCTGCAACAGCGGAGAAACTCGCGTAAGTCTACCGCAACGGCCTTTTTGACGAACAAGTCTGGCTCGACGGAAGAGTTAAGGTTCTTTTTCCGAAATGGCGGAGGAACTCGCCTATTTTTTTCGCAACGGCGGACATTTCTGATCAACTCTTCCGCAAAAGGGCAGATGAATCTTTCTTTCTTCTCTGATGAATTGTTTCGCTTAAGTTACATAAAATCGCCCGCAGCCCCGGATAAATTCGCTTATCTTTTCCGTAACGACGGATAAAACTCAGGTAAATCTCCCGCCTTAAGCTTTCACGCCTTTCCACGGCGGGCAAACTTGGGTTCTCTTTCCGCAAACGCAGGCAAGTCCGCCTATCTTTTCCGCAACGCCATAACCATTTGGCATTATCTTTCCGCTTTAATGGTCGCATTTAATATTGAAAGAATCGATTTGACTTGCCATTAAGCTATATTACTCTAATTTTAACATAAATTTTTTTATATTGAAAATGACTATTCACAAATTAGATTCCAAAGATGCTTCTTCTTGATATAATAATATCATTTTTACTATAGCACTTTAATTTTAATATAAGATTTATTTATTGAAAATGACTCTTCACAAATTATAAGTAATAGGTAACTTTTCAAGTCTATGGATTTAGAGTTTCATGTTTCTTCTTTCCGACAATAGTTTCCTATCCTTTGATAGGAGTGGCTAACATAAATTCAAAATATTTAAGCTATGATACCAAGTTAGTTTTCTAGCTAATAGTTGTATATCCTTTGATAAGAGTAGCTAACATAAATTCAAAATATTTAAGCTATGATACCAAGATAGTTTTCTAGATAATAGTTGTATATCCTTTGATAGGAGTGGCTAACATAAATTCAAAATATTTAAGCTATGCAAGTTAGTTTTCTAGATAATCAATTAGTATTTCGTAGCATTTTTAATAATATTTAGGTTTATGCTAATAGATGGGAGTTCACTTTTTAGTTCCAGGTGAAGAGCCTATAAACTTAGTTCTTGAGCAAACCCCAATAATTTACTTCCTTTTATGTTCTTTAGGCATCAGAATGACGCTCGTCGTCAATAATTGATAACTCTTCGTTTTTGAGTGATCCAAGCTATTCCCTTAGTGGGATCAATTGTCCGTCGTTGAGTTGTGTCAGCCCTATTAGTCTCCTAACTTTACTATTTACACTCAACAACTAAACCATATAACTTACACGGTTTTATTGGTGGGGCCTTCGCCTTGAGCTCCTCACTAGAAACTAGTACAATAATCAATAATTATTACAAAATAATAGTACATAAAGGAGGGATATTACATCCTCCTCCCCTTAAGAATAACACCGTCCTCGGTGTTCATACATTTCAGTAGTTCATTTTGTATAATTTGGGAATGGTCTCCAATATCGAAGCTAGCCTGCGTAGATACTGCCTGCGTGTGAGTCGATATTATACGCCGACCATTATACTCCGACCATTATTACTCCAGGAGTGTTTCCCAGCGTGAAGATACTCCGACCATAATTGCTTTTATAGTCGGCGGTTGGCTGTTGGCTTCAGTTACTCTGACTAGTGATCAAATTTGAAGTGTGGGTCTTAATTTTTATTGGAAGGGTATTTGTTCTTGAAGCCCTTCAAAGATAGAGGGAAATTTAAATAATTGTATTTTAATTGACATGTATAAATTAACTAAACCCTTTTCCCCGAAAATGAAAAAAACAAATATTGCCTGTCCAAATTTTTACAATGTTAAACAATTAAGCACTCAATATCTACACGATAAAATGGTATCTTTTCAATAAAACCGAATTTGAACACATTATTTTGACATATATGTAACATTAATTTTATAGTTCATTGAAATAACAACTATTTTGTTGTATTTTTATGGGTTAGACCACACTTCATTATACATAAAAACTACTTATACTATGCAATAACCATATTGGGGCTTTTGCATGATCTTATGCATAGTATAGGACGTTGTAACTAGATATAGTCTTAGAATAAAAGTAGAACCATGAGAAAATTACTTACCGTTAACTATGTACAAAAAGAAGCCACTAAGCAAAACGAGGCTATAATAAACCTACAACCAAAATATACATATAAAACCAACCAAAACCTTAATTCAAACCGGAGAGAGGGAAACCATCCAAGCTTGAGAGATGTAAGAATGATGGGCATTAGGCCCCTAAGAAAAAATAATTCATAGCTAAAAAAAACATTAAAAAAAAATCCTCCATGCCAAGCAAGTTAGCAATGCTAGCATCATAGGGGCCTGGGCATCAGATTTTGTTGTTCAGCACTTGTCGCAACAACATACAGGTATGGGATGGAGGGGAAATGAAATCAAGCCTAATTCAACTGGAGCCTTGCAACTGACTGCATGTTTGAGTCTCGACAGTCTGCCTTTTAAATTGAACCAAAACAACAAAAGAAGTTCGTTAATGGATCGATTTGCGAAAACTCTAGATACATGAGTAATTAAGAGCTCGAGGCTATAAAATTTGTTGTGTTTTTTACCAATCCATGATTCATTGAATTCGTAATCATGGGCATGAAATTTAAGTTATTTAATGAAAGAATTAATCTATCTACCTCTATGTTGAAACTATTTTCCATGCTGATGCGATCCACTGCCCTCCTTATTGTCTTACCAGAAGGCATGAGAATGAGGAAGATGACTTAAAATTATGGACTTCACCATCAAAGAAGCCTTACAATCACATTGGTAAGGAGTCATAAGAAGATCACAACAATCTGATGTGTCAAATCTCATATGAGAGTGCCAATTAAATATTTATATGGTAAATTTAATATAAGACTTACTTATAGTCAAGTCTCCTACTCTTTCCGTCTTGATACATTTGATAATTTATGGTTGTCTCTGCCCCTTGACCCAATTGATATTATAATGTGAGGATGTGCATGCATAATAAAATTAGTTATGACTATGCGATGAGGATTTAAATAGAAGAGGATGTAAAGACATGCAATTTGTATACGTATTTTGGTGGCAAGTTCTGAAGATAAACATGGTGAGAAAGCACATATGTTTGGAAGGACAGAGGAACTGGGATAGGAATGTGTTGGTTGACTTCATTTTTGAAAAAATTAGCTACTATAAGTGGTTCATAAAACCACTTTATGTACAAGTAATATTATTTATCAAAAAAAATTCTTCTACATTTTGAAATAAAATGAATATTTATGCCGTAGGTGTTTCACCAACGAGAAGCATTCCATTCCGTGTCGGCTAGATTCCTCGCTCATAGAGCGAATGAAATGCTGCCTAGTGGATGGTTGTTTGTGTCTGCGAGTTCACCAGTATTACTTGTATGGTTGTTTTTGTCACGAACAAAGCGTAATGTGTAGTCGTCCAGTATTACTTGTATGTTCAATCTTTAAATTTAGTATTTGATCATCTATGCGATTTATCTACTGGTTTCAGATGAAAGGGTGATTTATTTAATTTTCACTGCAACAATTTTTGTCTCCTAGAAAAGTTGGGCCTTCCATTCCATGTTCATTTTTCCATTCCCTGTACTTGTTTTCACTACAAGTAAACGATGCACATATTACTAATCTTAAACTGTAGTGGTGCACTTAACATATTAGCTTCTATTTTGCAACTCTTGCATGTATGTACCATATATGTTTAGAAGATTATTATTGTTTAGAAGATTTTAAGAAGCTTGATAGCCTCCTTTTCCAGATCGTTAAATAACTGCATGGCTTTTTGACATTTGGAAGAGTTGAATGATGATGACCTTGTAATCTTCACATTAGTGAATTTCTGTATAAAGGTGTTGAGATAGGATGCTACGCTATATTATTTATCATAAGATTATTGAGAGTGTTTGGGAAAATGCTTCTAGGTTTATTGGTTGATAATTGAATTTTATAAGGTGAATTTTATTTTAGGCAAAAAAAGATAATTAACTACTTGTGTGCATTTACTTTATGTGAAAAATACAATTGAAAGGAGAAAAAACTCTTTATTGCCTTTCTGGTTATTGCACTACTTTCAACTTGTACACAACTTACCTCAGCGCGGAGCAACTTCCAATTTTCCATCGAGCGACACGATTTAGATAGTTCAAGCCCGTATAGACTCGATGATGTTTTTTGTGATCCAATTTCATTCTTGAAATGATTCGTTGAAAACCTACGATACGACTATTAGAATTTTGAAGGATGACTTAAGAAGGGATATAGAGCCTTTAGGAAGATATGCATATCTCTTATTCTTGTTGAACTAGTGTTAGATATCTCCTATTTGTATTTGATTATGAGTTGCCTCGCTAGGTTATCTTTCAAGGTTACTTTGAAAGTGTTTACATGATGTTTGGATGTGCTTCTATTAGTTAGTTGAAGATTCATACTTAAATTGTGATTTTGTTTTATGTTTCAATGATACTAGTATGACCTATTGCCCATACTCTGCCTAAACTCTTTTTCTTTCCTTGTGCTATTTTCCTCTCGACGTTCCTTTTGCCCTTCTCGAGGCAAATGCTAGTTATAAATACATTTACAATATTAAATTATGAATAAATATAGTATTATTTAAAACCAATGAGTGGAAGATACATATCATTTTAGACCTAAAACAAAAATAAAGAACAAGATAACATCTTCCCCCCACACACATATAAGCATTTTTAATCATTTTAGTGTAGATGATGAATAACATCTTTCAAATATATGTGTATTCAAGTATATTGCTATTCTTTATTAAAAAAATGTTGATAAATGAGAAAAAAACTGTCATTTTATTAAATAAAGATAAAATTTAAAACTTCTAACAAAGATACAAATTCATAACCTCCAGTTATCAAAACTTGCTTATCAATTTCATATATTTATCCCTCAATGTAAAACAACAGAGAAACCTCTATAGCAACTTATATAGCTATATGGAAGGTGTTTTATTAAAAAAAGAAAAAATAAATATACCTTCTAAGAAACCGAGAGATTTATTTTATTATTATTAAAAACACAATGATCAACCTATTGTAAGGATATGAGAACAATTTGTAATGAATAAAAAAAATATGACGAGTTTAGAACAATTCACTTATAACAGAAGCCGAAGGGTGCAAGGAGAGACACGTTTCCAATATGTGCTTTATTTAACAGCTATTGCAAAAGAATTTTATTAATGTTGGGTATTAACGAGAGTACACCCTATGAAAGAGATAAACAATTGGAAAGTGAAATAAAATTGTGTTAATATTTTATCAAAAGATACTTCTAAATTTACTAATTCTATAAATAAAAGTAAGCATGCATATATATATAATTTTAATATTTATAAAATATTAATTCATTTATTTCAATATTTAAAAATTAAAAAAAATTATAAATATATTTTATGATTAAGTTTAATTATTTAATTTAAATGATTTCTAAATGAAAAATGTAAATTTTTATATTTATAAATAAAATATATTTGATATATTTTTTAATATTCATTTAAAAATAAAAATATTTAAAAATTACAAAAATAATATATAATAACAATGAAAAGTGTATCTCTCCAGGGTTGGCAGGTGTGGGCGGAGTAATTATAGACTCTCAGGGGAACAAGAAGAAGGACTTCGCCTGGGGCATTGGGAAGAAAACCAACAATGCAACAAAATGGCTGGGACTAGTCAAAGGATTGGAGATAGCAGTTAGCCTAGGAATCAAGAAACTCACCATCCTCGGAGATTCCTTAATCATAATTCGAGAAGCTAGGCACATCACTGCAAAAAGAAAGGATCCGTCGTCCAAAATGCATTATTTCCTCCAATGCATCAGAACCGAATTTCATGAACTCAACTTCTTCCATATATTGCGTGGGTTGAATGAGAAAGCAGATGCTATGGCAAATCTAGGAGTGGGGCTTGACTATGGTTTGCTTAGGCATGGCAATGATCACATCAAAGCTACTTGGATTCCATAATCCAAGAGCAAGATTATGGATTAAGCCTTTTGTCAATCTCATTAGACTTCTCATCATGATGGATGACAACATTTTAATTAGATCATTAATTGAAAATTTATGGGAAATCTCCCGTGGAGATTTGTTGGATTCTCCAAGCCTCGGACAGTGCTTTTGCATGCTCGAACTTATGGCTTCCTGCATTTTTTCCATCTGGTCGACATGTGACCATTCCAATCTTTTAAACTCCTATCCTCCGGCTCATTCTAGAGCAATTCACACTTTGCTCGGATTGAGGTTGTGTTTTAAACCAAGAATTAGCCCAGGTCTTTTGTTATTCCTCCTCTGTTCTGGCCCCTCAATGGCGTATCAAGGCCTCGATTGTGGTGGGGAGCACTACTGTCAAGGCTCTGGGCACATTCATGGAAACGAAAGAACCCGAGGCTGTTGCATGAGGGCGCATGGTTGCATTTATGTGCGTGGTAGAGGTGATAAGAAGAATAACAATCGGGGTGATTCTGAAGAACACGAACCCGGCCAAGGATCATGTCGAAGGCACGCAGCGGTGGGGAATGAGTTCAGAAATGAGGAGAATCGCACCCTTTCGAAGTTCAAAGAGGAACTCTTGGATCGTACTCATGATTTAGAGTTGCAGCTGCGTCTGGTTAGGGGCGAGAATTTGGACTTCAGAAAAGTGGCTTCTCAGATGCATAACTATGTCTTCTCTGAACACAACGAGCTCAAGGCCTAGTACAACAGCTTGGAAGGAAAAATAAAAAACATGAAGGAAACTATGGAACTGACTTACCCACGTAAGAAAAAGAAGCCCAAAATGTCTGACAGTGAGATGGAGGATATTAGCAGAAAGATGGAAAAACTCAAGAAATATATGGAGACTGCTGGAAATTATGTGGACCTCTGCAACGAACAGAATCCGGCTGCAAATTCTATGGTAGAAGCCATGGATGCTGGACCTAGCCAGTGGTAATTTATTGACTTCTTTGCTATTTTTGAACTAGATATAACTACTCTGTGGTTTATAGTATAGGTTTAAGTTTTTGTTGGATCTCAGAATGGGCTTACTATCCAGATTTTGTAAAAGCATGACCACCAGAAATGCTTTTTTTTCTGCATATTAATACTAGGTCAGTTCATTACAAGTTATAGTACACTCAGAATTGGAAGGGAATATGTAATCTATTTGCATAATCAAGAAGTAGGCTTGATTGTTGCTTCTTTCACAAAGAAGCAATTTGATCAGCCTCACTCAGATGTAACCCTCTTTTTTATATATTATCAATGATATTAACTATTTCTGTTAAAAAAAAAACAATAAAAAATGTATCTCTCATTCTTGATTATATCCAGTACACTTAAATTTATATAAATCATATATATTTTTAATTAATGACCATAAATAAAGTTTATATTTCTATAACACATGTACATTACCACAATAATTTAATCAAGAGGTGACCTAATACGATTCTACACTTATATTTCCATAGAATAATCAAATGACATAATACATTCTACATTTATATTTCCATATAATAATCAAATGACAAATTACAAGAAGTAGTCAATATTAAAGATTTCAATTTCAACCACATGAAATTGATCATACAAAATATGATAGGTTGAAGGGTTACAAAATCCATACTCACTGTAGCGTCGGCTATGAGGATTTTTTTTTTGCATTGTTAATGTTTTATGATGACCATTACTACTTTTGCCAAAATGTGCTCTTTGAAATTACAAGTCATGGTAAAGAATACACAATGCATAGAAAGAGACCAAGATGAAAAGTTAAGCAGTCGATTCAAAAGCACGGAAAACGTAGGTACTCATTGAGTACTCGATTACAGCAATATTTACAATGCCATTTTTTCAAATTAGCTAAAGTTATTTCCTTCTTCGTAGTGATTAGTTAATTAATCACTTAATATACATAATATATCGATAGCAATTGGTTTGACAAGTGCAATTCTTAAATACCAAGAAGGTTAAACAACTCAAGTTAGGAAGTTACTACCATTTCTTTGGTAAAAGAGTTGCATACCTCGGATTCCTATTTGGTTGTTTTAACATAATATGCATTGGAATATATATTACGAAGCATATAATCTATTTAGGTCAACATGTGATGAATTACATTGAATACGATTTATAAGAACACAAGATGACTATCAATTTACCAAATGAGTTGTTTTCTGCATAAGCAAAAGCAAAGCAATACTTGAAATATTATAGACTTAGAGAACACCATTTGCTGAAATTCTATAAATGCGATGGAAAGCTGGACAAGGGTTGAGAAATTTAATAAACTTATTGTGGAGATTTAATAAACTTACTACTGAGAATGAACTTTGCTCATATATTTCCCATATTTTTGCATCGTCCGAGTCGATATTTTAGATTGAATCTGACTCCTACCTAATGGAACAATTACTTTTGGCATTCAAATCTCATTGCTAAACAAATTCAGTCCACGGACGAGGGTATTTGTGTGTTGGATGTTGTTTCAATAGACATATCTATTTTCTTATTTCCAAGCCATCCACTCTTGAAATCTCCCATTGGGTTCACATCCCAGCTTAAAATAGACTTCCAACTACGAGTTGAAGGAAGAGCAATCAAATTCAATAAATATAATCAATCGATTAATAAATAAATCTAGCAAACCCACAATTAAATCAAGAGATCGCACGTTGAATCTATGCATATGAACCAACCATGTCTTTCTCTCTTGGGTATGTCTGTATGGCTCTGACTATGACTGGAAAGGACCTCTTGCTTGCTATCTATGCTCAACCACTAGCTATCGGCTTACCGGCTGGGAATGGGGCTATCGACAAGGACCATTTGGAAGGACCAACTGTCAATGATGGGTTATCGGGTGGCAATGACTACTGGTTATCTATTGGGCTACTGGGTATTGTCAATGATAGTAAATGAGTGTCTCCAACTTCAAATTTAGCATCAGGCGAAGCATCGAAACATGATCTTTAAATAGGCTGTACACTGTCGGCCAATAATCTAGGTAAGATCAAAAGAATAAGCAATCAATTCTTTCATTAGTTGTTACCATCGTCGTGTCAGGAATGTGAAAATAAAATAAAACGCTGAACACTAAACAAGCACTATGGTTCCCTCACAAACCACACGGATAAGCTCAACCAAGTGCTATTTTGAGACCGACGAGTCTTCCTCAACATGCATGCCAGTAGTTGACCCTTCTCCTAACTGGTATTGGGAACCGAGGATAGACTAATATAAATACATTCTTTGGCAGTCTTCCTTCCTTTGGATTAAGGCTAAGGTCTTAATGCAATGCAGGCTTACCTCGTTTCAAGCCAAGATCATTAAAAACTTGCAAAATCATATGTACATTAAAAACTTGCAGACTCATGCGAGCGTAGAAGACATTTAAACCACGATGAGGTCGACTTGCCGCCCCCTCCTAGGAAGGGAAAAACGAGGACTACGTCGTCCTCCTGTAACCAATAAGAATGAAAAAAAACTCATTTTTAAAATTCCGTTTGACATAATACATTTCAAATTATATTTCAGTAGCCTATTTATAGCATATAGCTGCAAAATAATAGGCTCTTTGCAATACATATATGATTCCCTTCGGGGACATAATAAAGAAATGAATCTCTTTATTAGTTTTAAACATTAAAATATTTTTATAGTATATAAATCTCTTTATTGATTTTTAATATTGAAATATTTTTATAGTATTCTACATTTTTCATTAGGTGAAGTTAAAAAATTCGATGATTTTGCTTGTCCAGTGAGTTTTTTTACTGGAATCTTGCGATTTGTTTTAATAAAACATAATTTTGTGTTGTTCAAATCATGGTTTTGAATGTATAAATGGATTTAGTGCCCTCAAATATCTCAAAAAGCCCCTAGATTGTGCAAGTTTAAACATTATTCTTTGAGATTTTGAAAATTTCTTCAAAAAATTTACTAAATTGAGTCGAAATCGTGCTAAAAAATACTGCCAGAAAAAAGTGAAATCATCATACATTTATGGTACACGTTTTCCATTATCATTTAAATAATTTAAAATTGATAAATATTCTTAAAAATAAACATTAGCTTACGTTTACTTGTCAAGGCTTTGTTTATTTTGATAGGACCTTTTACACTATCAATAATTATATTTTTGTTGATTAAACACATTATTTTCGAAAACTTAAGTTGGTACTCTCATTATCATTGTACTAGTTGAATAAGTTTACTCTTTAATGCACTAGTTAGCCAATATATTACCTTTCCTTTGGGCCTAGACACGTTACACGTGGTACCGTATGAACCATATCCCAACCATACTCAATCGAAGTTTAGGGAGTCAATTGAGTAGTTGGTTTCTCATCATTATAGAAGCCTTTGTAAAAGTGACTTAATGATTCTCTATGGAATGATATATGAATCAATTATAGAAGCTTTTGTAAAAGTGGCTTAATGATTCTCTATGGAATGATATATGAATCAATTATAGAAGCTTTTGCAAAAGTGGCTTAATGATTCTCTACGGAATGATCATATTTGTGGAATGATAAATCATCATATGAATCAGTTATAGAAGCTTTTGTGAAAGTGGTTTAATGATTCTCTATGGAATGATAATATTTATGGAATGATAAATCATCATATGAATCAATTATAGAAGCTTTTGTAAAAGTGGCTTAATGATTCTCTATGGAATGATAAATCATCATATGAATCAATTATTAGAATGAATGATAAACCATCATATATATATACTCGTTCTCATTATGCATGTAGGCTCATTAAGAAGTTGATATATTATTTATTTATTAAATCTTTTAAATTAGTGAGTGTTACAACATATTATCATTAGGATTATAAGAAGTTACATGGTTTAGTGTTTGGAGGCTAAAGGATAAGGGGTATTGGATAAGAGTTAGAGTTTATAAGGATAAAGGTTAGGTGTTATGGGTGTGAGGGGTTATAATAATTAATGAGTTAAAAATTATAATTATTATATTGATTAGGGTTAAAGATGATAAAGGTTATAGGTTATAGGGTTTATGGGTTAGTGATTTATGGTTTTAGGAGCTAGAGGTTATAGTGGTTAAGGGTTGTAGGTATTATATGTCTTAAGAGTTTGTTATAAATGTTAGGGGTTATGAGTTATATATCTTTGAGTTACATTGGTTATGCTTTTTAAGGGTTATGGGGTTAGCATAAATGATCTAGGTAGCTATATAGGGTTGTCTTTGAAACAATATTGATTTTGAAAATTTGGAGTCCTGCACTTTCCGCACATTTTCATGAATTTCCCATGCATTTTTCAACCCAAATACATTTTAGCCGGGGAAGATGTTTCAATATTTTAATTTTCTTTCCAATAAGCTAAGGGAGACTTAAAATGAACAAACAAGCAAAATATTATGGCCTCATCGAGGCTCCCCTTCTTTTGGATAGCTTGGATTAGTCAAATTTGGATTAAGTATAAACTCACATCATGAGAAATCATGAAGCCCTCCATATGTCTGAAGACAAGCTCCTAACCGTAGATGCATAAATTTGAAAATAAATTAAAGGCAAATAATTATAGACCAAGGGAATTTTGAAGGCTTCGTAAGAGAATTTTATACAATTCTAGGCATTTATGCTTCCTATCATCGAAATAAAGGTAGACATATGCCATTATTAACCTTCATTAATATGGAAGTGATTGAAAACACTGTAAATTGTCATGAAAACTATTCCCCTAAAGAAATAATTATGGATAAATTTTTTTTAGAAAATCCTACAAAATCAAGGACGATTGCTTTCTTAAACCTAAACTATGAGGGCTATAGGAAATCACATCATCCTGCAATCATAGCAGAGGACCCAATGAGGATTGCTAATTGGAAATGGAAGAAAGAGAAAGCCAAATATTGCACCGTGTGCACAAGTTAATATCCATTGAGGATATATCCAGAGAGTTTGTGTATGATGTATGGGAGGAAGAACTTAGCAAGTTGTTAGTGTTTGTGACACAAATACACTCATTTAATGATTATGAATGCAATGTCAATGATAGCAATATTATACTAAGTATTATTATGCCCGAATTTACACAAAAAGATGCAGTTCAATCATTTATGAATATAAACCAGAACTATCTAAAAAAAGAGTAGAAGTATTATTCTGCCTTATAAGGAATTTATACAAAAGGATGATACTTGGTCCATCCATAAGTATAAAAAAATACCCAAGGATAGAGTACTAATATTTACCATGAGCATGAGAATATGAGGAAAGACCAAAGCCAATGAATCCAAGCAACAAAAACTAGTTGACCATTTGTTGAAAGATGAGAGATGGTGTCTATTTCAATATGGATCACAATGTAAAACTTTGAACACGTAATGTTGGTAAGGTGTAGTAAGGTTTGAACGCATCGTGATGGTAAATATTATTATGGACTAATCATATGCCAAGCGTTAAACCCTACAAAATTACTTCA
Source organism: Larix kaempferi (assembly GCA_027924585.1). Classification (NCBI taxonomy): domain Eukaryota; kingdom Viridiplantae; phylum Streptophyta; class Pinopsida; order Pinales; family Pinaceae; genus Larix; species Larix kaempferi. The sequence continues at coordinate 2,356,741 of BSBM01001033.1, forward strand.
TGTGCAACCATGATAAAAGGGAAAAAAACAATAGAGGGAATCTAATGCATTGACAAGTTCTCTCAAGTTCCCAAGGCCGATGAAATTTTCCAGCCTCCACTGTTTGTATATATTTTGGAGATACTACCAAGAACTCCACCACTGCTTGAACCCCTTTAGGATAAGATTCATTACAACATTACAACATCTATCAAGACTCAATTCGATATGCATTCAAGCTACAACCTCTTTTATACTAGTATTCATTGGGTTTAGCTTCTACCAGGCATTGATAACATCTCTATCATAGCTCCCAATCAATAAATGTTGCATACATTGTTACTATTGATCATTGTGTGCAATACATCTATGACCCAAATGACTTAAAATTAATTTACTAATATTGACCTTAAATGCAATATGGTTCGAGATTGTGTTGGGTCATTATATAGTACCTCCCCCCTCGGTTAATTCATATGGGAATTGCCAGCTTATATTGTGTATGATCCCTTCTGCAATATCATGCTCTAGTATGCAATGCAAGGACAATAATGTTTTGATCAAGGATGCCGTCTAACAAAAAAAAAATTAGGTTATAATGTTACTTCTTGCTTATGTAGTAGTTATTTTAATGGCACAAACCATTCATCATAAGTATTGATGTTTATTTTTTATGATTAGTCTAACATTTTCCTAAGGTTTTCTTGTGCTTTGAATACTACTTACTTTCATGACCTGATCATGTTTTCATTGTTAAGACAAATTTCCTTCAATCTCAATGTTTAAATATGCCTTACAATCTCATGTCTTCTTTAGCATTTGTTGCTTAGAATAGTCGTTAGCTAGATATTGTAAAAGTAATGACACAAAGTTTATTCAATCTATTAAAGATATATGTTGATAAATATGAACCTGTAGAGTTGTTTACAAACAGCTCTTTCTAACTTGTTAACACCCATAAGTTTATCTAAATAACCAAGTTGACATAGAGTAAGCAAGCAACACCTAATGTATTTATTTAAAGTGCAACGCTCCAATTAAATCTCTTCAAACTATTTATGAACTAAATATATAATCCACTAATTTTCAAGGACTACGCTACTACGTAGCCTTGTTATGAAATGTTTTTTATTATTTATTACCTTCGAAAACTTTAAGGACAACATGGAATATTTTAAAGAGAATACATGGAATCTTTACAAATATGCCCAAAGCGGAACGACAAAACTAATGGCAAAGTGTTGATCTTCCTTGGATTAAATTCATTTATCATGGAAAGGCATATTCTATAATTAAAACATCTAAGTTAACTCTCATACAAATCTTACTTAAGAAAATATGCACCTTGTTCAACTAATGGAAAGTGTAGATCTTCCTTGGATTAAATTTATTTATCATGGGAAGCCATATTCTATAACTATATTCTCTAAGTTATCTCTAATGCAAATTTATTGCTCAAGAAAGATATAGCACCTTATCCTTGTTATACTTGTTTGGAGAGTATGAGACATTTAAAATGAAGCAAAAGTGATGAAAATAGTTACTTTACTTTATAAATATTACACTAGTAAAAAATAGTTGAAGAAATATATACAACAATTAACATCTACATGAAAAGTTGGAAGCTTAAAGATTAGTTTGAAGTGGAGAAAGATAATCATGCAGTAGTTGGTAAATTCCAAAATTTGTAAGGGAAAGCATGATATAAATAAATTATAGTAGAGGTATAATTCATTAAAGATGGTTTATTAGTCCCTTCCGTAGACAGAGACTATATGTTTCATGTTTATCAATTAATTGACATTATTATTTCAGTTTTTATAAAGTTATGTTAAAATTTGTATTTATCAATGTTTTTTTTTAAATAGTGTTGACATTGTATTAGTGGACAGGTCTTGAATTGACCATTTTTTTATTATTATCATTGACGAGATTAAAAAAAAATTAGAAAAATTCAAAAAATAAACTAATTACATTGCATTTTCTCATTCCACGTGTCTGCATTTCTGTCCTACTGCCATGCATTTGCTCATTCCTAATTGCAAGTGTCCACTATTCTTTCCTCCTTCCATGCATTTGCTATTGCTTGGCGTGCAAGCATGGTCAGCCTGTCCAATGTTATGTACTCTTACTAAGGATTTTCTATTGCTTGTTGCCATCTTGCCCAGGTCAAGAGAAATCTAAACTGGCTCTGTAATTCTCCACAGTCGATAACACATTCATCTTCTTGTCCACAAGTAAAAATCTAGTGTAAAAACAGTGTTTACACTTCAACACCGTTTGATTTTTCTTTGAAAGGGATTCATGTCGAAGTTTTTTCATTCTATTTAGCATTCATACTTACAAATCTTGTGCATCAATGGTAGTAGGTGAATGTCTCGTTTGATTTTTCCTTGAAAGGGTTTCTTGCTAAAGTTCTTTCATTTTATTTAGCATTCATAGTTACAAATCCCGTGCATTGATGGTAGTAGGTGAATGTCACTTATCGGTTGCTTCTGTCGGTTGCCACTTGGTAGAAAGTACAATGTAAATCTAAGTGGATGTCCTTTCGACACCTGAATTGATTTATTCTATCATTTTTTTTATTTTCTCTCCATTTGTGACCGAAGTCTCTAGATTGTTTCCAGATGGGGCAGGGTTTTGTAGCCCTGTAATCTGTATAAGCAGGATGCAGTTCTGTGGTAAGTAGTTGAAGAGTACCAACTCTTACAAGTAAGACTGTGTGACCAATGTTTTATGGATTATTAATTTCATTATATTTTAAATATAGTTTTCAAATCAAAGTTCTTCTTCAATTCTTATGTGCCAGAAGTTTTTCTCAATTCGGTCAACATCCTCCTGAATAATGTATTGGATTCAGGTATGATGAGGGATAAATTTTCGAGTCTTTATTTATTCTTTGTTCTCACTACATAAACACATGGATATCTCCGTTTATTCTTTATTTTAGGGGAAGTGTATCCTTTTAATTAGGATTATGTATTCTCTGGTCTGGATTTGATGATAGAGAATATTTATAGTCATATTAATTAATTTGAGGGCAGGAATTAAATGTGATAACTTCCTTTATCTGATTAGTTAGTTTCCAATTGTAGGTGTGAAGTGACTTGGTGAGGTGAGTTTCCAATTAGATTACTTATGTGTGTGTTATAATATTATTAATGTTTTTAAATAAACTGTCATTGATAATAGTTTGTGTGATTGACCATCCACCAATAAATGTGAAGAATCATCGAATTATAAATACAAAAACATAATCTTTCTAATCAGTTACTGTGTTAGATGCAATGCCAACACTACATAACTTCATCAAATGAAATAAAATGACAGAACTCTATCGTATTAAGTTCAAAAACAAGTCTAAAAATATTATAATAAGCACCGCGCTATAAATGAATCCTTTTCAAAAACTATATAAATCGTATTCAATGTAATTCATCACATGTTATCAATGAGGGTTGTCTATTCTTGAGCGGAAAGACCAGTAGTTGAGATAGGGTGATCGGTAGTGGACATACTAATGGTGTTGGTTGACCTCAGTTTTGAAACAACTATCTACTATAAGTGGTTCATAAAAGCACTTTATGTACAAGTAATTCTTAATTTTTTCATGTTTTTAAAATTATTTATAAAAAAAAATTTAACTACATTTTGAAATAAAATGAATATTTGAAATTGGAAAATCATTTTAAGTCACATCTACTTTAAGTCACATCAATGTTCAAGCATTGGTCCCAATAAAAAATACACTAAGGCACACTAAGACTAGACAACTTGGAACTTTGTGGCTAACATGGCATCATTTTGGATTAGTCACACCTCAAGACCAATATGGTTAGATAGAGAACACGACAAAGTATATGTCATAAAAATTTGGAAGAAAAACAAGTTCGGGAACATGGAAAATTAAGCTGCACCACTACCGGTAAAAAAAACGCTCACTTACTGGGATCCCTCCCCTATGTTCAAACAAACAACCGGATAAGAATAGGAATCTGAGGTACAAAACTCTTTTACCAAAGAAATGGCAGTAACTTCATGACTTGAGTTGTTTAACCTTCTTTGTATTTAAGAATTACACCTGTCAAATCCACTGCTATCGATATATTATGTATATTTGAAAAAATGACATTGTAAATATTGTTGTAATCGAGTACTCAATGAGTACCTACGTTTTCAATTCTTTTAATCAAGTGCTTAACTCTTCATCTTTATCTCTTTATATGCACTGCTTATCTTTACCATGACCTGCAATTTCAAAGAGCACATTTTGACAGAGGTAATAATCGTCATCATAAAACTTTAATAATGCCTAAAAAAATTATTCCTCATAACCAACACTCTACAATTAGTATAGTAATCGTCATCATAAAAATTTAACAATGCCAAAAAAACATGTTCCTCGTAACCAACACTTTACAATTAGTATAGTAATCGTCATCATAAAACTTTAACAATGCCAAAAAAAAATTATTCCTCGTAACCAACACTCTACACTGATGGATTTTGTAACCCTTCAACATATCATATTTTGTATGATCGATTTTGTGTAGTTGAAAGTGAAATCTTTAATATTGACTACTTCATGTAAATTTTCATTTGATTATTCTATGAAAATATAAATGTAAAATCTTATTAGGTCACCTCTTAATTAAGTTATTTTTGTCAATTTATGTACATATGTGTTATAGAAATATCAACTTTATAATTTATAGTTATTAATTAAAAAAATATATTTATTTATACAAATTTAAGTTTACTCAATATAATAAAGAATGAGAGATACACTTTTCATTATATTATATATTATTATTGTAATTTTTAAATATTTTTATTTTTAAATGAATATTAAAAAATATATTAAATATATTTTATTTATAAACACAAAAATTTATATTCTTCACTAAGAAATAATTTAAAACAAATAATTAAACTTAATTATAAAATACATTTACAATTTTTTTAAATTTTTAAATATTGAAATAAATGAATTAATATTTTATATATATATATATATATATATATATATATATATATATATATTAGAATTAGGAAGGAGGGGAAATGGGCATTAATTAGGAATAGGAAATTTGTTATTCCAGATAGAAATCAAAATAGTAATAAATAGCAATTTGACACACTCCAGATCCTGATGTCCTGGAATTGTCGAGGTTTTCCATGGAGCAAAGGCCCCAAGTTAAGTTGGATCCTGAGTGAAATTGATATTAGATTACTGGTTGAAACTTGGGAGCATGAGGAATCCAAGGTCCTTGATATAGACGGATATGTCCTTTGGTCGATATGGAATAAACGTTCATGTTGTAGAGGCATTGGGAGTATATCATGCTACATTAGGAAGAACATATCCCCTCATGATAGGCTTTATAAGAAATACCCTTACAACCAATTTATTTGGATAGAGATCATAGACATTAATAATGAAAAAAACTACATAGCCATTTGTTATTTTGCCCCTATTAATTCCAATTTCTATAAAAAAAACAATTTAGATAAAAATTATCCTTATAATGGTTTAGAACATGGTATTTATAGTCTAAGGAAGGAAGGAAATATCCTTTTGATGAGTGACTTCAATGCTTTAACTTCGAGTAGCCAATCTATTCTTCTAAGCAATTATTCCAAGCCTAATCCTCTTTGGTTAGACGAAGACCTTGAGCTAACTAATTGGTACAAAAGAAGTTCTGAAGATCTAGGTGCAAATTTATTCAGTTCTGAGATAGTCAATTTTTGTAGTAACTAAGATCTTATCATTTGCAATGGACTAACAAAATGGCCAAATTCTAGCCAGATAACTTATATTCACTGGCTTGGCAGTAGTGTGGTATATTATGTTATTTATGATATCCCTTTATACAACAAGTTAGTGGATTTCGACATCTTAAATGACCATGAGCCTGACTCTGATCATAGGCTTTTAATTATAACTCTCAATATTTCCATGCATAGCGACCCCAAAGAGGAAAACTATCATTTCCAAAAGCACATGATCTTTGATAAAAATAAAACCGACCTTTTTCTCCACGATTTTAAAAAATATTTGTTTCCTTTATCTAGATTTGTCATGTCCCCTCCCATCGATCCAACGCAAGGAAGGGGACATGACTACACTTCTGGGGATTTTACATAAACTCAGCCCCATTCATTAGATTCATACAAATAAAACAAATGTGTGCAGATGCAAATCAAAGCAAACATGCATAGTGGAATAAGACATCATCCACACACACTTCATATGCATTCAGCATATCAATAACAATCATCAAATTAAAACATTGCAGAAGTAAATACACATCCAAAATACTTATATTCATTGTGCAATTGTCCCAAGCAACTAGCTATGTCGCTGCAACGTTCCACCCAACCATAGGTCTCTGCCCAGCTTGTATTCTTTCAGCACTCAGAGACCACCCCTGAGCCGGGCATGATTTATACAAGGATATTGGGACTCTCAATCTCAACACAACCCAAGCAAACATAACATCTAATCCAAGCCAGTCCACAGTTGGGTTTCTCAGGATAAATCTGAGCCCTCTTCATTTATGGATGCCTGCACTCAAGCTCAAGCCAAAACAATGGATACCCATAACCCATATCCCAACATACTCTTTCCACACTCATAAAGCACAAGGGTTGGGCATCGATAAAAGATTTTACAAATGGATTTTCAAAACAGGGTTCCCATTGGCTCTCCCAATTTGTGGCTCACCCAAAACAAACTGTGAAAAGGGGAATTCAACCCCGGGGAGCAAAAGCGATTTATCCCACAGGTTATGAACATTTCAAATGGACAAAACGACCTCAATGAAACCCCAAATTGAGCTCCCTTCCTCCCAGCAACTCCACAACACCAAAAAATGCCTCCCTCCCAGCTAGAAAACAAGGAAACACCATAAAAACGTGGAGAGAAAACGCCCAAGTAGCTCCAAACTCATGAGAGAGAAAAACTCCTGGGTGAAGAATGGCTTGGGAAGCAATTTCATGGCTCCTTTCTTTCCCAAGAAGTCAAACACGATTTTCCATAAAGGGTGGCTTGCCCATACCCGAATTTGGATAGCCATACCTCCCCATTCCCAAAGGCATTAACTACTTCAACCAACTCTTGGGAGGAATGAATGTTTGGTTACAAAATTCAACATGGGTAGTTGAGGGTTCATGGGTTCTCTCATTGACACTTGGCTTGACTTGATTGGTTCAAGGGTATGAATATTTCCCTCCCAAATCCTTGTAAAAATCATGCCCCCATCTCTTGTTGCATTGCATAGCTAGTTGTGGGTATTTCATTAGAATGCATATTTACATGATATTTGCAATTACATTGTGTCTGGCTAGCATGTAAACCATATGCATCACAAAATCGATGGCGGGGCCTTGGCCTTGAGCTCCTCACCACGATTTTATAACAATATTACATCATTTACATTTTAATGCAATGGGGTCAAAATCAGGATATTACAAGTATGGAGAATATAGAAAATGTAGATTCGAATCCCATCCTTAGTACTTTGTCAGTTAAAATACACAAATGTATGCTCTTCCTGCCAATTGATATCCCTCTAACCAACAAGGTTGGCCAACGCAAAACTAGTAGTGTCAATACTCACCTCAAGCCCAATCTTTTCCATTCCAACCTCACATGCATCCCCAAGCACAAGATTGTTTTTATTTTGATGTTTAGCCATGAACCAATGCAAAGATTGTTTTTATTTTGACACTTAGCCATTAATCAATGCAAAGATTGTTTTTATTTTGACGTTTAGCCATGAACCAATTTAATCATTTTGGCCCCGAGAGAAAACACTTTCATAACTAATGTGCATAGTACCAAATACTTTAAAAATAGGGGAACCATTGATCAACCTTATTCAACCTTATTAGAAGATAAACACATTAATGGCCATAAAATTTGCATAGTAATTGGAGACCTCGACACAATTTTTCATTAAAAAGGAGAAAAATGGAAGAATCTAGACTAGGGATCATTTTAAGAAAAATATGAAACTTTTCATAAAGGAGCAAAATCTAATGGATCTTCCTCCATGAGAAGGAACCTTTAGTTTGATGTAGACTAGAGATGGAACAATGTGAGAGTAATTGAGATTGAGCTAGGTGTTATCGGTCAAATTAACACTTCTCCATCCGTGACCACATTGCCCCGTCGGTCACACAAAAGGACAATATGGATGGAAGATCTTGCTTGACCTTGGATGATTTAGAGCTGAGCTTTTCAATTATTTCCTCAAAACATATTTTTTATGCCTATTTTAGAGCATAACCGCGACTGTTATGCTTTCCAACACATGGGTTAACCGCGGGTGTCTATACTGACAACCCAAGGGTATCTTTTGAAAAGCTTCACTAGCTAGCTACAAGCCAGGATAGCTGCGAGTCACTCGCAGGTTGTCCTATGTCATAGTCGCGGGTATCTTTTTCATGTCCCAAATTTTGCATTGGGTCATAATGGCCTAATCCCATTGGCCATATTCACAAGAGTTTGTCAAATTGATGCTAAGGGTCAAATAATTGCCAAGGAGGAAAATTACTAGTTTCCTAGGTTGGGGGTGGAAGCATTGGGATTTGAAATAAGAGGGATAATAAATGATGTGTGGACATTGGAATAGCATAAATATTTAATAAAGGAGATAAATAAATATATACAAGGGAAAATCAAAGTGGCATTTGATCATGAAGACACATGGAGGAAGTGGGACCCGCACAAGCTAGATTTTCTATGCCGCATGGCATCCTCCTCTTGTCAATTCGAATCCATGAGAAGTCCAATGTTATCGGGATGATTTGGAAGGGAATAATACTTAGTATGAGTCAATGAGGTCAAGATGTAGAGGAAGAGTAACTCCCATGGAAGAAGAAGAGGCAATTTGGAGCTAGTGGGACACTTGGGCTAGATTCCCTAGCTCTATGACAACAATGATGAAGAGGCTATGACACCTATGACACAAATCAGACCTGAAGGCTGAAATATGACATATATGACATGTCAGGGCTAAAAATAGCCTCCAAGAGGGGGCTCAAGTGAGTTAGGGCATCAAAAGAGACACGAATTCGAATTTGGAGAAGGAGAGGTCTAGAATTGGAAGGACAAGTGGCATACTTGGGAATCTCTTCCCAACTTTAGTTGGCATGAAGATATTGGAAGGAATTTGACCCATGGAGGACCTTAGAAGTTTATAAAAGTCCTTAACAAAGAAGAATAGCATCTTTTGATCATTTTAAAATTTTCATTTTGCATTTGGGAGAGAAGAGCTAGTGGAGTGCTACTCTACTTGCCTTAGCACCAATTTCGAGGGTGAAATATTCCCATCCTAGTTGGTAATTGGAAAGGCCATTCAGACCTTTCATTTGGAGATTTAATGGAGTCTTTTGTTACAGGTTGAAGCTACAGGAAAACTCATGGTCACATCTCTTTCAACTTGCTTCTAGAACCATTCTTCTATTTATTTGCATATTCACGATCCTTGAGGAATTGCGCACTTGGTGAGCTATTGTTCTCTTTGGGGGAGTTTATGATGCTTCATTATTTTATCATATGATGTAAATTCTCCGTTCTTCATGCTCATCATGTCTTTAAGTTGAGATTCCAAGTGGAACTATGTAAATCTGATTATTAATGAGCAAATGGTGCCAATTTCCCCACTATGTTGATCTATGCCAATAATGTGTTGATAAATTCGAATGGATAAGTGAACCACTGATGGATTATTGATATATGGAATTTTATTTACGGTCGTAGATGAATGCGCGTAAACGTGCATAATGTCTATATCCTATTGGAAAGCCTTGGGTTCTCCCGAGTTAGCCCCATCGATTACACTACTTACTGCGTTTGACGGAAAATATTGCCGTCCGCATGGAGTCTTACCATCATTTGAGATTCAACTTGCTAGTAAAGTAGTGTCAATAGAGGTAGAAGTTGTGGATTCTTCTCTCGAATACAATATGTTTTTGGGAAGAAGTTGGACATACGCTATGCAAGCCATCCCCTCGTCCGTTTTTTGAGTAATCATGTTCCCTCACAAAGGTAATATCATCACAGTTGATCAACTATCCTTCAGTAAGAAAAACAACACAACTTTGTCGGATTCAAACATCCCCTGGATTGATCAAGCTCGTCTGCCCAGTGAGAGCTTAGGAGTAGGTATGTATTCATCGTGGATGGGCACTTTTGACCTACCTGCTCCTATACTTTATATTTGTTCTATGAGTACTAGTGATACATCATCTCGGGAAGTTTTTACGATTATCCAAATGAATGATCAATGGATCCTTTCGACTCAACAAGAACCAAACGTGCCTTTATCCATCGTAGAAGTGGCGTACCAAGCATCACAAAATGATGCAATGGATTATATCTCAACTCCGCCAGTCTCAGCTCAGTCATATTTTGATTATGTACCTGCATGGTCAGTTGACTCCACCCATTCTTTTGACTGTTTGGATATTGTTTTTCCTTTCGATAAAGCCATCCTGGAAGCTATGGTAGGCTTGGATCATCTATGGGAACACATGCATCACAGGTTTCCTTCTATATCTAGATAAGATTGAGAATGGTGAGTTTTCATTGAGACCGAGTGGGAATATCGATTTGTCCATCACTCCTACAAAACATACGATTTATGTGGAAGGTAATATGGCAAATATTTCGAAGACTATATCAATCAATATTTCCACCAAACCCAATGTTGTGGAAAACATATTTATTGGAGCAAATTGTTCTCCACAGGAGATCACTTTGTACACCAATTAATTTAAGGAATTCTGCGATGTTTTTGCCTGGTCTTACGAGGAGATGCCAGACATCGACCCCTCCATTGTGGAGCACATTATCACGACTTATCCTAACATGAAACCAGTATGACAGAAAATTCTTCTGATCAACCCTGGGAAATCTGCGACCATCAAGGCTGAAGTTGAAAATCTCCTTAAGGCTGGCTTCATTTATCCTATCAACATGACAGAATGTGTTTCCAACCCAGTTCCGGTCGACAAAAAGCAAAGGACCATATGCGTATGTACGAATTTTAGAGACCTTAATAAATCCTTTCCAAAGGATAATTATCCCACGCCATTCATAGATCAGATCATTGATGTGTGTGTAGGCCATGGAACTTTCTCTTTCATGGATGATTTTTTGGGATATAACCAAATACAAATTAAACCTGAAGACCAACACAAGACAACTTTTATTTGTCCCTGGGGTACCTTTGCGTATAGGAAAATGTTGTTCAGATTAAATAATGATGGAGCTACTTTCCAGCGAGCCATGAACTTCGCTTTCCATGATATCAAACACGTAGTCAAACCATACCTGGATGATCTTCCTGCGCGATCTCGTAAGAGACGAGATCATCCTGACCATTTACGATTCGTATTTGAATGATGCAGATATTACAAGATCCGGTTAAATCCTAATAAGTGTGTATTCTACATCGAGTCTGGACATATTCTAGGTTTCATTGTGTCCAGTCGTGGCATTATGGTCGACCCCTTGAAAGTTGAGGCTATTGTCAAATTGCCTCCTCCTCGCACCATTAGACAATTTCAAATCCTGCAGGGCATGTCTAATTTTCTACAATGGTTTATCATGAATTATGCCAAGATCACTAAAGGATTCATGTGATTACTCAAGCAAGACACCCATTTTTTATGGGATGAGGCTACACAAACTTTGTTTGACGCTTTGAAAAAAGCATTATTATTAGCCCCCTTACTGAGCCTGCCAGATTATACTAAGGAATTCCTTCTATATCTAGCGGCATCTGTTTCCACGATCGGTATAGTTCTGGTTCAGGAGGATGACAAGCTCCAGGAGCATGTCATTTATTATCTCTCTCGCGCATTGGCAACTCTAGAACTTAAATATTCTCACGTCGAGAAGTTGGCATTAGTTTTTGTCTATGCCGTTCAGAGATTACGTCATTATATTTTGTTGCAGAACACCATAGTTATAGCGGATGTCAATCCTTTTCAATATGTATTAACCCGATGTATCATCGAAGGGAAGTTTAATAAGTGGATTGTCATTCTGCAAGAATTTGACCTAACATTTCAATCTGATAAGTCAAAGAAATCTTTGGTGTTCTCCGAGCTTATATCCGCATTCCTTAGTGATGTAATTAGAAATGAGGAAGATTCGTCATTACCTAATGAACATATTTTTATCATTGCGACCTCTGACCCATGGTATGGAGACATTTTAATATATCTCCAGAATTTGAAGAGTCCACCGACTTTCTCCAGAGATGAACGACGAAAGCTTAGAACTCATGCCAAGAACTACCTCATTGTTTCTAACACGCTCTATAGACATGGGGTAGATTCCATATTACGTCGTTGTTTGAATTTGGAGGAAGCTGAATCGGTATTGAATGATGCCCATAGTGGAGCCTGTGGGGGTCATCTATCTGGGTTGGAAACAACCCAGAAAATACTGCATGCTGGGTATTTTTGGCCCACCATCTTTAAAGATTGCGTGGAAGCCGTGAAACACTGTCAACCATGTCAGTTTTTTACCAAGAAAATGCGAGCACACCCTGTTATCACAGTAGGTCCCTTCACTAAGTGGAGGATTGACTTCGTGACTTGTAATCCAATTTCGACTGGAGGACATCACCATATCATCATTGCTGTCAACTACTTTACGAAGTGGGCCGAGGAAATGCCTATTGTGAAAGCAGATGGAGAAACAGAACCTTACTTCGTGTTCAATCGGATCATTTCCGGGTTGGGTATACCCAGGGAGATTGTCACTGACCATGATAGACATTTCCATAACAACATGATGATAAAGTTATGTACTATGCTAGGTTTTTTACAAGAACACTCGTCTTCATTTTATCCGCAAGTGAATGGGAAAGGCGAAGCGGTCAACAAAACTTTGAAAACTATTCTTCAACGGACCGTCAATGCCAATAGATCAAACTGGAACATCATGTTGTATCCAACTCTTTGGGAATATCGATCCAACGTTAAAACTGCTACGGGTTTTTCACATTTTCAACTTATTCACAGGTTGGAGGCAGTCGTACCAGTTGAATGAGGCCCTAAATTTTAAACCCAACAAAGAACTTCAAAAACCACTAAAAAAATAAAATAATGGATGAAAATGATTAAGAAGGTTGAGATTATTTACCTGCAAGTGACGACATTCAGATTCTTTTCCCGGATTGCTCGGAATCAACAGTTAAAGTAAGAGGTCATTTTCACCCTTTGCTCCAATGGTAAAATGTTTTGGTGAGTTATGTTTTTATTTGGCTCTATATATACAAATTTCTTTTAATCTTTACCCACTTTATATAGTTTCAAATTCCCCTTTTAACTTTATTTAATTATAAATCACCCTTTTTTGAGTTATGTTAATTAGGTAAAGTTTTAAAGGGCGTTCTCTCACCGTTAGTCACAAAAGTTAGTTATACAGAGGTTTGTTTTATTTTAGACATGACAGTTTAGCTTGAAATTTTAATCTTTTTGTCATTTTATGTCATTTCAAAACCCCTTTGTGCACTTTGAACTGACTTTGTATGTTATCCATTGACGTTGTTTCTAGCTACAGTCCTCTCGTCATTTGACAGATCAAGGAACTTATACCTTATACATTATTTTTACCTAAGCTTAATTTTCCATGGTTTGATAGAGTTTTTTCATGCTCTTGTTAGACTCTTCAAATCTAACAATATTGCCAACATACTTGTCTTGTTCAGACTCGTTAAAGGACTTGAACAGACATCCACTTTGATATAAGTTTACCCCTTTTCTAGATCTTTGTGGATTATTTACGAAAAATGTATACTCTAGTCATACTTGGCTATAAGAGTTCTCTCTCGCATTGTTTTACCCTTTTTCGGGTGATGAGACTAACTTTACGAAAAAGGACCCCTTTGGAGTCTTCTTTAGAATTTTCAGACTCTCTAAATATGAAAACACCCGACGACAATATATCAACTCGGGCTCGATGTGAAATCCACAAGAGGGTATATATAGTTTTTGTTTAATTTTTCCAGACTCTTTAAATATGAAAACAACAGTGAGCATATACCAACTCAGGCTCGATATTAAAATCCATGAGTAGGTGTATGGAGTTATTGTTCAGTTTTCTAGACTCCTTAAATATGAAAACACCAGCGAGCACAAACAGATCCAGGCTCGATATTAAAATCCACGGATCTGTAAAACTATCGAGTACTAGTCTATCTCTTCTTCAAACTCGTTAAAACATGAAGAAGGTCTTGAGTTCCCCTACCATGGAAGTGTTAAATTACACATGGTTGGAGTTATACCAAGCATTCTTCTCTCCCTTCTTCGAGCTTGTTTCAAAAATGAAGAAGGACTATTGAGTTTGCTTTCTTGGAATCATTAAAACTAACAAGAAGGATATTAGTGAGCTTTCTTTTCCACCTTGTCATGCTCGTTAAATTTAAGAAAAGACATTCTTTAACAAAAAGAGAAAAGGGAAGGGAAGAGTGTTAAATATATTTCAATGTATTGGAAGCAAGTCACTTATGTCCTTGAACAAAGCACCTTTTTTAGTCTATCAAACAAGTTGGGTTCTAGTTTTGGCCTTAGGATAAACTCGATCTCAAAGTTTTTACTCCTCCGATTGGTTACTCTTCTGGTCATATGGAGAATCTGTTAATGTCTGCTATCTAGGACACAAGGAAGTGCTAATTTAACTGATAACACTAGGACACAAGGAAGTTCTATTACCTTTTTCAAAGAATCATTCTCTAATACCAACCAAATGCATACCAGAGGTGAAGAGAGGTTAACATAGGCTAATATATGTTTTGGGTGTGTAGAAGGATACCAAACTTGTAATTGAGAATTGAAGATTATAATCTCAACTAACTTTGATGTCTGTTCACAATAAGAAATAGTGATCACATGAGAATAACACAAATGTGTTTTGTTTGTTCTAGGCACTCTATTTTTCATCATATGTAATATATATGTGTATACTATATATAGGATACAAAATTGGTGCATACAAGTTAAGTGCAAGTCTTGTGCACACTTTGGATTTTAAAATGAGAAAAACCATCTCATTTAAAATGGAAAAACTTGGACGAGAAACTAAAATCTATAATAATCTACTTAAAGATAAAATAAATATAAATGTAGTAATGTTGAAAGCATAGAGCTAAATGTGAAAAGCATAACACTAAAAGCTAAAGTGAAAATCATAAAGAAAAAACAAAGATAACAGGGAAAAAAAGAAAAACAAACTACAAATTTCATAATTTTTTCCCTATTGTGACAAAATTGTGCCCAATTTTCTCTAATGGTGCACAATTTCCAAGAAAGGATGTAATAGTATGTAAGCATTGTGGATTTGGGTTTAAAATGAATACCCTTGGAGAACATATTCTATAAGTATAATGTTTGAACCATGGGTAGAAACCTCTCTTGGGATGAAGCTATTTCAAGTAGAAAATCACAAAATTTCCTTCTTATTGGAAAATCAACCTTATAATAGTCCATTAAAGCATTTGTTTAGAGGATATCGTGTCCTTTCCCATGGGTTGAGATGAATTATGTACCAAAGGAACTATAAAAATAGTGTTGGGATACTCCTTCATAGTTTAGGTGTGTGAGAGCAAAGATTTGGTTGAATATTTTGCATGAATTGTTCCTCCTATTTAAGTGTGCAATTCAAGTATTGAGAAAATGTGTGAAGTTTTTGGAAAGTTCTTGAGGGAACACAATGAGATCACCCTTGAATGTATGAAAGGTGAGATGTTCATTAAACATTGGAAAGACCTAAGAGAATGTTGTGGGGACCAATTTAGGAGTTTCCACCAACACTATAGGCTCATCATGCTATACGATTCTAATTGTAATATTATGGTCTGTATTAATGCTCTTGATACATTGGGGGGTAATATAAATTATATTATAGGATGTATAGGAGATACCATGAGTGATAGAGAATAATACTTATTGGTTGAATATGAGTTCCTATGCATTGCAAAGAAAATGCAAGTCCATAGAAACAACTACTGGAGTCCCTTTTGTATGTGAAAATATGTAACAATGTAAAAATATTGAATGTTAAGATGATAATTTCAGTGATGATGTGGCACAACACAACAAAAACCTACATAAATGTAAAACTAGTTCCAATTGATGTAGATAGAAGATGGATCAAGATACACAATATTTCCATAGAACTTATATGACACAAAAGTGCTAATAAATTGCTCGAATAAGCATTTGTTTACCACACATTGACGAGATGAAGAAAGGTAAGAAGAACCAATATATAACTTCTATTGCAAAAGAAATTGTCAAGAACTTGCTTGAAGAACATGTTCTAACACCACTTTATGTACATTGTGTTAATTTTTTATCTTTAATTTGGAAACACAATAATACTTGAAATCAAATAAGAATAATGAACATATGCAATCACATTCAAGACATGAATGTTCTCAAGTCAAATTTGTTAAAAAAGTACTTGAATTTTTTCATACGTAACTAGTCATTCTCAAGAGGCTTTACAAATAAGGCACAAGGGGATGGGGTGTTTCATTATAAAATGGAGCTAAACTACACTAATGATAAGAAAGATAATTAATATTGATGTCTAGGGTCTATACATGTCAACTTGTGCAAGGAATTTTTGTATAAGTTTTGTTGATTGGTTGGGCAAGGTGGATCTCATCCTCTTTTTGAAGAAAATGCAAATTAGACTTCGGAGTGGTTTGTGAAACCATTTCTTTCAAATGATTGTCGCAAAATGACAGTTTGGAGATGCAAATAGTTAGTAAAATTATACTCCCACAAACCTTAATTGGATGCAACAGGTTCTCAAGGTGAATGGATATCAATTCTTTAAAATTGAATACCCATCCTTGCTTCACACCCTAATCATTTTAATCATAAATTATATTTGGATTAAATTGTTGGTTTATCCAGCAATATTGAGGGGGGGGGCTGTGAATTAGTATTGTCTTCTTCAAACTCTTTTTCAAGAAAAATTGGTATTTAAGCACAAAATAAACAATGAATCAAACAAATAAGGACACATAATTTTATCGTGGAAACCTCAAAGAGAAAACCACAAAATCAAACTCATTAATAATATGATTTTTACAAAATTGTTTTTATGCCACAACAGAAATGATGCACCAACACCCCAGATTTTTATCTGCACCAATAGACAAGTATGCCACAACACCCTGATTTTTCCAGCCACTACTGAAAGGATGCCTCTACCCCCTAAGCAGGCCACTACCTACCCCTAGCACCACCCTACCACCCTAGTTTGATATTTTTAACTTCCATATCTTTTTCTTACTGAATCAATTCTGCCTCTGGAAATATTTCATTTTTCTGGTCTCTATCTTTCTTGATGTTGTTGCGATCTGCACTATAGAGACACCTTCTTCTTTCAATTCATGCTTATGTAAATATATTCTTCTATGAGATCAAACCATTGTGTCTTTTCATCCATCGTGTCCATCACCTTTGCGTCCTTCCAATTGAGAATCATGTCTCTTTTTTATCATTGTGTCCCTTCCATCATCACACCCTTTCACACATGGTTAATTAATTCTCGGTTTATTAATTAATTTTCGATCATGCATGATTAAAATCCTCTACGCATTTCTCTAACTTCTCGCATCTTATTTTCACCTTCATGCTACTAAATTAATCATGATCTCTGTCTGGAATGATTGACAATCCACCAAGATTCTTTAAACGCACAACTGCCGCAAATTATAGCCTCTAGAATTCACGCAGAGGATTTATCTACTCCAGGATGCACACAATGGGGTCATATGCATTAAAGGAATTTTGGAGATGCACACAAGGAATCCATGGATTCTTGAATATTCACGCAGAATCCAACACAATTCCCATTACTTCAAATATGCGCGCAGGGTCTTTAATCATGCTTATAGGGTCTTCAGTTATGCCTGCAACAAGGTTCAGAAATGCTTGCCACAAGCTTCAAAATGTTCACAAGGGGATTTTAAATATGCCCACAAAGAGCTTTAATAGTTCCCACAAGTGGTATTCTTCTTCTTCTATTTGATGCAGATAATATGAATTGACATCAATTCTTCTTTTGTTGACATCAACGCCAACACACTATTCAACATTCTCCCCCTTTGGCAGTGATGGCAACACCAAAATAGTCTCCCCCTTTGACAACAATGACAAAGGGTAACCTGTTCTTCCTGGAGTTTTCAATCTTCCTTTTAACAGCTTCCCTTGTCAACATAACTCCCCCTGTCATCATGCCTTTTCCTTTTTATTTACTGTAGGGAGATTACTCCCAAATTGTGTCTAAGATGCTCAAATGCTTCCTTGGGTAGTGGCTTAGTTAAGATATCAGCTATATGTTTTCTTTTGTATCAACATATTCCAGCTTCACTACCTTTTGTGATACTTGATCCCTTAAAAAGTGATATTTTATAGGAATGTGCTTTGTCTTGGAATGCATAACAGGATTTTTGGAAATGTTTATCACACTAGTAGTGTCACAACTTATCACTATTGGATGCTCATACTTCACAAGTAAATCTTCCAGTCTCTGTTTCATCCATATAACTTGATTACAACATGATGCAACAACAATGTACTTAGCTTATGTCGTAGATAATGAAATGGAGGATTTTTTTTGCTTTGCC
Organism: Larix kaempferi; assembly: GCA_027924585.1. Taxonomy (NCBI): domain Eukaryota; kingdom Viridiplantae; phylum Streptophyta; class Pinopsida; order Pinales; family Pinaceae; genus Larix; species Larix kaempferi. The sequence goes on from BSBM01001033.1 coordinate 2,375,391, forward strand.
ATGACACCAAGCAATCTCCGAGAAAGAATGCTGCTCCACTGGTGCTTTTCCTATAATCAATAATCCCTGCCCAATCTGCATCAGTATATTCCCTTAGGGTGAAGTCTTGGCCTTTTGGATACCATAATCCATACTCCACAGTACCTTTCAGATATCTAAAAATTCTGTTTGTTGTTGTCACATGTGTTTCTGTAGGGGATGATTGGAATTTGGAAACCAATTCTACAACCTGCATCACATTTGGTCTTGTATCTATCACATACAACAGGCTACCTATCACAAATATGTACAAGGTATGATCTAATTCCAAAGACTCATCATCCTTGCTTAATTTGCAACCAATGACCATATGAGTACTAATAGGTTTGGATTATTCCATCTTAAATTCATTTATCATCTCTTTAATATACTTGGTTTGAGAGATGAAGATCCCTTTTCCTAATTGAGAGACTTGTAAACCCAGGAAGAATGACAGTTCACCCAACATTGACATTTCAAACTCCTTCTTCATTTATGAGGCAAAATTTACACTTAGAATTTATAGATCACTTCCAAATATGATATCATCTATGTAGACAACATTGATGATCATATTCTTATTTTCAAACTTTATGTAGAGATTATTGTCAGTGGCCCCTCTTCTATATCCTTGCTACTTTAGGTACTTGTCAAGTCTTGAGAACCATGCCCTTGGAGCTTGTTTGAGGCCATATAGTTCCTTTTTTAGTTTGCAGACATAATCTTTGTTTTCTGATAAGAGAAAACCTTCATCCTGATCAACATAGACTTCTTATTCAAGGTTCCCATTCAGAAATGCATATTTTACATCCATTTGGTATACTTTGAAGTTTTTGTAGCGTGCACATGCCAAGAACATTATGATTTCTTCAAGTCTTGCTACAGGGGAAAAGGTTTCTTCAAATTCAACACCTTCTAATTGAGCATATCCCTTGCATACCAGTCTGGCCTTATTTATTATCACTTGACCATCCTCATTGAACTTGTTCTTGAAAATCCATTTAGTCCCAATAATATTCTTTCATTTAGGCATTGGGACAAGTTCCCAAGTTTGGTTCTTCTCTATTTGGTCTAACTCATCATTCATAACTTTGATCCAATCATAATTTTTGCTAGCTATTGCAAATTTTTTAGGATCTACTTATGAAAGTAGTGCTTGTTCTTGATCATATAATAACCTTCTTCTTTTTTTAAATCCAATACTTATGTCACCAATAACTTGACTTTTAGGATGATATCTTTGAACTTTTCTTGATGGTGCTTTTGTATCAAATCTTAGAGAGTCTTCTTTGTCACTCTCTTGAGGTTTTTTTTCTTCTTCTCCTTCATCTGCATTTTATTCTTCATCTTGTAAATCCTCTTTCATTTGTGAGTCTTTCTCTTCCATATCATTATCGGCTCTCTCATCATCATCTTGGGTTCTAATTCTTCTTGGATTCATGTTATCTACTACTACATCTATAATTTGTATGATCTTGTGCGACCTCATATTGTAACATCTGTATGCCTTTTTGGAGGATGAATATCCTAGAAATATTCCTTCATCAGTCCTAGAATCGAATTTACCAAGATCATCATCATTTCTCTTTATGTAGAACTTGCTTCCAAAGACTCTGAAGTACTTCACTGAAGCAGGTCTACCATACCATAGCTCATAAGGAGTTTTTCCATTATTTACTCTCAGTTGACATCTATTAAGTATGTAGACAATTGTATATATTGCTTCTCTCCAATAGATGTCTAGAAGTTTTGCTTCATTAAGCGTAGTTCTGGATGCTTCTTGGACTCTCCTATTCTTTTTCTCAACTAATCCATTTTGCTGAGGATTCTTGGGGGCTGAAAACTGCCTTTTGATTCCATGATTTTCACAAAACTCATTGAATTCATTTGAGGTGAACTCACCTCTATTACCTGACCTAGACATTTGATTTTGATATTTGTTTCATTCTCAACTAGTGCTTTAAAATCTTTAAACTTCACAAAGGCTTCTGATTTCTCTTTAATAATCAATCCATAACATGAGTTAATATTCACCTTGCAAGCTTTTAGTCCTTGTAGGTCCATAGAGATCAATGTGAATTATTTCCAATGGTTGTGAAGTTGTATGCTCTTTGACATTGAAGCTTGCTTTTGTTTTCTTCCCATGCCGGCAATGTCTACAAACATAGTTTGTAGGTTTTATGATATTTGGAAAGTTTCTTACAGCTCCCTTCATACTTACTTTTACTAGATTTTCAAATTTCAAGTGCCCCATCCTCCTCTGCCATAGCCAACTTCCATCAATCTAACTCAGGTAGCATTTTTCTTCATTTTCTACGATGTGTATATTGCTTGGAGTTCTCACAACAATACCAACAAGTTTTCTCAAATATTTTCTTCTGATTTCATATTTCTTGGAGTCAAATATGAAAATGTGCCCTTGATCACAGGTTTGACTCACACTTAGGATATGTAACATCCCGAATTTTCATAAAAATTTAAAAATTTTAATAATAGCAATAACAACATTAATTTCGAGAATTTATAATTGCGGAAATAATAATTGTTGATTGTGACAGTAATAACTAAACAGCTGTTAGTACTAAACATGATTTAAATTCTACTTAGAAGCATTATGATAGTGACGACTTAAAGATATTCTTAACAACTATGATTATGATAATTGAATGAACTAATAGATCAGAATTATGATGCAACACTTTTCATTTCAATGATAAGTGTGCTTGATGTAATAAATGAAATGACAGGTTAGAAAGGTGATATGATACTTTTTCCTTTGAGATGATACTGACAATTTGCTTTTTTTGCTGAACAAGAGTGTCCTATGAGGGACCCCGAAGCTTACTTAGCTGCAACGCTAAAGCATTGAACCTGTTCTATGTGCAGACGACAGGTAAGAAGTTTCATGATTGCAATAAATTCCAGTTCGTGTAAAGTTCAATTCACTGTCGTAAATAAAAATAAAATGTTTAAAGACTGTTGCAACTATAAAAGCATACAGGTACGATTCGCATGCTTACATTTCTACCTTCCAAGGTTCGTCTTGCAACTGAATAATAATCAAACTAAATTAACTGATGAAAAGCATCAAGTTAGAAGCATCGTCACTGTAGTCATCATTGTACTAGTTGGTTCTGTCATCGTCATTGTCGTGATGATAGTTGTCTTGTTGTCATCATTTGCATGGTAGTACCAAGTGGTAATTTCTCCATCATATCACATGATTCAGTGTAAATAGGAAATCGAAGGAACTATTGTTCTATATTACCAAACTATATATGATAGTTTATATACTTGAGAGCTTATTACAAAAAGATATTATTATACCTAATGATTAGCTATATTAGCTCTTGTGGTTCATGTTTCCTATCTACCACTATACTATTTGACTCTTTATGAAACAATGTAATTTGGCCTAGAGACTATATACATATAGCAATTATGTAAATAACCACAATATATATAAAAAAATAAAAATAAAACAAAACATGGATTTATATTGCGTAGCCAAAGCTTGGACTATATAAGTGTTTATCTATTTGATAACCCAATGTATCGTAGATACAATGGTGAGATCAAATTGAATTTTGATTTAAATGTCAACGATTTGAAACATAATGAAATCTATATTATAACGAAATGTTTGCAAAATATTACAAACATTGTAATATACCGAAACGATAGCAATATATTGCAAACATTATAATGATATATTTGCATAAACATTACAAATACTATAACGAATGCAAACATAAAAAAAAATTGATATATTAACAAAGTGTCTTGTATAGTTTACTATCACGTCGAAAGTATTGACATGCATCAAACTTGACATTTGACAGAGTTACAGGTTCATTTAAAAGAGCGGGCCTCAAGCTGTTGTGGAGATCCCATATCGATCCTGCATTAAACACTTGGTACTTACCCCAGCTGACTTGGATTGCCAGCGATCCACGTAATACGAATTTGATGTATTAGATTTTGTACTTGTCGTTGTGTATGGATGATACACCTTCGAACTGAACGTTGATCGTTCCTCCGTGTGCCATAGTGGCATTGTCAACTGATAATGAAGAGTGGGCAATTAATGTCGATGTTGTTTGTCCCAATGTTAACTTCATTGGCATCATTGTGACCGTCGATGGTGATGAGTCCAGACTGTCAGATTGTAACCCTAACTTCTACCGTGGGTTTTTGGTTTTTGAACTTGGGAAGTTGTTCAATGTGCTATTGTTACGGTCTGTGTGGCCGATAGGCTACTGAAAAATTAGATGGAAGGTTTTGAAAGGGTTTTGAACCCGAGACCTGTAGATAGGGTTGAGTTGCAGGTTCTAAACCACTGTAATGTCATTGTAGTTTTGAGATCTGAGTCTCTGGGTCAGAGTGTTAAAGCGTCAAGGGTTTCAAGCTCTTCGTTCTGTATTGAACGTGATACGCCATGCTGTAGAGTGATAGGAGTCCCCTCGTCTCATTTAAAGCAGAGGCCTCGTCGTCTTTCTGGTGAATGCCAAGAACTCAGCCACAGGATTGCGAAGGTAAGTGCCCTAGATGGAAAATGGTGATTCTTTGCTTTGCAATTCAACTTTCAGTTTTAAATTGTATCAGTAATCTAATACAAGTTGTTTTTTTGTCAGTCGTAGGGTTTGAAGAACATCTTAAGTAAGGGTTTGGAAAATGGAAACCGCGTGCTTCTACTTCGGTAAGCTTCAGGTCTTCCAAAACCCTCGTAGTGCTCTTCGTCTGTGGTTGGAGTGATTTCAAAAATATGAGTAACGGGCCTTGCCAAGACTCGTCGTTGCTCTGTCGTTGTTGATGGTTGAAGATATTTCGAAGCATACTTGTTATTCTACGATTGTCTCTCGTTCGTTTGAATGATACTTGGTTTCTATACTATGTCGTCGACTGGAGTTGTAGCTCATCGATGCTAAATTTTTTGGACTCTTTCCACTGTTGAAGAACTTGGGAAAAGCCCTGTATGATTTTGTTTGCAAACATGTTGTAAATTATCGTTCTGAGAACCATGACTTCATTGGTTAAGTTATGAAGAAGAGCTATGGGCTCGTTCACTGTGTAAATGATAATTCTCTTCTCGGTAATGAAAATGTATGCTAAATATTTTGTGTAGATGTCTGTTTTTTTTTACTTGATACTGTAGGTTAAAGTCGTGTTCCTTGAGCTAGACTAGGGTTTAAGAATGTCGTCGATGTTGATAACTATGTAGAGTAAAATGATAAAATGTTTTTCAATTTTGTTTGCAAAGGAAACAATTAGGGCCATACCCTAATTCGTGTTTTGTTTGAATATAAAGTAAAAGTTTGAAGAAGAAAATATAAACATGATTTATGGTATGGACTAGGGTTCGATCCAAGGTCTATGTAGAATGTAATGTTTTCTGTTGTAAATACGATGAAAGTGGAAATCTGAACCTAACTAGGGTTTTGATACGAGATTCAAAATTACAAATGACACTTACAGTTTTAGCAGATCTAAAAGAATGAAATAAATAATAATGGCAAATAAAGATGTTTATAAATTTTCTATTATTTATTAGAAGAATAATCGATACAATGCTTATAATAGGAAAATGGAAACAATGTATGTGTACAATGTAGAAAATGTGAAGTCTGCAAGATACTGTTGTTTGCAGCTTGATAAAATGAATGCATTTATTTAATTGCATCTATCCTTTTCATAATGCAGACTTAATATAATATACAAAAATATAAATTTAACTATTTACTATGTATATAGTAATGTTAAGTATTTTGCAATGTGATTGTACAGGAATTAAACAATGTTTATTTTTCAGAAAATAAAAGAGCATTCTGCAATAGATTATATATTATACAATAATTATTACTATTATTAACTGTAGGGTAGAAAATGAAGCAAAACTTGAATACTGTAATTAACTGTCAAATCAATGGCTATATTCCTATCTTTTCATCTATACTTAATCTGCATCTCTATACTAGAGTATGATGCATAGAACAACATGTGGAAAAATATAGAGATTGGTTTATCAATTCTAAATCATCATTTAAACTTTAACTTTCAGACTGTAAATAAATCTAGGATGAATTTCTTTTTGAAAAACAGAAAACAGTAAACGCTGACTATACAGAACTAAATTACTAGCTGAGATAAAATAGAATTTGTAGAACCTGGATAAATCTGTAGGGAAACAAACAACCCAAGAAGACTGCTCCACCCAACCAATTCCTGAAAACAATCAAGTATTGTCTTAGGACCCCCGAGCCTGTTCACTGAACCACCAGGAGGAAGAAACTTAGGAAGTAGGACTTCTTCTTGCAGTAGCAAATAACTTCTGTATCTCCAATAACTAGCAGTCCAATAGAATTGCACCAGCACCTCTGGTTCTTCTCATCAATATGCAGACTTAGGATTACACTCACCACTAACCTCCCTATTCGAATCTCTCAATGATCACCTGATGCACATGAGGAAAATATTCTGCAGAAATATTGATCAAGAGCTGCCTGCTCAATTCGAATTTGCCTTTATAGGCTGCCTAGGCCTTTTCAGATGTTACTGGGTCATTAAATGAGCTGCCTGCTCACTCCCTCCACCTGGGGGATAATGCCCTATTTTTAGGGGTAGTTGTCCCATAACCAACAGCTAGTGGTGTGATGCAACTGCTGCCATCTGTCCCATACCTTCCAACATCTTCCATTCCTCCTAGTGGGTCAATGAACACTCATTTAATAGTCCTCTTGGGTGTTTGTCTCCTAATTAATTTATTTAAATAATGATATTCAGTAATTACATTCATCCATGATCAAAACTGATCATAATTACAAAACTTTGTAATTAAATTTAACATAAAGTATTTTGCAAATAAAATAGTAATTTTATGAAATTTGGGTAGGTGACATACACCCCCCCTTAAGTCTCAACATCATCCTCAATGTTGGTTAATCACTCCTTGAGTGTTCCTGAAACAGAGTTGGGTATGATGCCCGCATACTACTCTCCAACTCCTAGGTAGCATCTTCTGGGCTAAGGTGCTTCCATTGCACCTTCACTTGCCCAATGCTGTGATTCCGGAGAATAGTTTCCCTCCTTCCGAGGATACAATCTGGTTCCACCGGAAAATCTCCGTCTTGTCCCACCTGTACATCATTCCAGTTTACAACATGAGTAGTATCGTGCACATATTTCTTTAAAAATGATATATGAAAAACATTATGTATTTTCAGGTTAGGTGGCAAAGCCAGTTGGTATGCCACTGCTCCAACCTTAGACAATATTTGAAAAGGAGCGCAATACCTGGGTGCCAACTTGGCACAACTTCCCAATTTTAGTGAAATATTTTTCGGTCTTACCTTGAGGAATACATGTTCACCAACCTGGAACTCTTTATGAGTTCTTTTTGAATCTTCTTGACTCTTTTGCCTATCTTGGGCAACTTTTAAATGTCCTTGCACCTGTTCCACAATTAGTTCTAACTCCTGCAATAATTCAGGTCCTAAAACAACTCTATTTACTGGATCATTCCACGAAACAGGTGTATTACATTTCCTACCATAAATAATTTCAAAAGGACTAAGTCTGGCCGATGCATGATAGTGATTATTATAAGCAAATTCTGCTAAGTGCAAGTAGTCTTCCCACTTACCAGGCTGATCCTTAACATACATTCTTAATAAATCTTCTAAAACTTGGTTTACTCTTTCTGTCTGACCCTCCGTCTGTGGATGAAATGCTGTACTGAAATTTAAAGTTGTGTTCAACCCTTTAAACAGTGACCTCCAGAAGTTACCTGTAAACTTCGAGTCACGATCTAAAATTATTACTTTCGGTATCCCATGTAGTCTAAAAATCTGTTTCATAAAGATCTTTGCAATATCTGGAGCTTTATGAGTAGTCTTTACAGGTATGAAATGTGCTGCCTTGCTGAGTTTGTCCACTACCACCATGATTGAATCATGTTGTTTCTAATTTTTAGGTAATCCAATAATAAAATCTATGATGATCACTTCCCATTTCCAACTTGGTATCGATAACGGTTGCAACAATTCAACAGGATGTTGGTGTTCAACCTTCACTTTTTGACAATCCAAACATTTAGCTATGTACTCTGCTACTTCATCTTTCATTCTGGGCCAATACTATTCTTTTCTCAGCATAGTAATAGTCTTTTGATAACCTGGATGACCAGAATAGTGACTTTTATGCATCTCATTTAATATCAGAAATTTTATTTCTGGTATGTTTGGTACATACAATCTGTTTTTAAACACTAATAAACCGTTTTCCTTCATGCTGTAATCTGCCATACAATTTTCAGAATTGTTATTTGCTTTCTTTTCCTTCATTTTTCTGTATTCTTCATTTGTTTCACTCTTTTCCAGAATCTGATTTTCCAAATCAGTTGAATATGTACTGATTGCTGAAATGACATTTAGTTTTGCCTTACGACTCAAGGCATCTGCAACCTTGTTCTCCTTCCCTTTAATATGCTGAATTTCGAAATCATACTCACTTAAGAACGCCAACCATCTAGCTTGTCTAGCGTTCAGGTTTGTCTAATCTAATAAATATTTCAAACCCATGTTATCTGTTAATAATGTAAGCTTTCTGCCAATAAGGTGATGGCGCCACATTTGTAAGGCATGAATAACTACTAATAACTCTAAATCATAGGTAGAGTAGTTCTTTTCATGTACTTTCAACTTTCTAGATTCATATGCCACCGAATGTCCTTCTTGTGTCAAGACTCCATCGAGTCCGTCGTTGCATGCGTCTGTACAAACTACAAAATCCTTGTTGGGGTCTGCTATCCTTAAGATGGGTGCTGTAGTCAACAATTCCTTCAATTTCTTGAAACTATCAGAACATTTTTGATCCCAAACAAATTTCTTCCCTTTCTTCTGCAAGGAAGTTATGGGGTTGGCAATTTTTGAAAAATTATTTATAAACTTTCTGTAATACCCCGTAATGCTCATAAATGATCTTACATCTGACACATCTTTAGGAACCGGCCAGTCATTAATGGCCCTTATCTTGTCAAGGTCAACCGAGATTCCTTCTATTGAAATGATGTGTCTTAGATACTGAATTTTGTCTTTGTGGAAGTCACACTTACTAAATTTGGCGTATAGTTGATGATCTCTTAATACTTGTAAGATAATCCGTAAATGTTCATAATACTCTTCTTTGCTTTTTGAGTATACTAAAATGTCATCTATAAACACAACAACAAACTTGTCTAAGTATTTATGCAAAATATTATTCATCAGACACATAAATACAACCGGAGCATTAGTCAAGCCAAACGGCATGACTACAAACTCGTAATGTCCATACCGAGTTCAGAAAGCTGTCTTGAAAATATCTTAATCTTTAACTCTCCTGATCTTAGATCAATCTTCAAAAGTACTGTTGCTCCACGCAGCTGATCAAATAGATCATCTATGTGGGGCAACGGGTACCTATTCTTGATTGTCATCTTATTGAGCTAGCAATAATCTATGCACAGTCTCAAGGTTCCGTTTTTTTTCTTAACAAAGATGACAGGTGCTCCCCAAGGAGACACACTTGGTCTAATATACTTCTTGTCAATAAGTTCCTTCAACTGATATTTTAATTCGTTTAACTCCAGTATATTCATTCTATATGGAGCTTTTGAATTTGGTACTGCTCCTGGTATTAACTCTATGGTAAAATATAATTCTCTTTTGGGTGGTAATCCTGGAATCTCCTCAGGAAATACATCTTTAAAATCCTTTAGGACAGGTATGTCCTCTAATTTCAGTTTGTCCTCTTTATCCAGAAACTCATTATTTACCACGTTTACTGCAAACATTTGGCATCATTTCCTAACTGCCCTCTTAACTTGCATGGCTGAAATCTGTCTAAGGGTTACCTTCCTTGGAATACCTTTTATTTCTACAGTTTTCCCTTCGTCATTTAAACATGTAAATTTTTTTCCATAACAGTCCAGGATGACATGATGGGCTTCTAACCAGTCCATCCCAACTATAATATCATAAGAACCCAAAGATAGAATATTCAACTTGATTTGTGTTTGTAAATGATTCATGGACAAAACATAGTTTTCTATAAAATCTGATACTTTCCTCTTTGTTCCAGTTGCTAGTCTAACTAGCCATGATTTACTAAACTTTTCAGTTTTTAGTTTAACACTTTCCACAATATCTGGTGATATATAACTTAAACTAGCAAGTGGGTCAATTAAAACAGTAACAGGATGGTCATGTATCATACCTTCAATCTCTACCATGGAGATTTGATGATCTGCTTTCCTATTGTCGAGTGTTGCATTAATTATTGGCATCTCCCTTGCTACGTCTCCAACAGTAGGTTCAGTCTGAATAGAGTTGATGTTGTTTTCCTTCCGCTTCCTTAAGGGGCATTCTAATGCGTAATGGGGGCCTTGACATTCGAAACATTTGATATGTGTCTTTGGCTCACTGGTTTTGGTATTATTAGGTGCATTTTTCGGAGCTGTAGAGTTCTGCTGTGCATTGTTCCTGGAATTATTCCCTTGGGAATTCTGATTCTGAAAATTCTTTCTTTGAAATCCGGAATTTCCACTGAATCTGAAATTCTTCTTTTTCTGCTCAAAATTACTGGGCATATGATTTTTCCAGTTTGACATTCCTTCTTATTTCCGATTTGTGTCATAACAGAAAACTGCCTTTCTCATAGCCTCCTCCAAGGTTTTATGACTGTCATACTCGATTCTATCTTTAATGCTGAAAGGTAAACAGCTCAAGTACCTGTTGAATTTTTGGTTTTTCCTCTATAAGGTATGGTACATATCTCATTAAGTTCAGAAATTTACTGTTCATTTCCTTCATGTTCATACCTCCCAACTTCAAATCGTAGAACTCTTTAGATTTTTCTTCATAGTACTGTTCAAATAGATACTTCTTCTTGAAATATCGTTTAAAAGCACTTCAGCTTACATCTTTATCTTTGATGCCCTTTACCCTTTTTATGTCCTGCCACCAGATATCCGCTTTTCCGGTAAAGTTATATATAGCCATTTTTTCCTTTAGGAACTCTGAATAGTTATAGATCTGGAAGTATTTCTTCATACCGGACAACCAAGCTTCAGCTGTCTCACCTTTTTTAGTTTCTCCATTGAAAGTTGGAGGTCTTATCTTCTTGAACTCTCCAGAAATATACTCATATTCCTTATGATTTTTCCTTCTTGGTTTGGAATCTCCTTCACTGCTGTCACTAGTATAGTTACGTTTCCTTTTGCGTACTTCAATAGCATCTCCTGATGAGGTTGAGCTATCTTTCACTTCACTGGTTTTAGTGTTCTGAATTTTATCAGTGTGAGGCATATCCTCAACTTTGAAAATATCTTCATTGTTTCTCTCTTGTTCCTCTGTTTGACTGTGTTCAAACAGTACTTGATTTAGTTGTTCTTGTGCTTGTAGAATATTCTCATTATCTTGTTTCACAGATCTGATTTCTGCTTTCAATTCATGGAAAGCACGCAACGGTTATGTCGAATTGTTATTTAGTTCATCATGACCTTCCTCTACATAGTGCTGTCCCAAACTGTGTCTGTTTGGCTGAAATCTGTCGCTTAATTGTTCAGATGAGTTCTCCATACCTGTAACTAAAAATGATTTATGGATACATAATAATAAAAATTTCAAATTAGTACAATTTTCTGCTGTATAAAAAAAAAAAATCTGTTGTATAAAATTTTTTTACTGCGTGTTTTGGACCTTATTCAGGCCTAGAGTTTGAATCTGTGCTCTGATACCACATGTAACATCCCTAATTTTCATAAAAATTTAAAATTTTTAATAATAGCAATAACAACATTAATTTCGAGAATTTATAATTGCGGAAATAATAATTGTTGATTGTGACAGTAATAACTAAACAACTGTTAGTACTAAACATGATTTAAATTATGTTTAAAAGCATTATGATAGTGACGACTTAAAGACATTCTTAACAACTATGATTATGATAATTGAATGAACTAATAGATCAGAATTATGATGCGACACTTTTCATTGCAATGATAAGTATGATTGATGTAATAAATGAAATGACAGGTTAGAAAGGTGATATGATACTTTTTCCTTTGAGATGATACTGATAGTTTTTTTTTTTTGCTGAACAAGGGTGTCCTATGAGGGACCCCGAAGCTTACTTAGCTACAACACTAAAGCATTGAACCTATTCTATGTGCAGACGATAGGTAAGAAGTTTCATGATTGCAATAAATTCCAGTTTGTGTAAAGTTCAATTCACCATCGTAAATAAAAATAAAATGTTTAAAGACTATTGCAACTATAAAAGCATACAGGTACGATTCACATGCCTACATTTATGCCTTCCAAGGTTCGTCTTGCAACTGAATAATAATCAAACTAAGTTAACTGTTGAAAAGCATCAAGTTAGCAACATCGTCACTGTAGTCGTCATTGCCGTGATGATAACTGTCTTGTTGTCATCATTTGCATGGTAGTACCAAGTGGTAATTTCTCCATCATATCACATGATTCAATGTAAATAGGAAATCGAAGGAACTATTGTTCTATATTACCAAACTATAGATGATAGTTTATATACTTGAGAGCTTATTACAAAAAGATATTATTATACCTAATGAGTAGCTATATTAGCTCTTGTGGTTCATGTTTCCTATCTACCACTATACTATTTGACTCTTTATGAAACAATGTAATTTGGCCTAGAGACTATATACATATAGCAATTATGTAAATAACCACAACATATAAAAAAAAATAAAAAATAAAAGTTAAAATAAAACAAAACATGGAATTATATTGCGTAGCCAAAGCTTGGACTATATAAGTGTTTATCTATTTGATAACCCAATGTATTGTAGATACAATGGTGAGATCAAATTGAATTTTGATTTAAATGTCAACGATTTGAAACATAATGAAATCTACATTATAACGAAATGTTTGCAAAACATTACAAACATTGTAATATACCGAAACGATAGCAATATATTGCAAACATTATAACGATATATTTGCATAAACATTACAAATACTATAACGAATGCAAACATAAAAAAAAATTGATATATTAACAAAGTGTCTTGTATAGTTTACTATCACGTTTAAAGTACTGACATGCATTAAACTTGACATTTGATAGAGTTACAGGTTCATTTAAAAGAGCGGGCCTCAAGCTGTTGTGGAGATCCCGTATCGATCCTTCATTAAACACTTGGTACTTACCCCAGCTGACTTGGATTGCCAGCGATCCACGTAATACGAATTTGATGTATTAGCTTATGTACTTGTCGCTGTGTATGGATGATACACCTTCGAACTGAACGTTGATCGTTCCTCGGTGTGCCATAGTGGCATTGTCAACTGGTAATGAAGAGTGGGAAATTAATGTCAACGTTGTTTGTCCCAATGTTAACTTCATTGGCATCGTTGTGACCGTCAATGGTGATGAGTCCAAACCGTCGAATTGTAACCCTAACTTCTACCGTGGGTTTTTGGTTTTTGAACTTGGGAAGTTGTTCAATGTGCTATTGTTATGGTCTGTGTGGCCGATAGGCTGCCGAAAAATTTAATGGAAGGTTTTGAAAGGGGTTCGACCCTAAGACCTGTAGATAGGGTTGAGTTGCAGGTTCTAAACCACTGTAATGTCATTGTAGTTTTGAGATCTGAGTCTCTGGTTCGGAGTATTAAAGCGTTAATGGTTTCAAGCTCTTCGTTATGTATTGAAAGTGATAGGCCATGTTCTAGAGTGACAGGAGTCCCCTCGTCTAGTTTAAAGCAGAGGCCTCATCGTCTTTCTGGTGAATTCCAAGAACTCAGCCACAGGATTGCGAAGGTAAGCGCCCTAGATGGAAAATGGTGATTCTTTGCTTTGTAATTCAACTTTCAGTTTTAAATTGTATCAGTAATCTAATCCAAGTTATTTGTTTGTCAGTCGTAGGGTTTGAAGAACATCTTGAGTAAGGGTTTGGCAAATGGAAACCGTGTGCTTCTACTTCGGTAATCTTTGGGTCTTCCAAAACCCTCGTAGTGCTCTTCGTCTATGGTTGGAGTGGTTTCAAAAAGATGAGTAACGGGCCTTGCCAAGACTCGTCGTTGTTGATGGTTGAAGATCTTTCGAAGCATACTTGTTATTCTACGATTGTCTCTCGTTCGTTTGAATGATACTTGGTTTCTATACTATGTCGTCGACTAGAGTTGTAGCTCGTCGATGCTAAATGTTTTGGAATTTTTCCACTGTTGAAAAACTTGGGAAAATCCCTGTATGATTTTGTTTACAAACATGTTGCAAATTATCGTTATGAGAACCACGTCTTCGTTGGTTAAGTTATGAAGAAGAGCCGTGGGATCGTTCACTGTGTAAATGATAATTCTCTTCTCGGTAATGAAAATGTATGCTAAATATTTTGTGTAGATGTTTGTTTTGTTTGACTTGATACTGTAGGTTAAAGTCGTGTTTCTTGAGCTAGACTAGGGTTTAAGAATGTCGTCGATGTTGATAACTATGTAGAGTAAAATGACGAAATGTTTTTCAATTTTGTTTGCAAAGGAAAAAATTAGGGCCATACCCTAATATTATTCGTGTTTTGTTTGAATATAAAGTAAAATTTTGAAGAAGAAAATCTAAACAGGATTTATGGTATCGACTAGGGTTCGATCCGAGGTCTATGTAGAATGTAATGTTTTCTGTTGTAAATACGATGAAAGTGGAAATCTGAACCTAACTAGGGTTTTGATACGAAGTTCAAAATTACAAATGACACTTACAGTTTTAGCAGATCTACAAGAATGAAATAAATAATAATGGCAAATAAAGATGTTTATAAATTTTTTATTATTTATTAGAAGAATAATCAATACAATGCTTATAATAGGAAAATGGAAACAATGTATGTGTACAATGTAGAAAATGTGAAGTCTGTAAGATAATGTTGTTTGCAGCTTGGTAAAATGAATGCATTTATTGAATTGCATCTATCCTTTTCATAATGCAGAATTAATATAATATATAGAAATATAAATTTAACTATTTATTATTTATATAGTAATGTTAAGTATATTGCAATGTGATTGTACATGAATTAAACAATGTTTATTTTTCAGAAAATAAAAGAGCATTCTGCAATAAATTATATATTATACAGTAATTATTACTATTATTAACTGTAGGGTAGAAAATGAAGCAAAACTCGAATACTGTAATTAATTGTCGAATCAATGGCTATATGCCTATCTTTTCATCTATACTTAATCTGCATCTCTATACTAGAGCACGATGCATAGAACATCATGTAGAAAAATATAGAGATTGGTTTATCAATTCTACATCATCATTTAAACTTTAACTTTCAAACTGTAAATAAATCTAGGATGAATTTCTTTTTGAAAAACAGAAAACAATAAACGCTAACTATACAGAACTAAATTACTAGCTGAGATAAAATAGAAAATTTGTAGAACCTGGATAAATATGTAGGGCAACAAACAACCCAAGAAGACTGTTCCACCCAACCAATTCCTGAAAACAGTCAAGTACTGTCTTAGGACCCCCGAGCCTATTCACTGAACCACCAGGAGGAAGTAGCAAATAACTTCTGTATCTCCAACAACTAGCAGTCCAATAGACTTGCACCAACACCTTTGGTTCTTCTCAGCAATATGTGGACTTAGGATTACACTCACCACTAGCCTCCCTTTTTGAATCTCTCAGTGATCACCTGATGCACATGAGGAAAATATTCTGCAGAAATATTGATCAAGAGCTGCCTGCTCAATTCAAATTTGCCTTTATAGGCTGCCTAGGCCTTTTCAGATGTTATTGGGTCATTAAATGAGCTGCCCGCTCACTCCCTCCACCTATGGGATAATGCCCTATTTTTAGGGGTAGTTGTCCCATAACCAATATCTAGTGGTGTGATGCAACTACTGCCATCTGTCCCATACCTTCCAATAGCTTCCATTCCTCCTAGTGGGTCAGTGAACACTCATTTAACAGTCCTCTTGGGTGTTTGTCTCCTAATTAATTTATTTAAATAATAATATTCAGTAATTACATTCATCCATTATTAAAACTGATCATAATTACAAAACTTTGTAATTAAATTTAACATAAAGTATTTTGCAAATAAAATAGTAATTTTCAGAAATTTGGGTAGGTGACAGAATATTAGGTTTTATATTTTCTACTAGTAACACATTTTCAGCTTTGATCTTGTTGTTTCTAAGAGCCATTGTACCCTTTCCAAAATTATTTGGGAGGATATATTATCTCCAAAAGTGACTTTTCATTTCTGATTTTGTTTTAGGCTTATGAAATTGTATCGGTCTCCTGTCATGTGTTTTGAACATCCACTGCCAATATGCCATAGATTTTTCTTTTCTGTTGCACATAGAGCTATCATGGATTCTGTCTTTTTCTTCACCACTTCAATCTTCTTATCCTCTTGAAGATGGATCTTCAAATAAACAATGATTTGACTTGACTCTTTATCTCTTGTATTTTTCCCTTCTCCATACTCAGATAGTTGTGTTATTAATTGTTTGTTCTTCCTTTTGCTCTTTCTCAATTCCTCAAGAGCACTTATGAGTTAGTCCTTTAGGTCCACCTCTCCTTCCATATCTGATTCATTTTCTGGAGCTTGAGTTTCCATCCCCATGAATAGAATTTACGTTTCCTCATCTTCACGTGTTTCTTCCTCTTCACCATCTTCCATGGAGTGGAAGATTTTCTTCTTATTAACCTTCTTCATGTTTCCTATTTTTCTCTTCTTGAATTTTTTAAAGGTTTCTCCATCATCACTATCATCTTGTTTAGAATAAGGAAATTTTGAGGAAAATTGTCCAATTCTTCCACAGTCAAAACACTTTAGGGGTAACTTCCCTTTGTACTTTCCAGTACCTTTCTTGAGTTTCTTGATGAAGAGAGCCTATTCATTATCTGAATTCTTTGAGTGGTTCCTGGGTAAGGCTTCAGATTTCTTTGACTCTTTTGAGGCTTTAAATGTTGCCTCTTTTCTTGATGATCCTCTTTGTCCTATTATCATTTCATAGGAAGTAAGGATTCCATGTAATTCATCCATTGTAAGTTTGTCAAGATCCGATCTATCTTCCAAGCAAGATATCTTTGAATCACTTCTTAGTGATAGTGACCTTAGTAATTTTTGCACTATCATTTCTTCTGGAACAGTTTCTCCAAGCCCTCTGACAACATTTACAATCTCATCCACTCTAAGGAAGTATTCTGCAATGCTTTATTCTTCCTTAATCTTCAGGCTTTCAAACTGTGCTCTGTATGTTTGAAGTTTTGCTTCTTTAACTCCGGTGTCTCCTTCATAATATACGTTCCAATTTGTCCTAGATCTCTTTGGAAGTTTTACAATGCATGACTTTGACAAAGACTGGATTTTCCAGGCCATTTAGAATAACATTCAGAGATTTTTCATTATTGGTATAGGACTTTTCATCCATATCTTTATAATCGGACTTTGGTGCATCATATCCCTTCATCACAGATTTCCACACTCCAAAACCCAGGGCCATAAGGTGGATTTTCATTCTGATCTTCCAGAAGGTATAATTATCTCCATTAAATAGTGGTAGTTTAGTGTTTGTCAGTCCTTCCTGTTGCTCCATTGTGCTTGGATCTCTCTTCAAGTTATTAGACTCGTAGTGAAGAGACCTGCTCTAATACCAATTGTTGGTTTATCCAGCAATACCTAGAGGGGGGGGGGGTGAATCAATATTGTCTTCTTCAAACTCTTTTTAAAGAACAATTAGTATTTAAGCACAAAATAAACAATGAATAATACAAATAAGGACACATAATTTTATCGTGGAAACCTCAAAGAGCAAACCACAAAATCAAACTCATCAATAAGATTATTTTTACAAAATTGTTTTTCTTCCACAACAAAAAGGATGCACCAACACGCCAGATTTTTATCTGGACCAAGAAACAAGGATGCCACAACACCCTGATTTTTCCAGCCACTATTGGAAGGATACCTCTAACCCACTAAGCAAGCCAATACCTACCCCTAACACCACCATGCCACCTTAGTTTGATATTTTTAACTTCCAGATATTTTTCTTACTTCATCAATTCTGCCTCTGGAAATAATTCATTTTTCTGGTCTCTATCTTTCTTGATGCTGTTGCGATCTTCCCTGTAGAGAAACCTTCTTCTTTCAATTCAATCTTCTATAAATATATTCTTCTATGAGATCGAACCATTGCGTCTATTCATCCATCGTGTCCATTCACCTTCACATCCTTCCAATTGAGAATCGTGTCTCCTTTTTATCATTGCGTCCCTTCTATCATCACACCCTTTCACACATGGTTAATTAATTCCTGGTTTATTAATTAATTTTCGATCATGCATGATTAAACTCCTCTACGCATTTCTCTAAATTCTCTTATCTAATTTGCACCTTCACACTACTAAATTAATCATGATCTTTGTTTGGAATGCTCGAAAATCCACCAAGATTATTTAAACGCATGACTGCCTCAAATTATAGCCTCTAGAATGCATGCAAAGGGTTTATCTACTCCACGATGCACGCAAAAATTTCATATGCACACAAGGACTTCTGGAGATGCACGCAAGGACTCCATGGATTCTTGAAGATGCACGCAAAATCCAAAATGATGCCCATTACTTCAAATATGCCTGCAGGGTCTTTAATCATGCTTGTAGGGTCTTTAGCTATGCCTACAACAAGCTTCAAAAATTCTCACAGTAAGCTTCAAAATGTCTGCAAGGGGATTTTAAATATGCTCGCAAAGAGATTTAACAATGCCTACAAGAGGTCGTCTTCTTCTTCTATTTTATGCACAGAAGATGAATTGACATCAATTCTTCTTCTGTTCACATCAATTCCAGTACACTATTCAACATTAATTGGATGCAATAGGTTCTCAAGGTGAATGGATATGAATTCTTTAAAATTGAATACCCATCCTCGCTTTACACCCTAATCATTTTAAGCATCAATTATATTTGGCTTAAATTTCCTAGTCTATTTTTTCTAGTAGGTTGATTTACCATTTAGAGTATTAATGTTGTACTGACATATTGCTAGTCTATATTTCTATCTTAAACGTAGAGATCTATGTGGAATTAATGAAATCACTAACCTTTCCCTTCCTTCAAAAGTGTTGAATAAAATTCTTACATAATATCACAGATGGTCATGTTCCTCTTCTTTGGTAAATCTCTTGTTTAATACTGTTAGCCCCTCCCTGTGTGACTATGTTTCCATACAAGGATATTTCATTTAACAACATTCTTTCTCAGTAATTGAAGCTATCTTCCTATGGGAAAATGGTACCATCAGTGACCTGCTATCCATTCAACTGGTATAATTCCAAGTGGTCTAGTGGTCATCACTCAATCGTTTTCCAGGTCATAAATACAAAAAAATAGGGATAAGTGGTGCCATAAAGCTATTGAGATTTGATTGGAGGCAGTTAGTCAAATTAAATGAAATTGGAAGAAGGAAAGAAATCATCAAGCTTAGTTTTAAAGGTAGAGGGAAAATGGCCTCCTGAGAAGAGTATCATTTCCATGTTTTGGTGATTGTAAGCTTGGGAAAGCAACACAATCTCTCTTTAATTCTTCATAATATGCCACTATCATGATCATGTTAGTGTTAGGTTTTCATTGATGATTAGCTTTGAGTTTGAATTTTAGCATTGTTTGTTGCACATGCTAATGATAAATTATTAATATAGACTTGCTTCCAGAAATCCATATTTCATCCAACATACAACAATGATACTAAGAAATAGTTGATAAGGTCAATTAGTGGGGAAATTTATATTCAGATAGAAACACCCATAGGGAAAAACTTAGTACTACTGAGAAAAAAAAAACATGGCTCAAATTAGTAATGAATATCTCTATGTTGTAATGTAAGAAAATTCTTTGTTTTGGTAAAAATGGAATAAATATGTGGTTAACTCTACTCCACCAAATGGTCTTCTTTTAATGTTATTTATCGAAGCCCCTTGTGGCTTCTCTTGTCTATCACATAATTATCTTCACAAAGAATAATGAAAATGAGATGTATGAAATTGAGGAAGGATATAAATTCATTGCATATGTGGGTATTATAGTTCATGGCCCGAAATGTTGGTTTTATGTTTTAATAGATGGAAGTATTGTGCATTTGTGGCTACCTACTACACTTGGATCTCTAAATAGGAAGTAGTATGAACTTCGATGTGTCTCATCTCAATTGGTTTATGTAATGGTTGGTTAGGCTTGTAGGATTCAGATGGTTTCACATAGTGCATAAATGTATACTATGTATCTCGCCATGTATGTAGAGACAAAAGGTAGACAAGGACACAAAACGAAGCATAAATTACAACACAATTATGTTGTCCATGAATTTGACACAATGCTTAAATATTTTGGAGCTAAAAAAAAGACTTGTTGATCCTTCCAACATAAGGTAAAGATATTATTACAAAAAGTTGTCTATGTGAATCCATGTTGTTAGAGATCTATGTGATCCATGTGACTTGTGAGCCGTCTATGGCTACTCATAGTACACAATTTGAGGAGGGGAAGGGTAGGGTTGGGTAATTTAGCATAGGGTGAGTCATAGTTAGGTGATGACCATTTGTGTTGGCTGGGTAGGAGATTTTAGTTAATTTAGGTCTAGTTAGGCTAAGTAAGAGCATGCTAGGTTAGGTTGAGTTGGTATGGTAAGAAAATCTAGGGTAGGTTATATCAAGATAGGTTATGTCAAGCAAGAGTTAGAAGGTGAGAGCAAAGTAAGGTAGGGTATGATAGGGTAAAGTGAGAATTGATAGGTTTATTAGGTTAAACATGCATACTGTCAGCTGAATGAATGAAATAAACTACATAGAATAAATGAATTAAACCACTAGAATGCACATGAAAGTTAAATAACTAAAACAACATAAAAAAGATAAATTCATGAGTATTATGTACCTTTGAGTACAATTGATGCAACCTCTCCACATAGGTTACTGATCAGTTGAAATTCGTAGTGCAAAGTCCCGTATAAATAAAAGAAACCATAAAATGCTTGATTCGTGATAAAGAATTTAAGAAATAGACATGTATTTCAAAATTTACAAGACTCTATAATACATAAGAATAAAGTGCAATACCTTATTGAGCTCCTCTTTGTTTCGAGAATAATTTAATATTCTCTATTGAACAGGGCCAACCACGTGAAGGTGGAAGTTCTTATGGCCCCTTCCCCCCTCACATCGCTCTCAATTCTCCATACCCAATGCATGTACTTGAAAATAATTAAATTTATGTGCAAACATGTAGTTTTCGTCATAAAGAAACATTTAGTATTCATTCATTAAAATATAACATTAATTAATTCACTCATTCTTTCAGTAGGCAAAAAATGTTACATGACATTATATTATCAAAAATAAGTTTTCATAATGTTTTTTCAGTCACTTCTTTTTATGTTTTCTCTTCTGACAAAATCATCAATCAACTCATCGTCTACAACTTCCTGTTTAGTTCCTATGGCATCTGCATCTTGTCGTACTGTATGCCCAGTCGTGTACTCATGACGTGGACGTTGCTGCAAGGGGTCGGTATTTGCTACATTAATGAAGAAATGTTACATTGATAAATTCTGTCATTATAATTACAAGTATTTCATTAATAAAAAAACACTAGAGAGGTGCTATTTACCTGATGGGGCCACATCATGTACTTCATTTTCCTATCTAGCCTCATCTTGTATAGGATGATCCTCTACATGCTCTAGAGTTGAAACATGAAAAATTACAATTAATACACCATTTGAAATACAATATTTTAAAGTGTAATCCATACTACATATTTTGTGGCACATGAATACATTCATTACTAGGATGCAAAGCATGACCTTCATTGGGTTTTTCTCCATCCTCAACATTGAGTGCATTGTTTCTTTCATGCTCAAAACATACTCAATATTTTATGGCCAAAAGTTATAACGAATAGATTGCACAAGTAATCAATATTAAATAAACCTCATTGATTTTATTTACCTGCGTGCAAGATGGATTACCAGAAGACTATGTTTTCCCAAACAAGCTATTTTGACATTCAACATTGACTTCAAAGCCATGTTGGAAGCCAAGCTTCAAGTATTCCTCCATGAGCACTTCCTTGAACTAATCGGCCTGCAATTTTGCATAAGATCATGAATTTATATTTTATGGTGCAATAAAACCAAAATTATTTGCAATTTATTATTTGGATGCAATATGTGTTTTATTGATACTTAGAATTCATGCCGCCATATTCAACTAACCACCAGGCCCAAGCTTGTGCTGGCCAATTTTTTCTTGTCTTTCCTTTGTGGCCTTTGATGTGTTTGACAACCTATGAAAATGTTGAAATACGTTAGATGTTGCAAATTTGATCTAAAAATAAAGAGTAATAAACATATATATACATTTTAGGAGGTCTCGGAGAATCCACAGTATCCATGTTTAGTAATCGACGTTTTGAATCCATAACAGGATTCATCGTCGGGACGAATTGTCAATTTGTGAAGAGCATAAGATATAGGGTATTAACAGTTAATTAATGATATGCAAAGATAAGCATGGGTCGACAAAGGTAATTGGATAAAAATTAGGGTTTTGGTGAAGTTAAACCTTAAATGATAATTTATTAATTTCTAATCAAGCTTAATAGTCTTAAAGCTAATCCTAAAGTCATGACTTCCTAGCCCTATTTTTTAGCCCTAAATTAGTACTATGCTAACGATTTATTGTTTATCATAAAACTTAAAACTAACACTACTATAATATTAGTAAATTCTTAATCTTATTTAAAACCTATGCTAGCATAAATTTGTTGACCCTAATAAAATCTAAATTTTTATAATATTATGCCTGATATTTATTAATATTAGGTTGTTAGTGTATTTAGTTTAATTGAATTAGTGAGAATGTATTAAGCTAATTATTAATGTTTTATATTAATCTCAAAGGAGTCCCAAAGTTGATAGTTAATTAGTCCTAAAATTAACATTAAGGCAATTGGTGTGGTTGATCTTTCTTAGTAAGGAACTTGTTTGGTAAAGCAACCTAAATTTGTGCATAACATATAAAGTATGTGAGCTTGTGACCTATATCATGTGGGGTACTCATGTTTGTATGAGAATCAAACTATTACATAATACTCTTTATAGGTATGTAGAAAAAAATCAACCAAAATCTTGGAGTTTCTCCAATAGAGATAGTCAAGGGAATCTTAGGCCTAATGGATCTCAAGATATTATATTTATCTCTATTATTCACAACTTATTTTTAAGGAGAACTTAGGAATGGATAATAACAACTATGTCTAACTCCATGTGCTAAAACTCCCACTAAGACTAACTATAGAGAAGTAAGTGGGGAAGATTCAAGTATGTGGAGACCCAAATATGGTCATAGAAAGCATCAAGGGAAAATTGAGACTCCAAAGTGTACTTTTGGGACCACTTCTATATTAAATCAAAGAACCGAATGGATAGTTTCATGAAATGACATTTCAATGTGTATATAGAGAACACAATATGAGAGTTTATGAGTTCTCAAAGGATATGGTTGATGTTTAGATAACAGTACATTACAAGGAGGAACATATCATGGAAGAGATATATGATACCCTCACATAATTATGCTTTTTATTTCTACATACTTTATTTTGGATGGGTTGTTAAGTTTTTGCTGAAATTATATCCCTTCGAAATTGGATGATGTTTCCATTTTTGTTTTGAAATTCTATTTCAATTTGTGTAAGGCCATGCGCCTCCTTTTTATAAATACAGGATCATTTAAAAATTAATATAAATGTAGATTGTCCATATGTTGGAACTCTACAAGATTCTATTTTAGTGATGTTTTCATAACTTTTAAATTATTTTTTTCTTTCTTTAAATATAAAGTTACAATTTTTTCCTTAACAAAAAAGAGGTTAATATGGCATTCACCTAACAGGTGAAAAATAGAGTTTAAGTGGTTCATTTTTGTGGGTAGTTGAAAATTCAAATATTATATTTTAACACACCCAAAAGAGGCCCACATTAAATGGCACCATGTCCTTACCCAATAGCCTTCAAATACATTAGGAATGAACATCCCACCACTTTCATATAAGCAATCAAATGAGAGAATATGTTGATGGCAATGAGGGATCATGGCATTTTCCCCCCAAAGTACCCCCTCCTCTTCAAATTTGTGTGAAATCATTGGTTGTTGGATCATATCCATTTGGGAGAGCTTGGTTATTCACAACCATTTTAAACAAGCAATCCCCTTGTTAATAGATGAAATATAAAACCTTTTGTACCATCAAAACGTCACCCAAAATACCTCAGCTTTCCTTTCATCGAGGCTTTGAAAATGTAACACAAAATCACATAAAATAATGCACTTTGTAACCTATGTAAGAAAAAATAATGGCTTCAAATTTCATCTGCTCACCGTAGCACCTAAGGTCAATAATATATTATGAGAATTTAGCCATAGATTGGACATGGGATGACTTATAATTTTTGTAGATTATTCCACAAATAAATGCACAAACGTGGATAACTCTCAATTTAAATCCAAGGTAAAAAAATTTCTACAAAGTTTTCACACCCAATTTCTTTAGTTGCAATGCATTTTGCCCCCTTGAAAATGGAGACAAGTCATTTTTAGACTCAAAGAAACATGGAAAAACTCATGAATAAATCTAAGTTCCATGCATCAAAATTTGAGGAAATTGAGCTTGATTTTGGTTCCAAAATTTTTCATCATTATGTGCTTTGCATCAAGCTAAATTATGTTGCAATTACCCGTTTCCCTCATCATCAATATTCTAGAATAGTTTCTCAATTTCCAATTTGATGAGGGATAACTAACTACCAAGTTTTGCATTGAAAATTTCCATAAACCCATTAAGACTAATTTATTCCTTGGATCTTAGGCTTCATGTTGCTATATTTTCTACATGTGGAATAAAAACTACACCCCATTAGAAGCAAGGCATAATAGACATGTGGTGATTTCAAATAACCAGCTACACTATATCCTTTAATGCCTCTTCGATATGCTTATTTATATAGAGAAGAAAATTGGCATTCTAACAAGATTTTTTATAGTTGTATTTTTGTATTTCTCGATCTTTGAATTGAATTATGTCATTTCCATGATGATTAGTAACCTTAAAAAAATGTCCAATCACTCATTGCTTTCAAATTAATCATTTTTCCAATATGCATAATTTCACCCAAAGAAGGCCCACAAGGTAAAATTAGGTTTGTACGGTGAGCAATTTTAGGTGGCAATTGTAGGCTCCTACTATGGAATGGTTCCTCCCCCTTAGGTGCCAAGAACTATACACTTGAAAGAGAATACCAATGAATCAATTGGGATATGGAGTCAAAGAAATCACTCTTTAGAAAAACATATTTGTTTCAACCTCTTCTTGTTAGGATGGCATATGCTCTTGTTGGTAAAAATGAAGGAAAACAAAACTAGATTATAAAAATTGATCTAAAAAGTAGGAAATCCTAATGGTTGAAGATGTGCAATAATTGAACTATAATGTAAATAAATATCTCTCTTTGAACATATGTTTGAGAATGGATAAAAGAGCTCCTCTTTAGCACCGAATTCATTTGAGGTCATTATATCCTAGTCATTATCATTGTTATATGGAAAGGTATGGAGCATGCTAGGAGTTTTCTATGTTCATTAAAATTGGCATTGAAAAATCCTATCATAGTGTGGAGAGGTTGTTCATTCTTGCTATGTTGAAGGCCCTGGGATTTGTCCCTTTCGTTGGGATTCCTTTTGCATTCCATGCCTCTTCTAAGGAGTTATGTGGATGAGATGGAAAATGTTAAGGCTAATGATACCTTGCTTGACATGGTTTGTAACCCCAAAATACAAGAAAACATCATAAATTATTTCCCGATACCTCTCAACTTAGATCTTGGCCTCAACCCACATCCTCCACTGCTAACGTGATCACCGAACTAAATAAGAGCCTCCTAAAAATGATGTTATGGACATGGATCCTTTCAAACCCATTATCAATAATCCTCCAATTTACATATCCATGAAGATCATGTATCAGATAGCACATTGTTTCCTCGTTGACGAAGGTTTTGGATCTAATGTCATGTCTAAAATGATATGGAGACTCTTGTTTTGTCATGCACAAATGAAAACCCTTGAAACATGTTGGGTTTCAAGAAGAAAAAATAAGCTACTATCAATGAAATCAAGGATGTGACCTTGGTCCTTTGATTTCATCTTGAAGTTCCAATAACTTATAACATTCAAGTGATGGATATGGGGGTGATAAATTACTCAATCATACTGGTCCATGACAAGCAAGCCTTAACTAGTGGGTACTTTTCCATGGATGGCACACACTTGATTATCCAAAAAGGTCCTAAGAATTTAATTCTCTATCGATAAGGAAGGATTTCTCCTTATATTGAAATTCTCCTACAACCCAATGTGAATTTCATAGAGATTGACCTTGATATTTACTATGTCTTTATTGAAGAGGAAACTATAGCCCCTCTTGAATCTGTTGTTGATTTTAACAGTTAGTTGTGGCATATGCATTTTGACAGCGCCTCTTTTGATGAAGGTAGTGGTGCCAGGATTGTAATCAATTCTCTTGTAGGTAAAGTTCATCATTTAGCTTTTAGACATAATTTTCCTTGTACTAACAACACCGCTGAATTCTAAGCCCTCTTATTGGGGTTAGGGAAATATGCTAACTTAGGATGCAGGCACCTGGTTATTTTTAGTGATTATGAGATGATTAGTAATACAACCATGATACTTTATGCTCCAACTCATAATATTCTAAAGCATTACACACATCTGGTTTGGAGCCAAATTATCAAGTTCTTCTCCTTCAACTTGACTCACATACATAGAGAATTAAATATCATATCTAATAAATCAGTTGCATATGTTGCTAGACATTATAGGAAATTATTCTTTGATTACACATAATTATCTATCATCTCCTCATTCTGACCTTGCATCCGTAATAATATTAGGTCTTGGAAAATCTTCCTTGATTATGAAGGAATTTGTGCCTTTCATCTTAATAAACAAGATGATAATATTGCAATGATTCATCTTGAGGAAAATACATTTCCCAAGGATCTGGTACCCTTGAAAGGAACATTTTCCCCAAGTGATGTTGGGATAAAATTCAATTTTTTTAAGAGGCTTTGAGGATGAATCTAGTAGATACCATCCTTATTAATATTATCTCAAAAAAAAAATGAAAACCTTACTTATAGGAGTTAATTGTTATGATTCAGAGAAGTGATATTTCACTAATTTGTTTCACAAATTTAAAGACATCCTTGGATAGTCATATATAGATTTGCATAGTTGGGATAAAATTCAATTTTTTTAAGAGGCTTTGAGGAGGAATCTAGTAGATACCATCCTTATTAATATTATCTCAAAAAAAAAATGAAAACCTTACTTATAGGAGTTAATTGTTATGATTCAGAGAAGTGATATTTCACTAATTTGTTTCACAAATTTAAAGACATCCTTGGATAGTCATATATAGATTTGCATAGTTTTGACCCAAAAATAATTTATCACATGATTCCCATAAAGGAAAACAACATACATGTTTGAAAAAACAAATATCAGATAACCCTACTCTAGGAGCCACATTTGAAAATAATTGGATAAAATGCTTGATGCTCACATTAATTTTCCTATAAAATGTTAAGCTGGGTAGAATTGTATTGTTGATTTACTAGGTACTGACCGATTTGGGAGGCATCGCATCTTCTGTGGCTTCTTGACCTCCTTTGTGACCTCCTAAACCTCCTCGACCTCCTTTGCAACCTCGTTGACCCCATTGACCTATTTTGTGACCTCCTTGACCTCCTTTGCGACCTCCTCAACCTACTCTATGACCTTCATGGTGACCTCTGTGACCTCCTCGACCTACTCTATGGCCTCTACAAGCTCTGGCGAGAGGGAAGGAAGGTGAAAATGTGCTCTGGAGGGATGAAGTGATCACTCAAAAATGCTTAACGACGCGATATCTGGGCGTACAGTCTGTGGACCCATCAAACCATAGCAATGGTTATTGATTATACATTATATGTGTTTGAATTAATCTAGATCTCCATCCCACTCGTGAGGCATGACCATGGCTCTATGTGGAGTTATAACCTTATGACTCAATAGGTAGGGAGGTCAACATAATAATAGTTGATAGCATGGTCACAATTTTAGCTGGGATTATGAGGATCTCTATATAACCTAGAAGAGGTGTCATTTGGGTCATTAGAGATAACGGATGTAACATGGTTTAGGTGTTAGTCAATCATTTTGTTAATGATGTCTTAGCTAATGGTAGTATGAAGGTAGGCTAGGGTATGTCACTTAGATATAAAAATAAGAAGTAATAAGTTAAAAAGAATAAGGATAAGGCAAAAAGAGCAAAAAGGTCATGAAGTGTCAGAAGAAAAAGTATCAAGCAAAGAGATAATGGAACAAAACCAAAGATACCCTACAAGTAAAAAATTGAAAGATGAAAAGCGAAAGAAAAATGTAAAGGGTGACCAACATGATGAGGAGCTAAAAAAGAGGAGGGAAAATTATTAATATCAAATAAAAAGATGGAATATGTGAAAGTAAACTAGCATCAAACTAGTTTCATATCAGGTTCAACATAAAAATTCTTATACTTGAAAGGAAAATGTGAGGGCATAAGGATGGATCTATGGAATTACAACATGTTTAAGTCCTCCTGGGGGACAACTTAGGTGAGGTAGCATTGGATATACCAAAAGTATTATGATGTAGCATGAGTAGATAGAATGAAAAGAGAAAGGTTCACTATTAAATTCTTATGCACGGATAACAAATGTTGTGGGATGCTAATAACTCACTTTGAATGAGTCGAGAAAAATATCACTTTTTTGGATTACTGCTTACAAGGGGTGTAGGTGGAATGAAGGAAGAACCTACAAGGGAAAATTAATATATAAAGTTAGGAAAAATAAATGCTACCCAAGTTATGCTAAAATAGATAGAGTTTGGAGCAACAACTAAGTAGATATAGATGAAGGATGACAACTTGTTAAGGGAAATACCTAGGTGATGAAACATAAGGTGGTAATGCTACCAAAGTAATGCTAAGGAAATAAATGGGAAAAAATGATACCTAAGAAGACTTAAGTGGAAGATGGGCCCACTAAATCCAAAATCTAGGTGAGGGAAATATTACAATGGAGTGCTATTGATTAATATGTGTAATAACTGAGATGTCAAGGAGAACTAAGATGACCTCTTTTGGATAGTCTCATACCTAGGGGTAATGGTGGAAAGTAATACCTCTCGCTATAGGAAGCTGCCAAAATGTAGATAAGAAGATGAGACCTAAATGGAATTCAATAAGGATAGTCATGGTGACGCAGAAACAAGAGATAATAGCTAATGGGGTAAAAAAGAAGAGGCAAATGACTCAAGAGACAAGTAGTTAATAAAGTAATTAAGCAATGAAAAATATATATAGTACTCCAATAAAATAAAAAGCAAAAGGAAATAATAAAGTAGTAAAGTGGAAAATAAATAAGCAAAGGCAGACAAGAAAGTAAAAGGGATAACAGTGGACCAAGATGACATAAAAAATTTAAAAGGGTTATTTAAATATGCAATAAAAAGGATACAAGAAGGATGATGTCAATGTGTAAAGGTAAAAGTAAAAATAGAAAATATGAGTGGGAGAGCATTATCATGGGTAAAGTGAATAGTGAAAATATGGCGTGATACATGTGACAACATCATGGACTCAATAAACCACTAGGTATATGGTGTACAAAAGAAGTATAAAAAATAAAAAGGGATCAAAGGAAATTATAGATGATCAAGTTGGTAAAATGTAAGCAAAGGGATCAAAGTGGAAAAAGTATAGTCCAGAGGTAAAAGTAAAGTCAAGGTCGTTAAGTATATGTAAAAAAGGGTAAAAAGGTAAAAAGTCTAGCAAAGGGGAGAGGTAGTCAAAGTGTAATAAAGGGTGTTCAAAAGGAAAGGTTAAGTGTGATGTATGTACACATATTAAAAAGTGTACACATGACTCTACAAGAATACAACAAGAACATGCAAAATGAAACCTAGGATTCTTAATCTAGAGGATATAATGTGGTAGTATTGGGCTAGGATTACCACGAAACTCAAATCATTCCTAGTAGTGTCATAATTCAATGATTAGTTATATGGATTCAAGGTAGGTTTTATGGCTTAGGTTAAGCTTAAATTGATAGGTGTTAAGGGTTATAAATTAATACTAGTTAGTGTTTGAGGTTTTATGATTTTAATGTTTAAGGGTTATATGCATTCAAGATCACATGATAGTGGTATGGGTATTGATATGAAGGGTTATAGGTGTTATAGTGGTAGGGGTATTGATATGAAATGTTAGTGATTAAGAGTTATAGTGTTCACTAATTTTTAAGGGTTAGGGTTTATATAAAGTGGTTATAAGTTATATCTTTATTTTTTATATAAGATATAGGTTTTCAACGATAATGATTAGGATTTAATTATAATAAGGATTAAGAGTTATAGTTGATATGTGTTAGTGTAATGTCCCTAAAATTGTGAAATTTTAAAAAAAATTATATATGGCTAACATCGTCAGTTGGATCAAATGTTTAGTAAATTAACTTCAGCACTGGAAAATAAATAAGAGACTTATTATTATAATGTATATGTAAAGTTTATAATTTTGTGTAAGATACTCTGCTTTGATTTGGTTGATGTGAATGAATTCATTTATATTCTTTATAATGTATATGTAAAGTTTATACTTTTGTGTAAGATACTCTACTTTGATTTGGTTGATGTGAATGAATTCATTTATATTCTTCGGAAGCAATGTTTTCGTGATGAGCTTAATGCTCCATTTCGAGCCAGTGTTTATAATTATGTTTTGTGCAATGTCTAAATGTGTGTGTGCTTAAACTCTAATGATTGATCTTCAATGTGTGATAAATCTTCTTTTAAATGTTCCTTTGCGAATCCTAAAGCTTGGAGGGTTTGAGCTAGGTGATGATGGCCTAGCTTACTTAGCATTATGCTGAAGTTTATTTATACCTGGTTTTGTAGGTGTTTAAATGAATGACTCTAAGCCTAACTCCTTAAAGTTTACAACCTTGTAAAATATTGTTTGATACAAAGTCAATGTAAGTTTTAATTTTCATGCTATGGTGATAAATTTGATTTATGTGGAGGACTGTCACTCCCTACTATGGAGTGTGGTTAAAATATTTCGAGAGTAGTGGAGGTTGAGGAATTCAATGCTGCCCATGAGCTGGCCATCAAAAACATGATGCCCAGTTGCAGTAGGGTAAACCCTAGCGACTAGTTGGTTGTGTTTGTAGTTTCGCATTTTCTAGTTTGGTGGAAGGAGAGCAAGGCTCTCTGGTTTCAAAAATTTTCCATGGAGCCAGCGTTGCTTAGGCCTACTTCCATCTGAAGTAACAGGATGGCATGGCTAACACTTAAGGTAACTTTGTTTCCCTTATCTATTGACAAGTCTTTTTGATACCATCCTTTCGTTGGGTTGTGGCTAACAACTCCACTAGTTGACAAGGTTTTTGGTTCTGGAAAGGTTTGAGCTCAGCGTGGAAGGGTGTTGGAAGAAGAGGGTTTGTAGGATGCAAAGAATCCTTAGTAAGCCGGGTCCATTGTGTCCTTACTCACCTTCATGCGACTTGACCCTTGTCCTGGTTGCTTGTTTGAAGGGTTATCTACTATGGATGTTGTGAATGGTTTACCATTCGTGGTTTTGGAACTCTATTGTAATGTTCAGTTTAGTAAATTTTGTGGACAAACTTGTTGTATGGCATTTGACTCGGTAAGAGGTTTAAGCTACAGTTCGTTTTATGTTGGAAGCCTGTATAAGCATTTCTGGAACAGAGGATGTCCATTTGGCTCCTAGCTTATGTATAAACTTTTCTATGGCTTCAGTGGTTTGTAATTTCTATTTATAATATGTTTTTTCGTATAGAATTAGCCTCTGTCTGATTTGTAGAGATGTTCTATAATGTTCTCAAGCTTCTGTAGAGTGCGTTGAGCCTATGTAAACTTTAGTATTTAAGATTGGAATGTTTACATGTTTCTGGTCTTCGATTTAATGATGATGCTTTAAAGGTTATATTAGTAAATGAATGGATAAACCCTGTAGCTGTCGGGTAGTATTGTCTTCAGCTTATGCATCTCTATTTCAGAAAATACGTTTTTATTCTTTAGAGCATCTATGTTTGGTTTGGAAAGCCCTAGGGTTTAGAAATATATTTGGGGAAAGTCTATGCTAATTTTTGGGATTTCATAGAGGATTGAATCATTCTGATTCTGAGCGTGAAGCTTCTGTCTATAATAATTTTTCATTTATAAATTATGTGTGTGTTAAACTTGAGGGAAAATCCTCGGTGTATTTCATCTCTTATGTGTTTTCATTTGGAGAGCTAAGCCTTTGTGTAATTATATTTCAATGCTTTTAGCCGGGAGATGATGTTTCTGTATAAATTACAAACCCTGCATTTTTAGTGTGAAGGCGATATCTCTGTAGGTGGATGCTAGAGTTAACATAATTTGAGAAAATGTTTATATGTACTATTCTGGGCAGAACCCTAGCTTGTTAATTCACATTATGTTTCTTTCGTTTTCAAATCTTTGTGAAATCTGTATAATGATCCACGTTGTAGCATGATCAATTATTTAAGTATTTAACTGAGTTATTGGTTTAGAGGACTCGATCTTGAGTCCAACCTTTAAATGGAAAACCAGTGTCTAGAATAGTGAAGCGTGCCCTAAATAAAATGGATGTACTTGTGGTTTTGATTTAAGAGGATTTCTAGGTTGTGATTTTTAGACAGGGTTTTATCGTGGATTTTTAATGTGCCTGGGTGACTCTTCGTGGACCCTGTCAATGTTTTAAAACTTTTGTTTAAATAATTAGTTAATGTTTTGGGTATCATTTCTCTTTAGATCCCTATGTTGTTGACTAGAATTTAAGGGAAGCATATAGCTTCAAAAGTATTTTGGCTTGATTCGACTGTAATTATGTTTTTATAATTTGGGCGTTTCCTACTGTTTAGAGAAATAATTTCTGTTTAGTTTGTTTTATTAATTAAATCTGACCCTAAAAATTCTAGGTGTGAGGAACTCTAAAGAGTTCGATATCTTGTATGAGATGACTCTGCTTGAAGAATTTGACTTGTTATGGGTGCAGAATCTTACTTCTACGATTTTAACCAGGGTTTGATAATCTAGGTAATGTTTATGCATGATTTAAATTTGGAATGTTTTAAAGATAAAGAAAGTTTGACCTGGGGAGCCAATGCAACAACCCTTTCTCCCAATGCATAAAGATAACCAGATTCTTATGGCAAATAAAATTACAGTAACTAGAATTTAAATCCTAAATTTTTAGCCTATAATAAATTGGAAAAATAATTCATACCTGAACTTGCAGCTTGGATCTCCTTCTTGTAAAATCCTGCACACCTCAAACATTGATTAATTGAAACAATCTGCTTAGTTGACCTGTAGGATGATAACTGAATAACTTTGGAACTACCACGTTCCTCCCAACCATGAACCGGAACCATTCCTGGTTCTAATCGGATCCCCTCGAGCTGGCTCCAACATGTAAGAGGAAACTAGAGAACCTAGGGCAGACAACTGATTGTAATTCAATCTTGGAATAATTTACTCTTCCAGATTTATGGAACAATTTCTCTCTTGTTACCATAAAAGAATGATAATAAGATAAATGACCCTCTCTTTGGAAATTGTCCTTGTATTTATAGGTGAGCTTTGGAAATGTCAATTGAAATTATAATATTATTTTTAATATTATCTTTAGTTTGAATCTTAGTTTAAAAATATAACATATAATTAAAATTTTATTTAATTATAACTTTCAGTTTTATCTAGGACTCTTACTTGTCCTTTTTAAGTAATTATAGTAAATTTTATAGTTTGTTTTATTTTAATATAATCATAGGTAGGATCCTTTCATATGGATTTATATGGATTTATAGACTTACTTTGTATAACTTTGTGTGTCTTTATAACTTTACTCATAAATAATCTCTTTACTTTTAAATAATACCTTTACTTATAAATAATACCTTTACTTATAAATAATATCTTTTATATTCATACATATATTTATGTATACCACTTGTACATAAGTGAGGGTCTTTATAAATAATCACTTTATTTATATAGCATTATATCTTTGATGCTTTATTAATTAAGGTCCACTCTTTTGACAAGGCCTTGGTAGGTTTGGATGGTCGACTAGGGTAGGTATCTCTAAGTCCCTTTTGCATGTTGGATTACCTCGTATTTCGTGGAATTTTCCTCAGTCCTTGATGAGATGAGTAGTGATTCAATTAGTCAAATTAAATAAGTATGATGATTGGTGGTGATATTCAGAGCCTTTCTCAACTCAACACCTTTTTAAGTAAAGTAACCCTGGGTGTTATTCAGAGCTTATGCTCAACAATCTTCAACGGGTGTTACGCTAGTGCAATTCCAGAACCCTCACTCAACACTAGTACTAGGATGTATTTGTAAGATACACCTAGGGATACAATGGCCAAAGATCCGATGCTCCAGAGATTATGCTCAACATCAAGTTGGAGTGTTGCAGGGCTTATGCCCAACACTCTATGTACATCGAGGCTTACACCTAGCACATAATAAAAGTCCTCTATGTACATCGGGGCTTACACCCAACACATAGGTCATCCATGTGCTCCAGATCCTACGCTCAACACATCATAAAAGTTAGTCATGCATACCAGAACTCTGCATAGTATATAACAAGATCATCTCATTATATTAGGGTTTGTACCCAATCACATAATAAAAATCAATCAAGTACATCGGGGCTTTATGCCCGGTACATAACAATAATCTTCATTTGTCAGGGTCCATGCCCAAATATGTATATCTATAACTAAGGTAAATCATGTGCATCGGGGCTTATGCCCAACATATATAACAAAAGTAAAACATGTGCATTAGGGCTTGCGCCCAGTGTATATATATCATCAAAAATAAATCATATGCATCGGGGCTTACGCCTAATATATAGCATAAACATAATCAACAAAATTCGGGATATTACATCCCTCCCCGCTTAGAACAACACTGTCCTGGTGTTCTACAGACTAGAAATGAAGTCATGAAATCAGGAGGGGTAATCCTGCTTCATGGTGGTTTCATTTTCCCAAGTAACCTCATTAGGCCCGAAGTGCCTCCACTGCACTTTCGATTGGAGGATAGTTCGTCTCCTAAGATGCACCTCCCTCTTGTCCAGTATGTGGACAAGCTCTAGCATAAATTCCCCCTCGGTTTCTACCTATAATAAGGACCAATCAATCACATGCTTAATGTCATAGACATATTTCTTTAATAGATATGCATGAAAAACATTATGAACTTTTACATGAGCTGGTAAATCTAACTCGTATGCCACTGGCTCTTTCTTGGCCAGTATCTCAAAGGGTCCACAAAACCTGGGGGCTAACTTTATGCATCGCCCCAAGATCAAAGAGCTCCCTTTTGCCTTCACTTTTAAGAAGACATGTTCACGGACTTGGTAATGTTTGTCTTTCCTTTTCTTATCTGCATAACTCTTTTGGCGGTCTTGTGCCTATTTTAAGTTTTGTTGTACTTTGGTGACTAGTTGTTCCAAGTCTTTTAGTAAATCCGGACCTAGCATGATCTTGTCTACCGGGCTATCCCATGTCACCGATGTCCTACACTTTCTGCCATAGAGTACCTCGAAGGGACTCAAGCTGGAAGAGGTCTGGTACCTGTTGTTGTATGCAAACTCTGCGAGGTGTAAATAATCCTCCCATTTCATGGGGTTGTTCATAACATACATCCCAAGCATATCCTCTAAGATTTGGTTTACCCGTTCAGTCTGTCTGTCAGTCTGCGGGTGGTAAGCGGTACTGAAGTTTAATTGTGTCTCTAAACCAGAGAACAAGGATCTCCAGAAGTTACTGGTAAACTTTGTGTCTCTATCCGAGATGATTTCCTTGGGTATTCCATGCAATCGGAAGATCTCTTTTAGGAAGATGTCCGCAATGTGGACAACTTTGTATGTTGATTTTACAGGTATGAAGTGCGTTGCTTTAGATAACTTGTCGACCACTACAAATATGGAGTCATTCTATCTCTTGCTCTTTAGTAATCTAGTAATGAAGTCCATACTGATGACCTCCCACTTCCACTCTGGAATGGGTAGCGGTTGTAGTGGTCCTGACAAGTGTTGGTGTTCTGCCTTGACTAGTTGGCATTCCTAGAAATTAGCGATGAATAATGCTATGTCAAATTTCAACTTAGGCCAGAAAAAGTGTTTCTTTACCGCCGATATCATCTTCTGATATCCCGGATGTCCTGAGTAGGGTTTTTGATGGAACTCTGTTAGAATGTTAGGTCTAATGTCCCCGTTTTCCGGGACATAAAGTCTCTCCTTCGACCATAACAATCATGACTCATCGATCCTATATTCCTTTTGTTGTTGGAATAACCTATCTTCCTGAACCTTTTTAAGGATATCGACATAGAATCAGTCATTCCTACATGCCGTTCTAATCCTGTCATGCAAGTCCGAGTTGTTCTAACTTACTGTTACCTCATATAACATATAAGCTCATTGACTTAAAGCATCAGCAATCTTGTTCTCCTTTCCTTTTATGTATTTTAACTCGAAGTGGTACTCGCTAAGGAAAGCTAACCACCTGGCCTGCCTAGCATTTAGGTCAGGTTGGTCAAATAAGTACTTCAAACTCATGTTGTTCATCTTCAATAGGAAATTCTTTCCCATAAGGTAATGTCTCCACATTTTTAAGGCATGGATGATGGCAGATAGTTCAAGATCGTGCGTGGAGTAGTTCTGTTCGTGCTCTTTTAACTTTATGGACTCGTAGCAGATGGCGAAGTCATTCTGCATGAGGAATCCGCCGATGCCCTCCTTGCTTGCATCTGTGCAAACAACAAAGTCCCCATCGGGATCAACAATCTGTAGTATAGGTGCGCTAGTCATAAGTTGTTTTAGTTTCCGGAAACTTTCTTCGCACTTAGTCGTCCAAAGGAATTTGCTTGCCTTTTTCTGCAAGGAAGTCATAGGACAAGCAATCCGAGAGAAGTTATCAATGAAATTCCTGTAGTATCCTGCTAATCCTAAGAATGATCTTATGTTGGTCACGCAAGTGGGTGTAGGTCATTCCTCGATAGCTTTAATCTTTTCAGGGTCGACTGTTATCCCCTTCTCTGAAATGATGTGATCTAGGTACTATATCTGTGGTTTGTAGAAGCCACACTTTCTAAACTTAGCATAAAGTTGGTGTTCTTGTAACACTCATAACACGATGCGGAGATGTTATTCATGTTCCTCCTTATTTTTGGCATAAATTAGTATATCGTCTATGATGACTAGTATGAACTTGTCTAGGTATTGACTAAAGATGTTGTTCATCATGCACATAAAACTTATGGGTGCATTTGTCAAACCAAATGGCATTACCACAAACTCGTAATTTCCGTATCGGGTTCGAAAGCCAGTCTTACTGATGTATTCATCATGGATCCTTACTTGATGATATCTAGATCGTAGGTCGATCTTCGAAAATATCTTCGCTCCGCCGACTTGATCAAACAAGTCATCAATCCTTGGGAGTGGGTATCGGTTCTTGATGGTCAATTTGTTGAGTTGACGGTAATCGATGCACATCTGCATCGTCCCATACTTCTTCTTGACAAAGAGTATCGGTGCTCCCCAAGGAGACACACTCAATCGGATGTATCCTTTAACTCTTGTAACTGTAGCTTGAGCTCCACCAACTCTAGTGCGCTCATGCAGTAAGGGGCTTTAGAAACTGGTATTGACCCGGGTGTTGGTTCTATAGAGAAGTCTAGGTCTTGCTTGGGTGGTAGCCCTGGTATTTCCTCGGGAAATACATCCTTGAATTATATAATAACTGGGAAATCCTCGATCTTTTGTTCCCTATCGGCTTCTACGGTTTGAATGTTAACTGCAAAGATTTTACAACCCTTTCTTATGCACTTCTTTGCCTAAAAGGCATATATTTGTCTGACAGAAACTTTCTTAGGTATGCCTTGGATCTTATTTTGATACCCTTGGCTATCCATGCATAATATTGACTTGTTCAAATAGTCGAGCATGGCATGGTGCTGTTCCAACCAGTCCATCCCGATCAGTACGTCATACAATCCTAGTGGTAAGATATTTAAATCTACCTTAGTTGGAAAACCATTCAAATGTATCTTGCAAAATTTGACTAGTTCGGAGACCTTTCGTTTGGTACCAGCCATGGTTTCTCGTGTTTCTCTCGGTTTAACTTACAAGGGTCGACTATTTTTGGGGAAAAATAGCTTCGGCATGCACCGGGGTCGATCAGAAATGAAATAGATGTGTTTGAAACTTTACCTTCAATCTCAACCATAGTGGCCTAGTGGTCTTCTTGTCGATCATCCAATGCTACATAAATTCTTGGTGTTCTTGCCATATCCCCTACCGTTGGGTTTTCTTGTATGTTGTGTAAAACCCCATCCATCTTGTTGGGACAATCCCTGAAATAGTGGGGCCCTTGGAAATTCGAGCAAATAATGGGTGGCGGGGAAGCTTTTGCTAATCCTTTGTTAAAAGCTGGTCTGTTGGTATGTGGTGCGAGCACATTTGGCCATGTACCCGGTCAGTTGAAATTTTTGTTGGGCGGGAAACTATTGTTTTGTTTCCAGTATGGTGGCGGCCTAAACCCTCGCCTTCGGTTGTCGGCAAAGGACCTGAACCGGTCTCGACTTCTATTTATGTTATCATTTCTCGGTTGTCCATGTTCGTAGCAGAGTCTGGCTTTGTGCAAGGTTACGTCTAGAGTCTTAGGCATGTCGAACTCAATTTTCTCTCGAAAATTGGGAAGAAGGAATCCCAAGAATTGTTGTATATTGACCTTCTCATCTTTTATGTATGGTACATAATGTAATAGATCCAAAAATATGTTGATGAAGGCTTCCATAGTTAGGGAGCCCATTCTTAGTTCATGGAATTCTTTGATCGTTTTTTCAAAGAATCGTTCCGACATGTACTTGTCTTTGAACAATTTTTTGAAAGTGCTCCATCTGATATCTTTTACTTCATGCCTCTTGGTATGCTTTAGGTCTCTCCACCACCGAGCTTCCTTTCCATTTAAGTTGTAAATCGCTAGTCGTGCTTTCATCTCACTAGAATAATTATGCACTCTGAAATACTTATTCATTCCTAACAGCCATTCTTCAGCTTTCTCCCCAGTATTCATTTCTCCTTCATATGTTGGGGCTTTTATTTTTCGGAACTCTCCCTGCAAACTGTCATCATTTTTTCACATTTTATTGCAAGGAGAGGGTGAACCATCATCACTGGAAGAGATTTTACAGTCCTCTTCCATGAAATCAGGTGTGTGTTCTTCATGTCCCACCTCTTTAGGACTGCTAGACCTTTTTGTATGACAGTAGTTTCCTTTGGATCTGTTTGTTGAATAGGTGGACTATCTATGGGGGTTTACCCCTGTTAAGATCTGAAGTAGAGCTTCATTGATTGCTTGGTGTTCCTGTCTCTCATTCATGTTGTCATCTCTAAAACTCTGTAATTCTGCTTGCAAGCTCTGTATTGACTTCATTAAGTCCGAATTCAACTCCACCACGAGTTCTTCTTCTCGGGGTGGGGAATTCAGATTTCCATGTCTACTGTTATTCAATTCTACATTCCTATTTTAGATAATTTTAGTTAGTAAAAAAAAAAAAAAAAAACTGTTAGTCTTTGTAAAAAGATCATAATTTATATTTTTGAAGTTCTACAGCGATTGTTTTGTAGTGAGCCCAAAAGGTCTCTTGGTGTTGTAATTGAGCTATGATACCCCTTGTAATGTCCCTAAAACTGTGAAATTTAAAAATCTGTATGGATAACATCCTCAATTGGATCAAATGTTTAGTAAATTAACTTCAGCACTGGAAAATAAATAGGAGACTTATCATTATAATGTATATGTAAAGTTTATACTTTTGTGTAAGATACTCTGCTTTGATTTGGTTGATGTGAATGAATTCATTTATATTCTTCGGAAGTGATGTTTTGGTGATGAGCTTAATGCTCCATATCAAGCCAATGTTTATAATTATGTTTTGTGCAATGTCTAAATGTGTGTATGATTAAACTCTAATGGTTGATCTTCAATGTGTGATAAATCTTCTTTTAAATGTGCCTTTGTGAATCCTAAAGCTTGGAGGGTTTGAGCTAGGTGATGATGGCCTGGCTTACTTAGCATTATGGTAAAGTTTATTTATACCTGGTTTTGTAGGTGTTTAAATGAATGACTCTAAGCCTAACTCCTTAAAGTTTACAACCTTGTAAAGGATTGTTTGATACAAAGTCAACGTAAGTTCTAATTTTAATGCTATGGTGATAAATTTGATTTATGTGGAGGACTGTCACTCCCTACTATGGAGAGTGGGTAAAATATTTCGAGAGTAGTGGAGGTTGGGGCATTCAATGCTACCCATGAGATGGCCATCGAAAACGTGATTCCCAACTGGAGTAGGGTAAACCCTAGTGACTAGTTACTTATGTTTTTAGTTTCGCATTTGCTAGTTTGGTGGAAGGAGAGCAGGGCTCTCGGGTTTGGAAATCCTCCCATAATGTCAATGTATTCTTCTAGTCTGACCATGCCAAATTTCAGTCCATACAAACATAAATTGAAAAAACATCAACGTTGGCCCCATTCACATGACAATTATAATATGCGGTGTCAAGTACATGAGTAGGTATGCTTTATTTTTGGGTTATGAAATATCATATAATAATAAAGGTTAAATAAGCATAATTGTGAATTACCTTACCGAGCTTCTCTTTGTTTCGAGAATAGTTTAATATTCCCTACTGAACAGGGCCAACCACATGAAGGTGGAAGCTCATCTTCCCCTCAAATCACTCTCAATTCCCCATAACCGAAAAAATCTAGGTACTATAAAATAAATAATTGTGATTTTTGTCATAATTAAGAAACAATGTCTCTTACAACATATGCCAACATACTAGAAAATAAAATAAAATTTTAAAAACAATTAATTTATACATTCCAATACAAGTCAATAATTCTATCATTATTAATTCAATATATATAGAATAGACATATTAAGGCATACCTCATAAACTTCAATGCACTTCATCATATTCTTCATCCAATTTCACATCTATATCATCTGATCCAGATTCAACATTGTAAGGATTGGTCATATCATCATCATCATCGATGTCAGTTTCGAAAATCATGTCATCGTCGATATCATCTTCACAAGCATTGTCCACTACATCATCCAATTCAACTAATTCATGATCATATACATCATGTTGATCCTCTGCATCATATTCTTCTTCAAGACCGTCTTGATCTTCCTCTACATTATACTTTGCCGTCCTTCCCCTTAGATCGTGTCTCACAACAAATGACCAACCCCCTCTACCTGGAACCTTTGAGTTAAATACCTATTCACATTGTATTGGAAGAACATATGGCTTCATTCCTAGCTCAAGAAACCTTCTATTAACCATGGTGAATCCATTAACATGTTCAATAATAGTTCTATCGAGATCACGTTGATTCAATCGTAAAATCGGGTAGTATTGTCTTCAGGTTATGCATCTCTATTTCAGAAAATACGTTTTTATTCTTTAGAGAATCTCTGTTTGGTTTAGCAAGCCCTAGGGTTTAGAAATCGATTTGGGGAAAGTCTATGCTAATTTCTGGGCTTTCGTAGAGGATTGACTCGTTCCGATTCTGAGAGTGAAGCTTCTGTCTGTAATAAGTTTTAATTTATAAATTATGTTTGTGTTAAACTTGAGGGAAAAGCCTCGGTGTATTTCATCTCTTATGTGTTTTCAGTTGGAGATCTAAGCCTCTGTGTAATTGTATTTTAATGCTTTTAGCTAGGAGATGATGTTTCTGTATAAATTACGAACCCTGCATTTTTAGTGTGAAGGCAATATCTCTGTAGGTGGATGCTAGACTTAACATAATTTGAGAAAATGTTTATATGTACTATTCTGGGCAGAACCCTAGCTTGTTAATTCACATTTTGTTTCTTTCGTTTTCAAATGTTTGTGAAATCTGTATAATGATCCACGTTGTAGCATGATCGATTATTTAAGCATTTAACTGAGTTATTGGTTTAGAGGACTCAATCCCGAGTCCAACCTTTAAATGGAAAATCAATGTCTGGAATAGTGGCGTGCCCTAAATAAAATGGATGTACATGTGGTTTTGATTGAAGAGGATTTCTATGGTCATGATTTTTAGACAGGGTTTTATCGTGGATTTTTAATGTGCCCGGGTGACTCTTCATGGACCCTGTCAATGTTTTAAAATTTTTGTTTAAATAATTAGTTAATGTTTTGGGTATCATTTCTCTTTAGATCCCTATGTTGTTGACTGGAATTTAAGGGAAGCGTATAGCTTCAAAAGTATTTTGGCTTGATTCAACTGTAATTTACGTTTTTATAATTTGGGCGATTCCTACTGTTTAGAAAAATAATTACTGTGTAGTTTGTTCTATTAATTAAATATGACCCTAAAAATTCTAGTGTGAGGAAATCTAAAGAGTTCGATCTCTTGTATGAGATGACTCTGTTTGAAGAATTTGACTTGTTATGTGTGCAAAATCTTACATCTACGATTTTAACCAGGATTTGATAATCTAGGTAATGTTTATGCATGATTTAAATTTGGAATGTTTTAAAGATAAAGAAATTTTTACCTGGGGAGCCAATGTAGCATCCCTTGCTCCCAATGCATAAAGATAACTAGATTCTTATGGCAAATAAAATTACAGTAACTAGAATTTAAATCCTAAATTTTCAACCTATAATAAATTGGAAAAACAATTCATACCTGGACTTGTAGCTTGGATCTCCTTCTCGTAAAAGCCTACACACCTCAAACACTAATTAATGGAAACAATGTGCTTAGTTGACTTGTAGGATGATAACTGAATAATTTTGTAACTACCACGTTCCTCCCAACCATGAATCGAAACCATTCCTTGTTCTAATCAGATCCCCCCAAGCTGACTCCAACATGCAAGAGGAAACTAGAGAACGTAGGGCAGATAGCTTATTGTAATTTAGTCTTGGAATAATTTACTCTTCCATATTTATGGGGCAATTTCTCTCTTGTTACCATAAAAGAATGATAATAAGATAGATGATCCTCTCTTTGAAAATTGTCCTTGTATTTATAGGTGAACTTTGGAAATGGTAGTTGAAATTATAATATTATTTTTAATATTATCTTTAGTTTGACTCTTAGTTTAAAAATATAACATATAATTAAAATTTTATTTAATTATAAATTTCAATTTTATCTAGGACTCTTACTTGTCCTTTTTAAGTAATTATAGTAAATTTTATAGTTTGTTTTATTTTAATATAATCATAGGTAGCATCATTTCATATGGATTTATAGACTTACTTTATATAACTTTGTGTGTCTTTATAACTTTACTCATAAATAATCTCTTTACTTATAAATAATACATTTATTTATCAATAATCTATTTACTTATAAATAATATCTTTTATATTCATACATATATTTATGTATACCACTTGTACATAAGTGAGGGTCTTTATAAATAATCACTTTGATTTATATAGCATTATATCTTTGA
The DNA here is from genome assembly GCA_027924585.1 of Larix kaempferi. NCBI lineage: Eukaryota > Viridiplantae > Streptophyta > Pinopsida > Pinales > Pinaceae > Larix > Larix kaempferi. The sequence goes on from BSBM01001033.1 coordinate 2,419,214, forward strand.
TGCTTTATTAATTAAGGTCCACTATTTTGACAAGGTCTTGGTAGGTTTGGATGGTCGACTAGGTTAGGTAGCTCTAGGTCGCTTTTGCATGTTGGATTACCTCGTATTTCGTGGCAGTTTCATCAATCCTTAATGAGATGAGTAGTGATTCAATTAGTCAAATTAAGTATGATGACTGGTGGTGCTATTCAGGTCCTTTCTCAACTCAACACCTTTTTAAGTAAAGTAACCCCGGGTGTTATTCAGAGCTTATGCTCAGCACTCTTCAATGGGTGTTATGCTAGTGAAATTCTAGAGCCCTCAATCAACACTAGTATTAGGATGTATTTGTAAGATACACCTAGGGATACAATGGCCAAAGATCCGATGCTCCAGAGCTTATGATCAACATCGAGTTGGAGTGCTCCAGGGCTTATTCCCAACACTCTATGTACATCGGGGCTTACACCTAGCACATAATAAAAGTCCTCTATGTACATCGGGGCTTACGCCCATCACATAGGTCATCCATGTGCTCCAGATCCTACGCTCAACACATCATAAAATTCAATCATGCATACCAGAACTCTGCATAGTATATAACAAGATCATCTCAGTATATTAGGGTTTGTACCCAATCACATAATAAACATAAATCAAGTACATCAGGGATTTATGCCCTGTACATAACAATAATTTGCATCTATCAGGGTCCATGCCCAAATATGTACATCTATAACCAAGGTAAATCATGTGCATCGGGGCTTATGCCCAGCATATATAACAAAAGTAAAACATGTGCATTGGGGCTTACGGGCAATATATATATATCATCAAAAATAAATCATATGCACCGGGGCTGTAATGCCCGCCTCGATACTTTAACTAATTAGACTAATTAGGGTACTAGTTTTGAAATGAACAGGCTAAGTAAAACACGACCCATTTGAATTTACTTTGAAAATGCTTATAAAGAAAATGATGAAAATGCTTTAGAATGGAAAATGATGAAGGTTGAAATTACTCGAACTGAAAATGATGTATGCTCAATTGACAGAGATATAATGTTAAAATGATGAATGTTTAGTAGACTCGACTGACTGAGATACTAAAAAGAATGATACAAATGTTTTATAGTGCAACGCTACTAATATGCGTTTGAGTGTGTGTGCAGTGGTAGGTAAGATGATTTACCGACTGACCCACAATGGAATTATCTGGGTCGTAAGAACGAAACGAACACTTAAGGGTACGACGACTGACTGTCGACCCTGGATTAGCAATCCACGCACGGGTGAAGTCGTTTCAGCTCACCCGGGGAAGCATATGCCGTACGGGCAAGGCCATAATTATTTGGTCGCGTACGATGAGTTGAGGGGCGCGCAATAAGGATATCCTTATCCCTCAACATCCCTTAGTCTCCAAGGAGCGTAGTTGAGAGATCGCGGTAACAGTTCCCGGTCGCTACGCAATACTTCCCATAAGAAGGAAGAAATGAAACTGTCAGAAGGGTCCGCCGAAAAGGTACCTAGACAAGAACAAGAGGAAGAAAATTAATCAATGGTATAAATGAAAATTTCACATAAGATTTAAGAAATACTTTATTTCATTTTGTTCTATTTTATTAATTTGAATAATTCTATTCAAGATTTTAGTTTTAATTGATTTCATTAATTTGAATTATTCATTTTTATTAATTTTATTAACTTGAAAAAGAATTTAAGAGATTGATTTTATTCAATATTAAATTTGATTAATTATGCTAATTGAAAAAGACTAATAATAAGGGAATTATTATTTATTCAAAAGATTTTATAGATTTTATTATTTTAAATCATTCTATTAGAGATTCTATTTAATTGATTTCATTATTTTGAGAAAGAATTGAAATAGGTCATTAATAACATAATTGTTTTTCTTTTATTATTATTCAAGATTTTACTTCAATTAATTTTATTATTCATTTAAATTATTTTATAAAGAGGAAATTTAAAATAGATTATACTTTTAGTAAAAGGAATCATCTTTTAATTCAATCTTAATATTAGGAAAAGAAAGAAAAGTAGAAAGCAATAAGTCTAACTAAAAGATTGTTAAGTAAACTAAATGAGAACCAAAAGAGAAGTAGAACTCTTCTACACCTAACTCCCACTGATCTAGGGATTTAGGTGCACATTAAAGACATTAAGAAGACACGTGTTTTGAGAATATTGGAAATTAAAATATTAAACTAAATTAAATATGTGCATGGACAGACACATGGCACATAGGCTTTTGCTATATAATGAGGGAGGAGAAGGAGAGAAGGACATCTCTTGCTCCCTAATGTTGGATGGTTATCATAATCTTGGATTATGTTATGATCCTTGGAGTTGGGATTAGCCGGAACAGGGATTGGGAGATCATTTCGGGAGGCTAGCTTGTGTGTTCTTACGACCCCATTAGCTCGGGGGTTCGAGGTGAAGAAGAGTAGCCTCGATATGGTAGGGTGGTCAACCGAGGGGTCACTCGGTACTTTGTTAGGAAATTGGATTGGATCGTGCAGAAACCACTTCAAGGACTCCATCGATTCGCTGGACCAATCGTCAAGAACAGGTTTGAAGTATTTATTTTATTTATTTTGCTAAATCTTGTGGTGGAACGAATAAATCTAGGTATATAGTTTTATTTATTGACATTCATGTACTGCAATGGATAGAACTAGATCTGTGGCCTCTATATCTTCATTTGAAAAATCGTACTAGAAGTTCTGCAATTAATTGTACTTATAATTTCAAATTCCATGGAAGTTTTTTTTTTTTTGAGAAACTCGAAATGGGGGCCCCTACAAGGGCTTACGCCCAATATATAACATAAACATAATCAACAAAATTCGGGATATTACAGTTAGGAATTATAGGATTAAATGTTATAAATGTTAGGAATAATATGAATAGTAAGTTTTGGGGATAATAAGGGTTAGGGTTTATAGGGTTAAGAGTTAGATGTCATAGATATTAGGGTTTATAAGAGTTAATTATTATAAGTTAGGATTGAGTGATAATAGTTAGTGTTCAAGTGTTTTGAGGGGTAGGGGTGCATGGTAGGTGTTATAATTTATGGGAGGGAAACATGTATCATAACCCTATAATAAAAAAACCATAACCTCTCTCTCTTATGATCCCACTAGTAGGTTAACATCTACAATTAATCCCATGAAGAGACCAAAAAATTCAACAACATAATACAATTAAGTCCCTCCCAAAGTTCCTATACAATCATCTAAATAGGGTTCCTTGGAAGCTAGGATGATTACTAGTAGATAAGTCCTATGAAAAATGTGTCTTGGCCACATAGTTAAACCCTAGGGATAAAGTAAGTCTTTAGACTTAAAAGAGACTGTCCCTATTAGGAAGATTGTAAAGACGACTAGGATTGATAAGGCATAAATTCAGAATAAAATTATCCAACAATAGTACATAGAGTATTTGAATTGTTCCCAACATTTGATTGATATTAATGTGTGTTATTAAAAAATAACATCTCTAATGTCTATGTAAAGGGGTAAAAACCATAACCAATATCGAAGTAATGGTATTGACTATCAATAGATAAGTGATATTAGCAAATACAAACAATAAAGGGCCTATCATCTAGTTGGGCACATTACCCATCTAACAGATTGAATATAACATCTCTCCCCTATCATGCCTAACACTTAAAATCAATTATCCCTAGAAACCTTAACAAATGCTAGTGAATAACCATTATAAACCTTAACTAGACACCCTTATAACCCTCAACTTTTATTTATCATAACCATTATAATCCTAATCCTACAACCCTAAGGCATACAATGTCTACATGTATTGTCTTTGTTACTAGCCTCCTCTAACACATGCCACAAATAATCACTAATAACTCGAATGTTTAACAAATAACCCAGATATGTGATATAGGTAGCATTTGTTTTCCTAAGAAATTTAACCCACATATCGATAAATACATTTTGGTTTCAAATGGAACATTGATACATCATTTCTAGCACATTTAAACAATTTTGAACCTCCTCCACTACCACAAGTTGTAAGCTAAAATGAAGAGAATACAAGGTTTTTAAGGATCAACCTACTCCCTCCAATGCTAAGAATCTATAGGTTTTTTGTTCGATTGTTGAATTATTTGTGTGAGTCATGTTCGATTCTGGAAAACCCTCCCATACCATCAATGCATGCACCTAGTCTAACCATGCCAAATTTCAATCCATACAATCACAAATTGAAAAAAATTCAACGTCGGCCCCATTCAGTACATTAATTATTCTATAAGTTTGTTGTTTGGTTTTCAAATTGTGTGTGAGTCATGTTTGAGTCTGGAAATCCTCCCATAATGTCAATGCATTCTTCTAGTCTAACCATGCCAAATTTCAGTCCATACAAACATAAATTGAAAAAACATCAACGTTGGCCCCATTCACATGACAATTATAATATGCGGTGTCAAGTACATGAGCAGGCATGCTTTATTTTTGGGTTATGAAATATCATATAATAATGAAGGTTAAATAAGCATAATTGTGAATTACCTTACCGAGCTTCTCTTTGTTTCGAAAATAGTTTAATATTCCCTACTGAACAGGGCCAACCACATGAAGGTGGAAGCTCATCTTCCCCCTCAAATCACTCTCAATTCCCCATAACCAAAAAAATATAGGTACTATAAAATAAATGATTGTGATTTTTGTCATAATTAAGAAACAATGTCTCTTACAGCATATGCCAACATACTAGAAAATAAAATAAAAATTTAAAAACAATTAATTTATACATTCCAATACAAGTCAATAATTCTATCATTATTAATTCAATATATATAGAATAGACATATTAAGGCATACCTCATACACTTCAATGCACTTCATCATATTCTTCATCCAATTTCACATCTATATCATCTGATCCAGATTCAACATTGTAAGGATTGGTCATATCATCATCATCATGGATGTCAGTTTCGAAAATCATGTCATCGTCGATATCATCTTCACGAACATTGTCCACTACATCATTCGATTCAACTAATTCATGATCATATACATCATGTTGATCCTCTGCATCATATTCTTCTTCGAGACCCTCTTGATCTTCCTCTACATTATACTTTACTGTCCTTCCCCTTAGATCGTGTCTCACAACAAATGACCAACCCCCTCTACCTGGAACCTTTGAGTTAAATACCTATTCACATTGTATTGGAAGAACATATGGCTTCATTCCTAGCTCAAGAAACCTTCTATTAACCATGGTAAATCCATTAACATGTTCAATAATAGTTCTATCGAGATCACGTTGATTCAATCGTAAAATCGTTTCATTATGTTTTACAAAAGTAGACAAAATATACCAACAACATGCATTAGTATAAAAAATATAGCAATATATATACCAGAATAATTACCTTGATGAAGATATGCCAATCATGCATTTTCAGCCCCCCAAATTCACCTTTCTTTGTTAAGATATTCTTCATGTTCGAACAAAATCCAGTGGGAAATTTAATTTTCCACATGACTTATTTTACAACATTGATTTTCCGCTCCATTTACAACCATGGAAGTGAGCGAATATTAATTTGGTCCCCGTTTCTATTTAATTGTATGACATCTTTCATTGCATGATTGGATTCCTGAATGCCATTGCAAAATTTGACAATTTTTCCTTTGTCACTCCTTCCATCCAATATCTTTCTTAATGTTTTAGCTATATTCTTTTCGATATGTATTGTATCAAACAAATGAACAATTTGTAGGTGCTCATAGTAAGGAAACCTACTGAATTGTTTGGGATAAATATTCATTCCTCATGGAATCCCATTAACGCCTTCATGATCACGACGACCATCATGAATCATAGTTTATAAATAAATTACAGAAATCAATTCCAATTACAGTAAACAACACACAATATAAAAATAAAATTCAAAACATTTCATATATGATGATAGATAGAAAATTTGATTTGTATGTACCTTGATGATTTCTATTACATTGCAACTTCCATAGGTGAGGCGTCATTCTCTGTGGTTTTAATGCAGTCTCTTCTTTCCCATTGAAAAGATGTTTTTTAGTAGTTTGATACCTATGATTCTTAGAGGGGAAGTGCCTATACTCATCAAACACCTCATTTCCTAAACTTTTCGAATGACGAGATTTCATCTTAGGACCACAAACTGGACATGCAAATTTTACCTTTGTTTGAAGACCTGCAAGAGATGGATTAACTATGTCAATTATCATTATATAAAATGAATGGATTATTTTAAAAACATGCATGATTAATATATCAACTTCATAAAATTAAATACTATTAAAGTGGACATTAAAATTACATACCACAAAAATGTGTTAGCCCTAGGGAATCATGAATTCTCCATACAAGCATTGCATGGAATTGAAATTGCCTTTTTCGTATTGGTCTAGAGACATCATACATAGTGATTCCATTCCATAGCTTTAGTACCTCGTCAATAAGAGGCTTGATATATACATCCATATATTTAACTCGGTACTTACCTAATTGATTTGAATATATACACTACATAATTCTTACAACCATTTTAGATATATAAATAATATATATGAGTAAATGAAAAAAAAATGACATTATGCAACAAATACGACAAATGAGATTCTACTACGTTAAAAAAAATGGTTGTAAACACATACCTGGAACAATCATTGCCAACATTATGTGCCCCCTCTTTATTGACATCCATGGAGGAATGTTATTGTTGATAACAAAAATAGGCCACACTGAGTAAATAGATCTCATCTATGAAAATAGATTGACACCATCTGCTGCCAAAGAAAGCCTAACATTATGAGATTCTTATTTACCAAACGATCAATATAAAGACATATATAATGAAAAACTTACCAATGGACGATATTCATGTCCCCCCTCAACATGTCCATGTTCCCTATAATGTTTTTTAGCTAATGCGATTTTTATTCTTCTCCTTTTAAAGCCCCTATATTGACTACAAGTACAATAACATTTCCCATCACCCCTTATTTTCATTCCATCCCACAATCTAGCAAGTAATTCTTGATTTTATTCTTTTGGATGAAGAATATTGTTATGTGACATTTTCTTTTACCAAGCTTGATTGATGATTATTGTTCTTAAAAAATCAAGCTCCACACTTGACTATTTGTAATGATAGTAAAAACTGAAATGATTTTGGATTTTTGAACGAAAAACAGTTTGTGCAAAGGTTATAATCTCCGCAAACCGTCGCTAGTATAGAAAATATGTCAGCATATTTCTATAATTTCAAGTTTCTAAAACAAAAAGGGTCATTGGATATCTGACGACATTTGACTATTGACTGTTATGAAAATATCTCCTGAAAACCATGGATATTCTATGCCTCTAGTCTAATATTCGACGATTGTCGAATATCCGACGACGGTCAGGGTCAAATTTTAAAAAAAAATGAAGAAAATTTGAAATTATACAGGTGATATCCGACGACACAGTCAATTTTTGGGATTTAGTCAGATGGAGTTGTCGGATTTTGGGTTCAAATATGGTTGTGAATTGAAAGACTAATGGTTTTTGACCATGTGATGTATTGTCCTAGCTAGAGTAGCAAAATTAGGTATGAATCTTCTAACAAAATTTATCTTACCCACAAATGACTGAATTTCCTTTTTGAAGCGGGAGCTTGAAAATTCTAAATTGCAGTAACTCTTCCAGGATCTATGCTAATTCCAGAATATGAAACAATGTGACCAAGGAGTTTTCCTTGAGTAACACCAAAAATGGATTTAGTTGGTTTTAAAGACATTCCAAATGTCCTGCAACATAAAAATACTTGGCTAAGATTATGAAAATGATCTTTTTGGTATTTAGAGTAAACAATTAAATCTTCAAGATAAAATTGAATGATTTTACTGATAAGATCGTCAAAGGATATTTGCATACCTCTTTGAAAGGTGGCACTTGCATTAGTCAATCCAAAAGGAATTCTTTCGTAAGCGAATGTGACCTATCGATGTCATATCCCCAGATTTTTGCTATGGTCCATGGGGTAATTCTGGCCTAAGTCACCTAGGCAATAATTATTTAATTAATGAACAAGTATGGAAACTATCTTATAGAAGATGTCTAAGGTTGTATTTGGGTATTAAATGGACAAGGTGGGCCCCCAAAGGATATTAATGCCCAAACTAAGGATCTAAGGAAACTAATGGAGTTATCATTAAATTAATGGAGATATTTTTTGAGGCATTGCACCATAATAATTAATTAATTGCTAAGTTAAATTATTTCTGAGTTGTGTTATTTTCATTTAAATGTCTATTGCTAATAAATGTGCCAAGTGGTTGATGACTTGGCTAGGAAATTCGGATTAGTAAGTGACCCAAACTTGCCTAAGTGGTAAAGTCTCAGAAAAGCTAAAGAATTACTTGGAGTAGAAGTCAAGTAAACACTAGAGTCAAAAAATGTTGCCAAAATGGAGAAAAGAGGCTTATTTCAGGAAAAGCAGCATAAATCCAGGAAAAGCAAGAAAGTTGGAAAACCAGGAAAGTTTTGAAAGTAGGAAAGATTCGAAAATGAAGGAAAATCAAAAAAAGAGGAAAACCAAAGAAAAGAAAATCAAAGCAAGCAAGCAAAGCAAGGAAAGTATGTCCACTCATGGGTGACCTATTCTCACAGGTCACCAAGCCAAGTAACTTGCTCAGCTGGTCATCGTGAAGTTATAAAAGAAGCCAACCAACTCCCATTAAGAACTTTTGATCATTATTGGAATTTGTGAGTGAGAGCTTTGAGCCCTCCAAGTTGAGTGTTGTGCCTCAACAATTTATGCTTGGGTGATGTGCCCCAAGGCCCCGTGAGTTTCCTGAGAGTGTTTTGCAGGTCCAACAATCAATATTACAACAAGTAGCATTCAATATAGTTCATCCATGAAGATCTAATGTCAAATTGAAGAGGAGGCCACCATTGAAGGAGATTTGCAGCTAGATTTAGTGGAGGAACACCAGTGGAAGAAGATAATTATGGAGAGATGTTCTCAAGACCTCCAGTGAAGTCTATTATCTGAATATTGCAGACATTAGATGCTGATATATTCTAGAAATCAAAGTTCAGATTGAATCTCTAATCTTCTCCTACTCCTACTTCTCCCTCAGCCAGTTTTGGAAGTGATTTTCCTAAAGGAGAGAACCAGTTGAAGATGGCATCCATTGAAGACCAGCATGTTCAGAATGCAGCAAGTTCAGCCATCTAATCAGTATATGGAATTATAATAACCTCCATTACATATGCGAAGTATCTTCTCTCTTCTCTTCTCTATTCTCCCACTGTTGTAACAAGAAATTAGCCTGTGAGGCACTGTCATTTGAGAAGCAAGCAATAAAATAAAGGAGGAATGTTCTGAATGCTATATTTCATGTTTTTATGTATGTAAAATATCATATCAGAGTTATAATAATCATCATAATAGATTTTTTGGTTTATAAAAGCAGTTTATCAAGTTAAAATACAAGACTAGCTAGATTGATGTCATTTCTAGACTAGTTTCACCGCTTTTACTGCCAAATCCATTCTAAGAAATATTTTTACATTCTGTCAGTTGGAGAAGGTTATTAACTCAGTATAGTATCCACATCAGTTCTTAAATTCAGAAATTTCAAGCCTTTAGACTCTGTTTGTAAAGATTGTAAAATTACTAGCTCAACAATCCTAGGAGAGCCCAGAAACCCCAATTCTTCATAAAATATCCCAAATCTGCTAGAAAAATTTCCTGAACATAACCAGAACTCATTTTACTGTTAATACCTCTTCCATTAACTTCCAATATCCCCACCTGTCCAGTATGCATATGCCAGCTGCCCAGGAAGCCTCGAAGTAGGCATAGACTTGCTCTATGTTGAAAAGTGAATGGTATTGGTACCTTGTGCATAAGAAAAATATGATCTGATATCCTGACCTGTTGCTGCACCTAACCTCATACATTTTCCATAATTAAATATTCACCCCACCATCCTCATTCCTTACCTCAGTACCCCTCACTTACCTCCTGCACTGTTCGAGAAATTGACAAAATTTTTACTAGTAAAGTTCATTAAGTTTTTGGAGTTGAGTTAATATCTTGGTTGAATCTTCCCAAGGATATTACAATCGAGTAGTAAATGTGGTTTTGTATTTGTCTGCTCTCTTGACTCTAATTTGGTTATAACCAGAAAAACCATCGAGGAGTGACATCATTTTAGATCTTGCTACCTGTTGTAAGATTAATTCCATATTAGGAAGTGGAAAATTATCCTAGACACTTTCCCTATTTAATGTGTGGAAATCAACACACAATTTGATATCACCATTCTTTTTCTGGACAGAGGCAAGATTAGATACCCATTCAGAACAATTCACTGGAATAATTAAATCGACATTAATTAGTTTTTTCGCTTCCTTTCTTATGGGTGCTTCAAGGGCATGGTTGATTGGTCTTTTCCTTTGCCTAATTGGTTTTTCATCTTCCTTGATAGGAATTGCATGTTGAATTATATTAGGTTCGAAACCACATATATTCTCATAGGACTAGGCAAAGACATCTTTGAATTCTTGAAATAACTCAATGAATTTTTGTTTTTCATTTTTACAACATTGGGCTCCAATCATTAAGTGTTTTGGATTATCTGGAGTTCGGATGTTTATAGAATATGTTCCTCCAATATTTCTTTAGATTCTTATTGTTCTTTATTGTTTTGGTCACTTACATCATCAGAAGAAAAAGAATTTTCCAAAGGAGTCAAGCCCTTAGTAAATTTATCATCTTCTAAAGATATAAGTTCTTTTTGTTTAAGTGGTTTATTCTATACAAAAGTGAAAATACTTTCATCATATTAAAATACTTGCCAGGATTCCATTTTATTAGGTAGGTGAGGTCTATAGAAAGATAAAAATGTACAATATGGTCTTTCAAGCAGCTGTTGTCTTGATGGACTAGCAACAAATCTAGCCAATATATCAACCATTGAACTTAGTTCCCTTTTGATGTGAGTAATATTAAATGACATGAAACTAGAGTTTAAAGTCATGGTTACTTGTGTATATCTTTACAAGATTTTATGAGAAGGTATGTAGTTTCCTTTAATTAAATGTATAGTCAGTTCGGAATCTCCATAGATTTCAAGACGAAAGCATCCTAGGTTGTAAGCATTTTCCATTCCAAGAATTAAAGCCTTAAATTATGATATATTATTGGTAAATGGAAATTCAAGTCTGTAGGAAAAATTGTGAATATTTACCTATGGGAGAAAACAAAATTATACCTTCCCCTTGCCTTCACTAGAGCTAACACCATCAAAGTGCATGTGCCACAATCCATCTTCAGGCTCCGTGTTAGGTATTGTAGTATTAGCATCGTCTTCAAGGAAGATAGAATACATACCCAAATCTTCCTCAATATAATTCTCATGGGGTTGGGGAACACTTTCGATATAAGGAGATATTATATCTTCTCTAAGAACAATGATGTTTTTTCCCATTATTTGGAAGAGACATTTGTGTACCATCATTTGAATGATATCCACCTACTAAAACCTACCAATCTCTACCTAGAATAATTGAAAAATTACTTACACGCATGTCAATGACCTGTATATTGCAAGTAGTTTTAATTTTCAAATGGGAACACAAGGAAAGAGTAACATCTTTGACTTATCCTATAGTATCTTGTTGTTGGATGTTATAAGACAAAAGACTCCTAGAATTTTCATTTGTACAAGATAGGCCCAATTCTTCCACAATTATTCTTGGCATTACATTGGGACCTAATGCACCATCTACCAGACAACAGTGAGCTATTTTATCATAGATTTTGACTGAAAGTTAAAAAGGATGGTTTCTAAGACTATCCCTGGGATTATATACAATTAACTTATGTACATTCAAATATTATTCTCTTTCTTCTTCTAACAACTTGTCAATGGTATGAGTTCTTCCTTACATGAAATTTTTAAGATGCCTTTGTTGTTCAGAAACTGTGATCATGTCAAGCAAAGTTGCATCACCCTTAATAATATCCAATTGTTTTAAAATAATAAAATTGGAAGAAGGAGAAGAGGAGTTGATATTTTTAGAATTCTGATTATTTACATTGACCGGTTGTATTGGTTGTTTGGGAGAAATCTTTTTAAGGACCACCCTTACCTTTATTATTGTAAAACTTATTCCTAGTATCTACTAGCATGCAATCTTCTTTAGGGATCCAGTTTAGAGTTGCGACAATTGAATCATTTTTCTTTCCAAAAATCTTATCTTTTGCAATCATTTTAACTTCACAGGTATCTTATTCATCATTTTCTTCATGGAAGTTACACCATGCTCTTGACATGATTTCCCTAGGCTGTGAATTATTAATATTTCTAAAGGTTCCTTGATAATAAGTCTCTACATTAGGAATGGGATTTGCTCCTTTTCTTTCATAAGAAATCATCGAGTTGCTCGTATCTCGTACTAATTGTAAGACGGTTGAAATTTCACTTTCCCTAACAAATTATCCACTAGGAATCCCAACCCTATTCAATTGTTCTTCATATTCTAGACAAGTTTGCAATGTTGATCCTAAGTTATCTGCATTCTTTTCTTCAAGATTTTGTTTAAAATGAGCAAGTAAAATATTATAGTAATGCATAAGGGTATCTTGATTCTGAGGCCCTATTAATTCAGGAATTTAATTATACAACTTAATCAAATGAAGATTAAATGATTTGATAAATTCACCTTTTTTATAGATCAAATTATTATATTCTTTTAACTTGTCTACAGGACTTTGGGGTTGACCATACATAGATTTGAACCAATATGACAATTTATCCCAGGTTGAAAATATTTTAGGTGGAAGATCAAAAAACTATGCTATAGCCTTACCCTGTAGAGAATTGAACAATAACCTCATGCATGTATTTGCATCAGTTTCCCCTATATTATGGCAGGCATTAGAAAAAGCAATTAAATATTCATTTACATAAATTGTGCCATTTCTTGAGAACTTGGGCAAATGATGTTTGAATTTAGGAAGTGGGGTTGTAGCAGGAGTAGGATTGAGTGGGGAGGAAACATGCCCAGGAGTATTATCCAAATATTCCTCAAACTTAAACAAGCCAAAATGCTGGATAACCTTAGCTGAATTAGTATTTGTTACTTGAGGGTTATAATGAGTATATATGCTACCAATTTGAGAGGAAGATGAACTAGAACTTGTAGAAATACTACTACTTCTGTATGAAGACATATTTGGTATTAAAATAAAGAGAAGGTATTAAATTTTCTATGAAAGAAAAAGTATTAGATACAGTTCTCCTAAGCTTTGAATGAAAAATTTGAAGCACTTCTTTTCTCCTACCAATTTTTGAAAAAGGGTAAAAACTGGAGACTCACCTGTATTTCGTCATGAGTATCTTTGAATATTGAACATGAAAGATATTGATCAGGTTGAGGGTTCATTATTTTCCTAACAAACCTTTCCCTTTGTTCTTCTATGTTAATATCTTGTCGATTTGCTTCCCAAGAAGCTTCAAGTTCCTGAGCATATTGATTTCCTGAGTGAATCTCAATGATGCGATGATGTAGTTGGTGTCGAGCACGTGAGAAACAACAATTCCAAGGGGCAATAAGGAATCCCCTTAGGAGGTCCACAGGAACTCACCACTGATGGTGATGAGGCCAAGGTACCGGGACCTATGGGTCTATCCTTTGGAATAGATGTATTGGCGTCAACAAAGGGACACCTGCAAATGCTAAGGTACTAATGCATTCTCAACATGAGCATGAGGTATACAACCAATATGTGATAGAAATGGACATGGGACTAAAACATTTATGGGGGGGATGAGGGCCAATGAGTAATGAGAATCAAACCTCCTTTGTTCATATTATGATGACAGGGATGACCTGGCAGCATATGAAACTCATCTTAGGGGAGGGGATCATAAATGGTGTCCCAGGGACTATGACTAGAATGTGGGATACTTAGAGAGGGGGACTGATAGGTGATATAAAGGGAGAATCCACAGATGACACATCACATAATACTCTGAACAAAAGATACCATACTGGGGATGCTGACATACTACGGGACTATATGTTGTTTGCATGGGAACCGAAAGGCACCGTTTGGGTATTCCTCATGGTTTGATGAGCTCAAACAAGGAATAAAAGTGTGCTATAGATGACACTATCTTGTGGATTTTATCGATCCTAAGATGACAAATGCTTGTTGGTTTTTTCATTTTTAGAGAGTCTGAAAACAGAAAGAAGACTTTTTGAGTGGTTTTTTTGGTAAGTTAGTCCCCAAAGCCTGAAAAAGCATAAAAGTATGCAATGGAGAACTCTTCTATCCAAAGGGGATAGAGTATTCATTTTTCATAATTAGTCCATCCAACCAGAAAAAGGGGTAACATTCATAGAGAATGGATGTCTTTTCAAATAATTTAACGACAATGAAAGGAAGCAAGTTTGCTTAGTGATATTTTCATTCTTTAAGGAGTTAGACAAGAGCTTAAAAGAAACTCCATGACGAGAGTCCATTTTCAGGGATTGGCCAACGAGTGACAATGTGAAGGAATGTATGTGGCTTCATTTCTGGATGTCAAACTATCGGGACTCCCAATACTATTTGAATGCGAATGGCATGGGTGCCAAATGCAGGGGGTACTAAAATGGTCACCCATGTAAGGTTAGATCTATTGCCGAGAAAGGGTAAATGGAACGGTGATTGGGTTGGGCCACTTACTCAGAGAGAGGGAGGTCCTATAGGCATACATGGGGAAAAAATAGGGCTATCCATAAGATATTTTGGGTGAATGACCTATATGCAAGTTGGTATGGTATACCTGTCAGGGCGAGCATTGCCAGAGAGGAGGAATTTTGCCATAACTTGTATCTCTATCAGTGGAGTATAGAATCAATGATGATTTTGATGACAAGTCAGTAGATTATGGAGATTTCCCCCCAATTTCATGGGCATGGGGACAAGTAGAAGCAGATGATATGAAAAATGCATGGGAATGATTCGATTCCTAGATGCAATGATTAATGTGCCACTCAGAACTTCATTATCCATTTGATCTGCAACACTATTTTGATTTTGAGGGACATTCACAAATGTAATGAATTCAAAATGTCTAACCAATTGTTTAGTATGCAGGAATTTTCTAAAAAGGAAAGGATCACGTACTTGGTAATAGCTGTTCAACTGGGAAACAAGGATATGGGAGTCTAAAAATACACGAAGGTGACAAATGCCCAACTGGAGGGTAGTGGTTAAGAGACTGATCACTACATCATACTCAACCTGGTTATTAGTAGCAGTGCCAATCACACACTCTGTCGAGGTGAATCAACTCGTTTGAATGGGAATATAACACCCATGCTACCGAGGAGAGGTAAGGAGACCATCTACTTACGTTGTCAGTGAAACCGACATGAATAGAGGGAATAGGATCCATCTGATAAAAATCATGGAAATAAACTATAAGATGTGCATATAAAAAATATGAAAAACAAAAAGAAGAAAACTATACATACCGAAACAATGGGTTCTTAGGGGTTATGCGTAAAATCTATTGAGGTAAAACCCATTACGGGGTTTGGTCAAGAGACGTCCTTCAAAATATGCTAGAATGTATTCCCCCATGTCGAGGTAGTGCTTGATGACATACAAGCCTTTCCACATCGACTCAAAATTTCATTTTCCATGCTTTCCATGGGCTTGGTCATAAACGAGGACAAGGTATCCATCCTTGAAGGAACGAAGATGAATGTGGGTATCATAATGGGCCTTGGACCAACACTTGGAAACCTCAATCATATGAATAGTAGCCTGGTGATCTTCATTTTCCTATTCCAATGTGAGCAGGCATTGCTATAAAGGATAGGTGTCTGGTTGTAGCTCGATAGATATGTGTAAGGCTGGGAGAACAGACTCCACAACGTGCACCAAGTGGAATGGGGTAAAACCCGTTGCAGTTTTTGAAGATGTGAGGTAGGCCCCTAAGGATGGAAATATCATGTGATGCAGTTGGACTTATGCTTATCAACCGTGCGTTGGAGCATGGTTTTGAGAATCTTATTAACAGCCTCAACCTAGTTGTTGCCCTACGGGTAGTATGAAGCGGCGTATTGATGCTAAAATTTCAATAGGGTAGATAAATCCTTCCAGACAGTGTCTTAAAAATATTTTTCGTGGTTAGATACGAGTTGGTGAGGGACCCCAAAGTGAATAATGGCGCGGTTAAAGAAAAATCCTTCGTCGTCTCGTCCTGGCAATTAAATGTGATTGTGGGCATGGATTCAACCCATTTGGTGAAATAATAAATAGCCATGATGTTGTACTTGTGGCCACCAGCCAAGGGGGGTTGAAACTCCCTAAAATCAATGGCCCATTTGTAGAAAGGGCCAACAGTGACGATGGGATGGATTAGCACAGGAGGGTTCTTGCCTTTAGGGAAAAGAGTTGGCAATTGCGACATTGTTTGACTATCATGATGCAATCGGTAAAAAGAGTCAACCAAAAATAACCAGCGAGAATAAATTTTTGGGTGGTGGCCATACTTGAAAGGTGGCCACCGCAGGATCCGCTATGGCAGTCCTTCAAGACTTAGTTAGCCTCAACATGTGTGAGGCATCAACATAAAATGGTTTCGACACCACGTCGATAATGGAAATAACCGATAAGAAGGAATCAAGAATCTTGATGGAAAACGCAACGTCGATCATATCGACTGAGGTGAGATCCAAATTTTTGAGTGCGTAGATAGACTAGGATGTTTCCGTACCATGGGTCATCCAAAGAAATGGTAAACAATTGTTCATCAGGAAAATTGATCGTGATCAGAGATGATGTAAATGAAGATGGTAAGTTTGCCATAATCTATTCCAAGGCTAGCGCCTTAGTGCTTTTGGATGTGACGAATTCAAGGTCATACTCTTGGAGGATAACGATCCACTTGGCCACTCAGCCTTGAACGAGGTGACGAATTAAGAGATAGACCATTGGATTGGAGTCTTCCACTACAGTAGTTTGTATCATAAGAATGTAATGGCATAGTTTCTGAACCGACAAGACGACAACAAGGGCCATTTTCTCCTCGTGGGGATAACGCAATGGTGGGATGGAAAATGTCTGACTAATGTAATATATGGCATGCTCTTGGAGAGCACTATATTCCTGGACTAGAACTCCTACGATGGCAATATCAGATACCAAAACGTAAAGGATGAAATCCTTCATGAAATATGGTGGTCAGATCAAGGGAGCGGAAGTCAAGGCTTGTTTAAATGCATCAAAATTGGCTTGTCCCTGGCATCCCAAATGAAGGGAATGTTGGTGCAGAGCAAGCGCAAGAAACCATGAAAATTCGTGGCATAATCTGGAATGAATTGGTGGAGAAAATTGGCCTTTCCTTGAAGGATTTGTAGTTGGTGCAAGGTGCGAGGGGACGGGATGTTGAGGATGGATTGAACCTTTAATGGATCCATGGTGATACCTTTCTGGAAGATGATGAACCCCATCAATCTGCCGGCATGGACACAAAACACACCACTTGAGGGGGTTCAAGCGAATGTTGTATTTTTGGCATCACGGGAAGACTTGTTAGAGGTATTCTAGATGTTGAGATTGTTTCTTGGATAGAGTTGTGATTTCATCCAAGTATAGCAGGATAATGTGGACCAAGTCATGAAAAATGGAAGTCATGGCCTATTGAAAGGTGGCTCCAACATTTTTAAGGCCAAATGGCATAACTCGATAGGAAAAGGTGCCCCAAGGGGTAGTAAATGCCATTGTGTATTGATCCTCCTTGCGGATCTAAATCTGATTGGAACGAGAGAAACCATCCATGAAGGAAGAACCTCGTGGCCAGTG
The DNA here is from genome assembly GCA_027924585.1 of Larix kaempferi. NCBI lineage: Eukaryota > Viridiplantae > Streptophyta > Pinopsida > Pinales > Pinaceae > Larix > Larix kaempferi. The sequence continues at coordinate 2,437,106 of BSBM01001033.1, forward strand.
CATGCATCAATGAGTTGATAAAAAAGGGTGTCAGAAATTTGTCCTTGGGATACGCTAGATTCAAATCTTTGAATTTGGTACAAATGCGAATGATGCCTTGTTTTTTATTAACGGGTACAGGGTTAGACACCCAAGTGGTATACGCGATTGGGTAGATGAACCCAACTTGGTGCAATTTTTCAATTTCAGACTTTACCACCGACATTTTGGATGGATGTATGGGTCATTGCTTTTGGCGGATGGGTGTAACATTGGTACAAGTGTCAATGCGATGTTTAATGATGGAAGGATCGAGGTCGGGCATCTTAATATACAACTAGGAGAAAACATCATGAAACTCTTAGAAGAGTTTCTTGTTTTCTTGTAGGAAGTGAATTCTTCAGGGGAGAAGGAGTCTCCTAACGTGATGTTTTCAACAATGTCAGGTTTGACAGAAATTTCCACTTGTATAGTGGGTGAGATGTTGGGAATCTTACCTTCCTCGAAGGCATATGGGGATGGGATATGATTCTTGAACCAATCAATGTTTCCATGAAGAAACTCTTTCGACTCGATTGAGAACTGTTTGTTGCGTGATGATGCATATCATCCCAAGGAAAGACGGGCTCGGTTAACACTTCAAGTATCTATTTTCCACTTGGAGCTGACAACATGACAATTGGGTCCATGGTTGAGATAACGTAAATGGTGTTTGTCTAGGTCGAAGAAGATGTCAGGGGTGGATTGCTTCAACAATGGTGCTATGAGATTCTAAGGATACTCTGGTGAATCGGGGAAATAGTGGGAATAATGGCAGTAGAGGCCACACACTGCACATGAATGATTTGTACGTAAATATTTGTTACATAATTGAGGAGGTGTTGGCACTTGAACTATCGGGATGTTCTTTCCATCATCCAACGTCTATATGTGAGTGCGAAGGATGGGAAATTGTGGACAATTTTGGGTAGCATGACCTAAGGCATCACACAAAGCGCAGGGCGAAGGTGCTCGAGCTGAGGTAGTAGGAGGAGGATTCACGACTTTGTTTGTAGTTGTCGAGGCAGATATCTTTGTAGTTTTTCCCTTATCCTTCTTGACGGGAGGTGGGGTGTGGTTGGAGGGTGTTTCCGTGGACACACCAGGAGGTGGATGATTGGTGGTGTTAATTGGTTGGACCAGTTGTAGCATGAATTGTGGGGTTGCAGTGGGATTTGGTGCAGGTAAGTACCAAACGGGAAGCCCTAAAGTCAATATGGGAAGGTTCAACATTGCTATCATGGGCATGTTGATTACTCCTGATGGTGGGAACAAGAAGGGCATTGTGTGTATCAGGGTGGCTCCCACATGGCTGGGTACAAATGGTGGTTGAGATTGGGATTGTTGTTGAGGTTGCGATTGGGGGTGCCGACTGAGCGGTGGGATGTGAATCAGGGACTAATTTTCTCAAAGAAACGATGCATAAGTTTTATATTTCAACAGTCGATGGGGGTGGGGGAAAGGCCGTAAATGTGGTGTTCATTGGAGCATAACAATAAATGCATGGCCCTGCGAAAAAAATTGATGGGATAGACACGCCAAGGGAAGAATTGTCAACCATGGGGAGGACATTTTCTGGAGTAGCTGGCCCTTTGGGGTCGTAGTAGCTCAGTTGGTTGATTTTGACGACCCTTCCCTTGTGAGGGAACATCATGAGTCGAAAGAAAGATGAGGAAACAACCTTCATCGCATATATGTAACTACATCCTAAAATAAGGTTATAGTCAAGTTGGGCGTTAATGACCTCAATATCAATTAGGATGGTTTTGTCAGCTAACTCAACGGGGAGATTTGGGAGAAGGCCTTGTGGTTGAGCTGCACCACCATCATAAGCATGTAGTGTCCTTGTGGAAGGATGAAATAGAGGGGGGGAAAGCTTCTACCACACAAAAGTGGACATGACGCATGTAGAGGTGCCCTCATCGACGGTGCATCATTGTATTACCAAGTTTCTACTTGATATTGGGATATGAAATGTGATGGATGAAAATATGTGGGGTTTAGATTGATCCAAGTCGAATGCCATCAAATGTGAGTCAGATGGGTTGATCTCACCTAGGACAGACATCAATGCTTTTCATTGCATCGAACAGTTCTTTAGAACTTCCAAGGATGACATGGTGGTGGGGGATTGGGCCAAATCATCCACGATGTTGTAGTTGGGAGAAACTCGAGCATTGTGATTATTGGTAATGTGACACAAAGAAAATTATGGGGCTTTGGGGGCCCCATTGGCCAGCAGTGGAGGGAGGCATAAAGACTGGTCTACAGGGGTGGATGCGGGTAACCTTATCTACGGGTATGGTCTTGGTATCTGAACCATATTGATTACGATGAGTCTAAAGGTCGACCTTGGAAGACAATGTCAAAAGGTGGTGTGCGTCTGATTCAGGGAGTTGAATCAAGGACGTAGTGTACGTAACCGACGATTGTGTGGTGATGACCCCTTGTGTGGTTAAGGGGTTTTGTAACTCCATGGGTTGCATAGATAGTTGTGGTGGATTAGGTTGCTCCTGCGGAGCAGCAGTGGCTTCCTGATGCTTAGCCTCATCCCATAGCTGGAGAGATTTGGCTAGATGGGGGAAATGATGCGTATAGTGTCCATAGAAATTGTAGAAAGAGCACGTGTTGTTTGTTCGTAACTGGGGGTTCTTTCCTTGATTGAAAGGTTGATTTGAGTTTTGATTAGCAGGATTTGCAATGTTATTATCAGGAGGGTTAGGAGGTTTTCCACCCCCTCCCTGGTGTTGGTGGTTACCATTGTTCTTACCTCGTCTCTGACTTTGTTACCCTTGTTGATTATGGGGGGATGGTTGGGTTTGAGCTTGGTTCTCCTGGGCATAAAATTTCCCTTGTGGAATAGAGGATCTTGCGGTTGGGCGGGTGTAGAAGTTGTCGGGGGTGGGTCGGGGAAAGGGTAGTAAGAGCTGGGCATTGGAGGGGAAGCATAACCTTGTGGATTGTTACCGAAACCAGGTGTCGCATAAGTGGGTCCATGTACATGGGGATTCGGGGCTAGAGGAACATACGACGGCATCGCTCTGGAGTAAGCCATTGTGCATGAGATATCAAGGACACAACTCATCGTTGATTGCACAGGAATAGGGGTAGGGTTATATGCGGTATTCAGTTCAGGGGGAAAAGGCACATGGGACCTGATGATAGATGCGATGTGACCAATGACTCTGTTGGCAGCATGGGATGCACTAGTGTATCTTTCCGAGAGGAATCTCCACAAGGGGCATCAGGCATAATAGTATATAGATATCCCGACTGAGTGTAGATAAGGTCAAACTGCTCGACTAACGATGGCCTCTTATTCGGTCTGGGGACATTCTTATGTCACATCCTTGTCAATGACTGGGATAAGAGACTTTAGAAACCAATCTAAAATGATCTAGTTGTCTAGTTTGATCTTGTATAAACTTTGGCGTCTACTCTACTCATGGATATGGTCCATGATATGGGTGGTCATAGTTTGTCTACAAGAAAGGGGGATCTCAACAGTAGCATCAAAATGAACTGGTAACTAGAAGAATTGTAGGAAATTCATGGCTAGGGATGCAAAGGTGGGATGCGCCCCATGGGGATGATCGATATGCCACTTAGATACAATGTCGGTAAAGGTTTTTTGTAATAGGCATAGTTGAATAGAGTCATCCACTATAGAGTTAGAGGAACACCATAAGTGGAAGGTCATAATATGATTCTAAGGGTCCTCTCCAGCCTTCCCATCGAACTTAGGGATGTCCAAAGGGATCTTGGTGGGCATGGGAGTCCACGTAGAGTCATGTCAAATAGGTTCGTTAGTCAATATAGCTAGGTCAGGAAGGTTGAGACTAGCCATGAATGGAAAACTAGCAAGAGGATGTGACATGGTAGAGCTAATTTTCATGTTGGCCATAGTCGTGATGGTGGGGCCACCTCCACCCAAAGGGTGGAGGAACTGTGGTTGTCATGAGGGGCACCATAGAAATTATGGTGGGGGTTGGTGTGACCTGGATGGAGGGGTCGGTGCCCCCAGAAATAAAGTCAGTGACAGGAGGGATTGTAGTCATGGGGGTGGGATTGTTGTCCGTGGGTATGGACCCAGTGACTGTATGTATTGTAGTGGTGGGGGTAGGTTCAATGTTGCTAGGAATAGTGGTTCCCATGGATCCAATGACCATAATGGTTACCATAGTGGATACAGGGCCACTACCATGCCCACCACCAATGATACATCCATAGAATGGGTCAACATTTGTGCTAGCCACAGGGCTATGTGGGGGTGAATGTATGGGTGAGTATGATTAGGAGGATTCAGAATTGAAATAAGGTGCCATGAGAAAAAAATTCGAAGACGATGAGGTGCGCCGAAGGGGTGCACGGCGAGTGGGGTCCATCGAACCGTACTATGGTGACTGACCCCATAGTTTATAGGAGTATCTTGGGGGAGAAATGGTGATAGTTTTGAAAGTGGTATGATGGAAAATATGCTCAAAAATCTCGATGCAACCAAGTGTGCAAACGGAGAGCACTCAATAAAAGGGGCACTCAGGCCAAAAATCACTCTAAAAAATCCTACTACATCTGTGTGCCACAGTAAGTGAGCGACATAAAATGATAAAAAAACCAACAAACAACACTACCTATCAAAATAAAATGACCCACTAACCTATGGGGTATGGGTGCAAGTAGCCTCCTAGATAAAAGATGGAATCGCACACAAATCGTATCCTCTGTAGGGTGTTGAAATCCGCAGTCAAATGATATGAAATGGAATACCAAAGTGGCCAAGGTATATCTCTCTACCAAGAGGGATCCCAGGTAAAAGATCCCTAGAAAAGACTAGAAATTAAGCTACCTCCTTCAAAGCACGTCCGGAAACGTGTCCTGTGACTTCAGTCCTTTGGTCATTGCAAGCTCGGTATGGTATCCAGCATGCGAAATGAGGAATACGGATTGGTGTCCTTCAATAAATATTGGAGAGCGACATTCCACCCAGACTTCCAGAACCAATCTTTCCACTTGCTCTCCTAAAGGATAACCCCCGCCAACAAATCGATGTCAACCGTGCTAATAAATACCAAAGGATTTTGGTACCCTATAGGACAACAACTATGTTTTAAGTGTAAGTGGAAAAGGGATGTTATTTGGATACCTATCCCCACTTCCCTACCTAGCTACCAAATTATTTTATTCCTCAAGTGAGGTTAAATGTTGGTTGAATTAAGGTATATTTTAGGCTCATCTTGGGGTACTCATGGACCAAGCGTTTAAATATTAAGGTGTGAGTTGTGTGCACAAGTGGTGTGTATAACCCAGAGATATATCCCGTAAGATAAATGTTGAAAGGAAATAATAAATGATGTTATGTAAAATCCAGTCTTTCATTCATCATTTCAACTAAATGCCAACACTTCTCTTCACAACTAACTACTAGCAATGATTTATTACCATATAGCTTATTGAAACAGAAAATGATGCATGCCAAATAGATCTAGAGGGAACCAAGAGGTACAACAAAGACACACAAATGGATTGTTCTTCACTAGGGGGATCAAGAAAAGCAGGGAAACAGGCGGCTACAACAAGCAAATAGGTGGAAGCAGAACAAAAGGGGCACTCCAAACAGACAGACATGAAAAAATGAAAGTAGGTTGTAGAGGTCAGCAAAACTTAGACTGGTTTCTGTAACATGTTAAGAAGAATTTTAAGAAATAGACTATAGATATGAATTACTCTCGAAAAAATAACCAATTTTTTAAAAAAATCACTCAATTTTGAGTCCCGGAGGCCAAGATATTTGAGTTAAATATGTAATTTTCCAGCATTTTTCCATACGGACGACAATTTTGCAAATGAGGTATCACTGCACTGTGTGATCATATTGTGACCATACTAGTGCTATTGGATAGTAGGGGATATGGATTAGAGAATTCTTTCAATTTCTTAGTCTGAATATGATAGATGGGGACAAATAGGGCACAAATCTGACCCAAAATGGAGAGATCTAATAGGGACCACGATACAAATCCACAGATCAACTTAAAATAAAACAAAACAAGAAAAAGAAAAAGAAAAATAAATGGGTAAGGATGGTCAAATGGAACCACAGATTTGCATAGATCGAACCTGGTGGGGGTCACCAAAACTGTAGCTAGTGTTTTCACCTAGATGATGTTAAAAATCACCTGCGAAGACTTATGGAAGTCTTAGTAACAACTCGAATGGGAGGTGCATGCACTCGGTAAAACCAGTAAATAATAGTAAGCAACAAAGGAATTTACCACAATAAAGCCATATGATGAATGGTAAAATAAATTTAAGCTACGTAAAGCAAATGTAGAAACAACATATCTAAGCTAATCATTTTTCTCTTTCACAAACAAAAGGATTAAGGAAAGAATATTTTTTTTATTGAGTAAAAACTGGTTTTACAACAAGAAGTTACCTTTGAATAATGGAGGCAAATGGGCCCTTGCATTCGTGCAAAAGGGAATGCTCCTGGTCTCTGAAGTCTCTATTGATTTTCACCAAATACTCACAAGGTGCCAAAGTCAAATGGGAGGGAAACTCGAACATAAATGGTGGCTCAGGGTCAATGAATATATTAGCAAAGTTTCCACAAAATAGCAAATGGAAAAAAAATTCTTCTAAAATGGGAGCCTTCACCACTTATTTATAGCAATAATTGCCCTAGGATTTTTGCTCGTGGTATTGGATCTTGGTTTAATGTGGTAGTTTAGGTTTTTCCCTCTTTTTTACTTTTTGAATATTTTCCCCTTTTTCTATTTTATTTTTGTATTTTTGGGGGATTTATCCATAATTTGGGGTATTTTCTTCTTTTGGGAGGGAATTAAGCCACATTTCCCTATTTTGGAGAGGGAAATAATCAATTTTAAGCCAATTTGGCCCAAAGATTTAGGATTTTGGGTTATTGAAGGTGGAATATGGGAAAAAGGGGATAAATGGATGATGTAGCTAGGGAATGCGCAAGGTGTGCGATTTTTTGTTGTTAACAACAGGATTAAAATTGAGTGGAGAGGAAACATGCCAAGGAGCATTATCCAAATCTTCCTCAAACTTAAACAAGCCAAAATGTTTGATAACCTTAGCTGAATTAGTATTTGATACTTGAGGGTTATAATGAATATACATGCTACCAATTTGAGAGGAAGATGAACTAGAACTTGTAGAACTACTGCTACTTCTAGGTGAAGACATGTTTGGTTGAGTAAAATAAAGAGCAGGTATTAAATTTGTTATGAAAGAAGAAGTATTAGATACATTTCTCCTAAAATTTGAATGAAAAAAGTTGAAGCACTCCTTTTCTCTTACCAATTTATGAAAAATGGTCAAATTTTGGAGACTCGCCTGTATTTCTTCAAGGGTATCTTTGAATATTGAACATGAAATCTATTGATCAAGTTGAGGGTTCCTTATTTGCCTAACATCCCTTTCCCTTTGTTCTTCTCTGTTAATATCTTGTCGGATTGCTTCCCAAGAAGCTTCAATTTCCTGAGCATATTGAGAGGTATCAAGTATGAAATCAAATAAACAAGAAGTAATACTAGTTTGATCCCTCAAACCAACTCGAATATCAGGTTGGACATGCTCATTAAAAGTAATGAAATATGAAAATAAAGAAAGAAATCAAAAAACAAATTTACAAAAACCAAGGGAAAATGATCGTTCCCCAATATGGTTGCCAAAAATATGTTGATGCAAAGGAATGAAAATCCTAAGACCAGCAATTTCGAATCTTACTGGGATAATGTAAGGTAGTCAAGAATGTTACCTTGATTTAGTGCCCCATTTACATCAACATAAATCAGTCTACAAGCATTTATTGCTTGAATTTGATGCTTTCTTTTCTTTAAGAAAGTAAAAAAATGTAATAAAATTTACAAAATGCTAGTAAAAATTAATTCAAAAACAATAATATTGCAGTAGAAAAAAGAAAAGACAAAAATTTAATAATAGAAATAGCAAGATACTCAAAATGAGATAGAAATCAACAAATTTTATTAATATTCTCTCTGAGTTACATTCTGAGGATTTTATTTTCAGGCCTCTGCGAAAGAAAGGACCATAAAAGCACTTAGAAGTTTAAGATGGTATTCATCTTCATACAAAAACTTCTAATTGCAAAAGAAGGAATCAAAACAAACTGATGTTGGACCAAATTAGTACTTTGGGAAGCCAAAGTTTGATTATGCAAAACCAATTCTTATCAGTACTGAAATTTAATCCAATCCATAACAGAAATGAACAAATTACCAAAACATGTAACAACCTTCTTGCATGAACAACAATGCTATAATTGGATCATCTTGTGCCACCTTCAATACTCTTCTGCTATCAACAAGAAAATGGTCATCCTTTAAGAACTCGGAGATGAATGAATTAGAGTGTATCTCAAATTGATCAAGAGCTAACCTTTTATTAGAAATCTTTCCTCTTTGATCTCTTGCCTTGAAACTCCTTCTGACTCCCTCTTTATCTTTGAAGAAAGAAGTTTAGGTAGTTAGAAACTATATTTTAGTTAAGAAATAATTAAGATATATTAAGGCAAGGTAATAATAATATGATAAACAAATAGTAATAATAATAGGTGGAACCCCTTTCATACTTTTGATATAGTTCATCTTTCACCTAGTTATTCCAAACATATAAAGTATGGTTAATAAATGTAACCATCATATTACAACCCCAAACATAAATAATGAAAACATTTCATTATGTATCTGTATTTCCTCCATAAATCAAAATATGTTACTAGTGTAAATAACTTAGATTCAAAAGGGTGTAAGTCCAAAATAAAGCATATCCCAAAGTATCCCGAGAGTATGAAAATTTGTCCAAAACTTTACAACATAGTCCAAAATCAGCCCATTAAACATAAATGAAACATATATGGATGTCAAAATAAAGTTTCATAATCACATCATAATCCTAATGTCTTATGTGAAGCATTTGGTCTTTGTTCACTTCTAGTTGTAGTGGCTTTCTTTATTAACTACTCTCCTTGCTTTGTTGATTGTGTTTCTTGATTTGTTGATTCGACATATGCTAGGATGTTGTTCCTTGATGACTGGAGAGGATGTGAAGTAATGGAATAAGATGATCCTTCATAACAGCATGGACTAGTAGGCTTTACTATTTTTTTTCCTTTTGTTTGAAATGATTGGATAGGAGTAGCTTTGGGTAACTCAACATGTGGTAATGGCTGAGCTTGAGAGGCAATAGATGGAACTTTGTGGTATGGATGTTGATCAGTAGAAGTAGGTTGTGGCAAAGATACATTTGGCCATCCTCTAACACCAGAAGGTTGATTTCGAATCATTTGATTCCATCCATCAATGGGTTCAGGAAGTAAGTAGACATGAGCCTTCACTAAAATATCGGGGTTTTGGTGTAACAGTTCGTATCATTTGGTATCAAAGCCTCCACCCAGGTTCAAGTCACAGAGCGGGTGGAAACGTCGCCATTGCAGTGTTCGTCCGGGGCTCGTACGACTCAAAGGGGACACCACCGTACGGGCGCACATCCAACCCAGAGTCTGGACTGCGGAGCGTGGTGGGATGTTAAGATCCTAGTGGGAGGCCTTCACTAATACCTCGGGGTTTTGGTGCAACGGTTCGTATCATTTGGTATCAGAGTCTCCACCCAAGTTCGAGTCACAAAGCGGGTGGCAACACCGGCATTACACTGTTCGTCCAGGGGTCGTACGACTCAAATGGGACACCACCGTACGGGCACACATCCAGCACAGAGTCTGGACCGCGGAGCATGGTGGGATGTTAAGATCCTAGTGGGAGGCCTTCACTAAAATCTTAGGTTTTTGGTGTAACGGTTCGTATCAAATGCACTCCCCTGCATTGTGAGTGCCAAATAAATCTCTAGTGTAATAATGTCTTTATATTGAACTTAAGGATTGAGAACCAAGGATCTTGAGCAAATATTTTCCTTGTTATGTTAGAAAGGGGATCCATAAGATGCATTTATCATTGAAAAAATGTTAGTTCTCAACAACTTATCCCTCTAGGGCAAGAAGAGTTTACAACTTCCCAAGTTTTCCAAATGTTATAAGCTAAAAATAACCCTTGATTTTTTTCCATTGCAAGTGTAGTGACTAAGGATTGAAAAGTAAGCTCTTGCTAAGATTTTTTGCCCAAATGGGATCCTTGAGACACACAGTTCCTTAATATAATATTCCATGGCTTATTTCCTTCCAAAGCTTGAATCACTCATTTAGCACAGAGGGGTTGGTCCCTGATGTGAGTTATAAGGATCCCCATACCTCCTCCAAGTTAACCCTACTTTGCCTCTAGAGCAATTGGTCTATAGAAAAACATCTTAGGGACTTCGTGAGCTTTTGATAAACGTTCATGTAGGGGACCCAACATTAAGGGTAATAAACATGGGTACGAGCCAAGACTTTAGTATAAATTTGGAATTGGATTGCTCACGCCATAGGTTTGGTTATCCATTTTGTTATTTTATTCTCAAGTCTCTACAGAACTACCTCCAAAATATCTTTAGGAAAATATTTTGGAGGTAGGCCTAAAAGGAAAATTTTATGCCAAGAAATTGAAATATTTGTAATTGTTGAAGCTAGGACCCCATGTGGTCTTCAAGCAACTCAAGCATTGGATTTTTCCTTTTTCTATAGCACTAAGTTCTCTCCCTTTCCATAGTGGATCTCAAGGCATCACAAAATATTTGTTGGCATTCATTGTTATCCCAAGACATGTAATCCCTAAATGGTAAGAAATGAGTGATGGAAAAAATTCCCATTGACAATTTGTCATGAATCAAGTTCATCCTATGGAATTCCTTTAATAAGGCCCTAACCCATTTTGTCAAGAAGAAGATAGGACAAGGCTTCTAATGTCATGACATATAAGGAACATGCTACCCAACAACCATGTTGATTGTATCTAAAGAAGGTAATTCTTTATGATTTTCCTATGTTAATGGAAAGGTAAGTTGAAGCCTCAACAAAGAGAGTTTCAACATCATTAGTGTGGAAGGAGACAAATCATAAAGCCTATATCATGACCAAGATAAAAGGAAATTCCACTTAGCGATAAGCCTTTGCAAATTTGATTTCGATGAAGAGAGAATCAAGTGTTATCATGAATCCCATTCCATGCCCTATCAAGCAACAATAAGATAGTCCAAAATGAAGCGCCCCTAAATGAAACATGTTTACTCAAGCCTCACAATTTTGAGGAAAATGTATTCACTGCCAATAGTAAAGTCCTTGGTTGAGATATTGTAATAAACATTAATCAAATTCATAAGCCTCTAGTTTGTGATAATTTTAGGATCTCCAATTTCGTGTATGAATTGGATGAGGCCCTGATTAATGACAACTCGCAAAGATTGTTTTTCAATGCTTCTTTATAAAGTTGCAAGAGATCTAGGTCAATAAAGTTTGGTATTGCTTTGTATAACTCACATGGAATCCATATAGTCCAAGTGCCTTATCTTCAACCATTTTTTTCAAAATTGTAATAAACTCACCAAGTGTCAACCCTTGATCACATGCCCTCACATATTCCTTCAATAGGAATCACTGCATTTCCAATTGGTTACCTCACATTCATTTGTATGTTCTTGAAATTAAAACACATGCATGTGGTCATTAGCAAATTCATTTTCAATCTCTTCTTGAATAGTCACTCAAGGCGTCGTAATTTTGAGGGAAACCATTTTCCCCCAACCTCCTTAGTGGTCAAGCTTTGATGAAAACCTTTTTTGGTTGATCCTCTATATTCAATCATTACAAGCAAGTTTAAGCTATGTCCCTCTAGAGATACAAGCCCCTTCCACTTTCAAAAGTGCCTTAGCATCCAAGATTGCTTTTGTTCACCAAGACAAGGTATTTTTACCAAGCACTAAAATCAAACTCAACAAATTCAATCAAGTTTAATTGAACATTATAATTTTGGTCAAACTAGACTTGTTTCCAAGTGAAGTGAAATGTTGATCAAGCCTCATATCAAAGCTCAAAAGGAAGAGGAGGTTATGCACCCTATATAACATCATTGTTTGATGAAAGTGTGCACAAGTCAAGATATGTGCAATACTTTTTTCCCACAATATATAATATAAATTATGGTTTATTTTAGTTCGGAAATATGATTTACTTGTGGCACTTCAATTCTAATCATTTTTTGATGTATAATAAATTTGATTATTGCATGTGTATTTTGTTATCATGAACATATGGCATGAATTTGGTTTAAGTTTGAATGCATTGTGGATGTGGTCATCATGTTTGTGTAAATATTGATCACATGGACTTCTAAAATAAAATTAGTAGCTACATAAATTAGTTTTATGTTTATCGACGCAATTAGACTAGGCATTATCTTAGGGATATTTACATTTCCATAAATTGCATGGTCACATTTCTAAGTAATGGAAATACAACTAGTGCAAGGGTCATGTTATGCCCCATGTGCACAACCTTACATTTTATTCCTCTTATAATTGGCAAGGGACTCTAAGAAATAAGGTACAATTCTTATATTCTTGCAACTAAATAGCGTTGGGATTTTGAATCATGGTTGAACCATCGCTCACTATTTAGGGGATGGTGATATGGAGAGATGGCACCAAGAATGATAGGTCTTCACTCAGAAGTTTAAAGCTTTGTTTACAGGCATGGAAAACGCCCACTAAGAAGATATATGATCTCATAATCACAATTTTTTTATTAATTGAATGGATATGCATTGCATGTTAACTAGTGGATATATCTTTCTTTTCTTTGTGATTTTATTTGGTGGAGAACTTGAATACTAAAATTCATTATCAAAATCATCAATTGTGTCAAAAGAAAGTTCCATCAAACTCACAGTGTTAATGAACAGTAACCAACCCCACTCCCTTCCCCACCAAAAAGATAAAGTACCTAACCTACTCAATAATGTCCAACAATAATTAAGAATCCACACAACAATCCTAAACTATATAAATACTTCAAACATAAACTTGTTTTTGACAAACGCTTCTCATATCTAGACATGGCAAGCATGTGTTTTACCAATATGAGAACATATTCAATGAAGCAAAGTTGGCTTGCAACATTTGACCACTCAAGATCCTTTTCTAAGAAGTTGTAGGTGGGAAGCATCTATCTTACCAAAATAGCCTAGGATTTACATTTGGTCACAACTACATTCAGAAGCACCAACACAAACACAAGTAAAGAACATGTCATTGGAAATTTTTGAATTATTGTTGGAGGAATAACAACACCCCACTTATTGACTTACTAACCAACCCTAACCACAAACTAATTTTGAATCTGTTTAATATGTAATTAGGAATGTAAGGATGAAAAACCTTCAATATTTAATCCATGAATATAGTAGATTCCTAAAATTATTAATTTCCACTTATCCTTATTAACCAATCTTTCAAAATTAATGTACATTAATTGTTTTTTCCCTATGCATATAAAAGCTTCATCTCCAATTTACTATACATAGATATGTTTTTGGATTCAAATATAAAAGCTTTATCTCCAATTTATGTTTAAACATTTCATTTAAATATTTAATGTTGAATACTTTAATTGAATATTTAAATATTTAATGTCGAATACTTTAATTGAATATTAACCTTGAAACGTAACCCATGTAGTAGGTTCTTACAATGACTGTTAAAGTTATATCATCACGAGTCATTCTCCAAGTCAATCTTGTGTGTCAATATTGAGCCGCGTGTATCGAGGTAGTGCCTTGTAGGAGCCTAAGTTGGACTCAGGAAACTTGGAGAAGAATCTTGAGTTGGACTCAAGAATGGTTAAGCTTCATGTGTTGAGGCAAGTGCTTTGTATGTCAAAGTGATGATGTTGTACAATCTTGCTAGTCAAGGCTAAGGTCTTGTGTGTCAAGAAAGATCCTCATGTGTTGAGGTGGTGCTTTGCATGTCGAATAATGTATGGTGTGTGATGTACTACTAATCGTGGTTGAGCTATTAAGTCTCCTCTGGAGACTAGCCACCTATAGAGTGAATTACATTAGCATATAACCACTTGGAACGATAGTAGAACAATATGATCACATCATTGGGAAAATCTCCTTAGTATATTTGATATAATAATTAGGCTGACACATGTGGACCATGCAGATAAGACAAGAGATAAAGATAAGATGTGATAAGATATGAGAGAATTTTAATTGCATATAAATAATTAATTAAGAGATAATTCGAGTTGTTAAACTTCAATGAAGACTTCAATAAATCAAAGGAGAACTTGAATTGATCACTACAGTAATGTTAACAAAAAAGAATCAGTTAAGAAAGTTAACTAAGTGATAACAAAGAAGATCTAGTTAACTAAATGTTAGTGCGTGACGACACTTATGTTAAACTAAAAGACAACACTTGAGTTGTGACACTTGCATGACAACACTTAAGTTGCCACCTAACTAAGTGGGAAAACTTCCAGTTAAGGGGCGATTTCGTCTTAAGACTTAGTTTAGTGAGTTAATGCATTGCATGAGAAGTGGGGAGCTCTTCTTCATGCAAGATTGATACATCCAAATGGAGGGTGATTTCATCATGAAGTTAGAAGATAAAAATAGAAGCCGATGCATGTGAAGAATATATGAATATGTTATACAAGATTGATGAATTCAGTGTGAAGTGAATTCTCTTCTCCCTTGAAGGCAATGCACTTCTCTTTGTGCAGGATATTATTCTAAGTCTCTCTTCTTTATCTTTATCTTTCTTTGTAATTGCACCGGGCATGCTTGATGTAAAAGAAATTCTCTACTATCTATTAATATAGTAAGGAATGTTTTTCTAAGGTTATGTCCCTCAAGTCATAGAGGGTTTCCCTAAGGTAAATCCATGTGTCGAATGTGATTACTTGTGCATATGATTGTTATTTGATTTCAAGTACTATTGCATTTATGAATTAAAGATTAAAAAAAATTAACAATGACAACAAATAAAAATTTAAATAAAGTTATTACGCAACATATGTCTAGTAAATTTTAACTTTTACACATAAACCAAAACAACTAAAACCAAAAAAAGTCCATCTTAACTTGTTTGAGGTGTAAAAGTTTTACACATCAAAAAAAAAAAAAAAAAAAACAAAAAAAACAAAAAAAAAAAAAACAACACCTTAAGAAATTTGATTCTATCTCAATACCTAATAAATCCAAGTTTAAAAAATAACTATATTAATTCACACATCTAATTTAAATTGGAGTGACTAATTATTCATGCATTTCAATGAGATATAGATGATATAACACAAAAAAAATTTAGCTACAACTTTTGTAACTTGTTATTCAAAAATTGAATCAAAGCTACAAGTATTGATCAGATTCAACAATTACCTCCACTATCTTATTAGTGTCTTCATTACAACAGAGTTCAAAAATTTAAAAATAGTTTTTCTTTCATCCCTCTATAAAAAATATCTCAATCTACAATAGTCTAAAATTTTCAAAACTTGAGACTCGCACTGCACCTCTCAAGTTCAAGGAATTAAAACATATTTAGACCAAATTTTAAAGTTAAGAGACAAACAAGCTCTTATCATACTTTAACAAAAAATTACTGAGACTAATCAGATGACAATTGTAAAGTGCCTCTTTCCATCAATCTTTGGTCCGCATATACTTCGAACTAAATCTAACCTTATTGCTAACCAATACTTTTTTAGATAGTGAATCTGCTACAGTGTTGAACAGCTTGAAGATATGCCTGAAAGAGATAAAATGAAAAAATTCTTTCAGACTGATAATCTTGAGTTTGCAATGCTCCAAACATGAGACCTGTAAATTTTCCTTTCCCAAAATCCAGTCCACAATGACCTTGGAGTCACCAAACACCTACAATCATAGTATATTTTATTAGTAGAAAAAATTAATAACCCCCATAGAGCCATCGGTTCTTTCCAGGTGTTCTTGCCTTCTCCACAGCCCATCCAAAAGGTGAAATTTTAGAAATTTGTTAACAATTAAAACCATTCCTGCTCCACAATATCCCTCTTGAGAAGCTCCATCAAAGTAGCCAATAGGAACATCTTCAATAAAATATGGATATGGACACTGTTTAACATGTTCCTTAGTAGACTCTTTATGATACTCTTTATAAACACCAACAATCTTTTAGACCACAAGGGTAGCATTTACCTTTGCATCTTCAAATAGAATAGAGTTTCTATGCCTCCATATTCCCCATATTATGAAAAAAGGGAGCTTTTATGCCCAATATGGTTAATTATCCATTGCATAAGATAATCTTCAAATGACAAATTTGACCAATAATAAGGAATTTGAAGGCCTTTTGTTTCCTCCCTCCAAACTAATTGTGCAAACCTGCATGAAACTAGCATACAGTCAACAATTTCTTCATTTTCTTTACACAAGTAGCAAATCTTAAGCCCAGAACCTCATCTTCAAATAAAATTATCCCAAGTCAAAATTTTATTTTCTAGAACTAACTAGCATAAAAATTATAATTTAAGAGGCTCCCTTCACTTCCATAACATTTAAAACTCCAAGAGTCAATTGGTTCCATTGTATTCGAGATAATGGCCATGACCAAACCAGTTTGTCCTCTTTATCAGTAAGTCCAATCCCATAATGAATCAATCTTTTAATGTATTGATTCCATTCACTTGTAGATGCACCAAATGGTCCTACATCCTCTGCCATATACCAATACTTAGAATCATGTTGACTAGCCTCAGGTCTCTTAGCATGAGCTAGAACACTGATGCCAAACAAATTCAAATAAGTTACTAACACCTTTGACAATCTAAAGTAAAAATTAGCTCCAATAAATGGGTCTTCACCAAGTCTAACATGTTGTCCATTACCAACATTCCATGACATCCAACTTTCTAATCGGGGGATAGAATCACACAAGCCTTTCCACATATTTGATGTTTTTGATACTTCTTAAGAGGGTCTCCAAACCATTTTGTAACAAATTTCTTCTTAAGATACTTAGCTTGAATCACCTCACTCCAAAGACCATTAACCCATTAGACCTCTCCATAAGCTCTTCATGGCTAGAGCTTTGCTAAATTTAAAGATATGTTTTATTCGCCAACCACCTAATTTTTTGGCAAAGTGAGTCTGTCCCACTTAACAAGATGAATGTCTTCTTTGCTCCTTTTACCCGTCCATAAAAAACTAAACATTTTCTATTGGATATTATTAAGAATGAAATTATGAACTTTGGCTAAATATAGCTAATAGACGAGAATATTTTCTAAAACATATTTTACTAAAATCAAACTACCCCCCAAGAAAGCTACTTGTAACACCAATTCTATATCTTTTTTCCACCTTTCTTAAGAGCCATAACCAGTCCTTCTGATGACAATTTGGATTTAGCAAATACCCAAGATACTTAAATCCTGTGTCCATAGGTTCCATCTTGAAAGGTAAAATGTTTTTAATTTGTTCTTGTACCTCCACCTCAATAGAATTATATAAAAAACTAGACTTTTGAGTACTGACTTCCATCCCAATAGCCTGACAAAAAAAAATTATTACATCTTGAAAATTCATCCATTCCTCAACAATACCATTCCCAAAAAGGAGAACATCATCAATGAACAACAAATGATTTAAGGATATTTTGACACCTTTAAGTCTCCCCTCGGATCTAGCTTTTTCTACGAGTCTACTTAAGCCTTCCACTACCAGCAAAAATAGCAATGGAAAAATGGGACAACCTTGTCTGACACCTCTGTAGCTCTTAAAAAACTTGGTGGGGGAGACATTAATTAAAACTACAAAATTTGTTGATGTTACACATCCCATTATCCAATTTGTAACCTCTAGATTAAGAACAACATGAAGAAGAACAAGTCTCAAAAAGGTCCAATTAATCTTGTCATATGCTTTGACAATATCCATTTTCAGTATTAAGGCCTTCAATTTTTTTATCTTGATCGAATGTTAGATCTCCTAAGCTACACCCTCTTCCGGAATTTTCCTATTGAAAATAAAGCCAAATTGTTCCTTATAAATGGATTTAGCCAGAAGGGGTTTCAATCTATTAGCTATTACTTTGGTAATGATCTTATAGACCAAATTGCGTAGCAAAATTGGTCTAAAATCATTGAGTGTCTGATTGAGATTTCTTGGGTATTATAACTCTGAAAGTGGCATTGATGGACCCTGAAACTTCACCATTGATCATTGATTCTTCAACTACCTTCAATAAATCCAAGCCCATAACCTCAAAAAATTCCAGGAAAAATTCAACAGTCCACCCATTTGGACCTAAGCTTTTGGCCTTGGCAAAAAGCTCAAGTATATCTTTGATTTTCTTCAAAGATACTGGACCACCAATTCTTAGAGCTTTTTATGTGGAAAAAAAATGATAACATTGTAAAACTTTTAATTGAGAATCAATGAAATTCCCTTCCGCTTCTTTAAAAGAGTGTTCCAAAATGTTCATCAACAACCGCCTCCAATTCTTTTTGAGAAGACATCTTCTCCCCATTCTGTCCCTTAATGTCTCAAATAGTATTGTTGATTCTTCTATGATCAACAAATCTATGAAACAATTTTTAAAATTTTATGAAACAATCTTGCATGGCTTTTGAGTCTCTATGACTCCTCAATTTTTAAAATTTTGGCTTTCCTAGCTTCGAGAAAAACAATCTTATCCCTTTCGAAGTCAAAAAAAAACATTGAGGAATTGTTTAAATATCTAAAGTTAATATCCTCTTCAATATTAATAAGCTCAGCTTTCAAATAAGACTTCCTCTATTTTCCCCATTGCATAACCTCACTATTTAGAACCTCAAGCTTAAACACCAACTGTTCTATAGCTGAACTTGCCCCTAATATTGATAGAGAATCCCACTTGTTTCAAATCAAAGAGGAGAAGTCCTCTTCCATTAACCATGAATGATTAAATTTGAAAGGATAGTTGACCTTGCTAGAATCCATATCAAATTGGAGCATAATAGGAGAATGATCAGATATGCAAACATTCAATGTCCAAGATCTAAATTTGTCCAATGAACCAACTAAATTACAAGAGATCAAGAACCTATGCAATCATTTAGACACTCATACTTGACCCATCTTCCCATCCCTCCATGTAGGGATCAATTAGGATTGGAAGAACATCTATAAGATTTAACTTGTGAAAGAGATGACAAAAATAATCCGCTAGTGGATCGAGTTTGGAGTTTTGACACCACACCTCCCTAGCAGATACAATGAAATTTAAATCTTCTCCCACAATCAAATAAGGATCCCATAACAAGCCACTCTCCACGGCCTCTTCCCATAAAAATTTCTTGTCACAATAAGGACCATAACAATTTAAAATCTTTAATCATTTATCCAAGTCTCTAATTATTCCTTCCAATAAAATACATGCACAAGTTTTAAAATGGCTGAAAGTAAGCCTCTTAGGGTTCCATGCAAATAACATTCCACCAAATAGACCATATGCATCCACAATGCAACACTCGTGGCACTTGGTCATTGCATATAATTAATAGAAAAGATAATTAATATTAAAATATACTAATAAATTAATATATTGAAAATTCCTTAAATCAATAGAAAACATAACTAAGGAGTAGTCTATTTATCCCAAGAAGCAAGTGTCACAAAGCAAGATTTGATTCTTAGTGGAAAAGATAACAACATTCCTCCGAACCACTAAATCTACACTTAATTTACAATATTAAAATATACTACTAAATTAATATATAAATCCATTTAAATCCAATCTTCAATTAAAATGTTTAATAAAAATTTATACCCATTTTAATTCAATCTTAAATTAAAATGTTTAATATAAAAATTATACTAATAAATTGTTAAAATGAATCTATTTGTTTATAAGCATATTTCTAGTTTTGTATGGTTAGTTAGAAAAAACCATAATATCTTAGTGAAATTGGTATGTAATTTTTAACAGTTCCAGCAGATACAGTTTTAGTTTTTTTACCTCAATGAAAAATACTGTTTTCCAATCTATGTAACAAAAAGTGTTTTCTTTTATTTTCTTTTGTGAAACAAAAAGATATATCTTCTAATAAATTGTTAGTAAAATTTATGGTACAAAGAGCCATACCTCCTTTATGTTTACTTTAAATATTATTTAGAGTCTGTAAACTTTACCTCTTTGTGCATTTATTAAATTTGTTTCTAAAATCTTCTGAATCCCCATACCGTGTTTCTATTTTTTTTGTGATATCCAATTTGCAACTGTCAATCCACTTTTCCTGTGAGAATTTCCTCGTGCTGTAGTTGAACCATCATTCCTCTTGTTACTACAAGTTTTCGGACTAACTATTATTAGCTCTGCCAGCAACAGCCTAAGATTTTTTTTTCCAAATGATTGGTGACCTCCTCGGCACCATTCCTCCCTCTATTGTGATTCTTGAATGCCACTTTTGTTCTCAGCATAAACGATAATATTATAGACCGGAAACCTGGCAGAAGCGTTGCGCACTCTAGCATTTCAGGTGGTCTGATTAACCTACAACAGCTGCAAAAATCTATGTTTAAGGTCAGAAAGGTAGCGAGCAGAAAACGGAGGAAGAAGTTGAACTGAGGCAGAGCCGAAAGACAGCTTCACTGGAAAGAGTCATCAAGCATTTGTGAAGATAATCGATGGGCTCCCGAGTCCTATTGAGTAAAGGACAATGTGTTGAGGAAGAATCAGTTGTATAGATGATAAAATATATCGTTACATGACCAAAATTGGCCAAAATACATTCTAATATTATGATGGCCTCAGTGCTTCAAAAGCTGAAAAAAATCGAAGGGTCGCCGATTGGCCATCTCTTACGTTGTACAAATGGTCACTTGCACATAGTGATCTGCAATAAAGTATAAAAGCTTTTCCTCATGATGTCTGTTGTATTCTTCTTTTCATAAATCAGAAGGCAGAGGATTGAATTGGCCAAAAAAGAGAAGAGTAGGTGTCAAGAACATCTCAGCATCAGCCTTGGTAAAGAATTTTACAGTACACCTCTTCTTTGAACCACATATGCTCTATATGCATGATCATGTCATGCCAACCATGGCAGAAAAATCGTGACATTCTACTGAAAAACTGCATTCCATATGGCATTTTCACCTTCACCACATCGTTGATGCACTTCTTTGATTCTAGTTGCAGAATTGCAAATACCGCTGCAGCTCCAATCAAATGAGGCAACACAAATGTTCCCTGCCTGGGCCTTCCATTCACAATCTGTATGCATGAAACCATGTGAGTGTATTAATCTGATGTTTAAGCTCCCTTATGACAGTAGATTTAAATTGCTAAATCACCATCCTTGATAGAAAACAAGGTTCAGTTTATTACCTGGAGGGGTTCCACAGCATAGTCGGCGATCATCAATATGTTCCACGTCCAATCCAATAAACCAAGATCCCAAGGAAACATCCTCATTTGCATACTTGTGGAGTATTTGTCTGTTGGTAGGATTGCCTTAAAATGAGATTGGTCTGCTTGAGCTAAAAAATTAGTGTGCTGTGTTCATAACCTTAAAAAAACATGGAAGACTTACTCATTTACTGATATATATGTTGCCAAATCCTTCGAGATTGCATACAGCTGACCAGTAGCATGCCGAAAGTACTTGTTTCCATCCTCCCCAAATTTCCAGTACTCAGGTTCCTGGTACCTCACTCCCCTGTCATATAGGGGAAAACAGAAAAATGTTGGAAAATTTTGTGTAAAATAGTGTAAAATCTAGAGGGAGGGAAATCCAGGAGATGCTTCATCACATTTGTGGATGGCATCCTAATCTGTTAAGATAAACTAATGTGTATCACCCAGGAATTCTATCCCAGCACCAGGGTGCTAGCAAATACCCAACAACATTAACCACAACCCCTTGGACTCCAACTCAATGATATAATTCATATTTAGGGAAACATCAAAGTTCACCGACCAGTACATAAGTTGAAACCCACTTTTTCTAAACTTGAAATTTTATATGCTAATTAAGAAGCAATCTCATAAACTGGATTGTTTCCTTGTGAAAGGAACAATTTAAATCATGTCATTCGGTTCATCTGCAACTAACCATTGTGAAAGAACTGGTCCAGATTTCATGCATCCTATATAGACACGACGCTTCGACCGATGCCCTGCCAGTGTTGCTCCAAGTGTTGCTGAAACCATATCAACCATATAAATTAGAAACAGAAAAGTTCCACTTATATTGAACTTTTTAATGCCGATTTAACAGACAAAATTCTCACCTAGATTTACATGGACATCATCATCAACCTTTATATAGAAATCAGCATCCCATTTTGAAACAGCAGTGGCAAAGTATCTCTTTGTTTTAGCTGATAATTCATGGTATCCTTCAACATGCTCCTGCCATAGTAAAATTGTAACGTTATAAACTGCAGTATATATTACCCTCAATTGCCCGCATTATCTTTAGAAAAAAAGCATTCATTGTCATGGACAGATGCATTTATTACCAGCCTCATGAAGTCCCCATGTTGTGAGTCTTCAGCATTAATTGCTCGATCCAAAATACCACCTGATGTGACACTATTGTATGCATGCCATCGTACAATTAATCAAAGGAGTGTTGAATAGAGTGATAGAAAACTGAAAAGTGAGCAGATTCCTACATCTAAGTAATTATCAAACCTACTGGATATGATATCATGAACATGACAAAATAGCCAATACTACACTGTCTATTTATCGAACAACTGGTGCAAGATCTGAATTTGATTAAGCTCTATGATGTTTATCCTTGAGAATATTAGATGTCCAAGCTTTCAATAAATTATTATCTTAGTAGAAACAGAGATGAGAATAGGAAAAGAAAGAAATAAGGAGGAGCATATAAAGCAGAAAAAATACTCTTAATCTAAAATACCCACCTGTGACCGATCACAAATCGAATAATAATGCCCTTCTCCTCCTCCATCCTCTTTCGTCTTTCACCTGTTCTTGACAGGAAATCACAAAGCAATCAAAATCTGATATGGTTGGCATCTATTTCCACAACACAAATAAACTCTAGGTCAAATCAGCTGGGCAAAGTTTCAAAATACCTTGCGGCATCCACGTTTCACGGACAGAATCCCTGCGCTTTCGGCTACTAAAGGCCGTATTGATTCCAATGACCACAAATACTTTTGGCCTGGCAGTTGGTTTTACTGCAACATGGTTTTCTAGAATAGGAGGGCTACTCAATAAAGAATCGTGTGCAATTCTTGCTGCTGCTAGCTCCATCTCCAAGTTTGAGATCGTTTTATCTAGTGTCCTGTAAACCAGTTGACAGTATTATTTCCAATTCAAACTAGCAAGTACGACACCAAAACTAAACAATATGATAAGTTAAATACAGAAAATAACAGAGAACTAGAAAACAAGTTACTTTCTTGCAGTCCAATAAGAAAAAAGACAGTGCTTTGGTATGAGAAACATAATAGAACAAATACAGCTGCTTACTACTTACTGGTTAGGATCACCAGTCTTTGAGACCTCACCCAATATATCCTTAGATCCCAGTTTTACCTGTTTCTTTTGCAAAAGGAACATGTTATATGAGATCATGAAGATCAAACTATCCCCAATTCAGCTGAAAGGCAGTGATTATGCACTCTAAGAGACGAGGTTGATTTTCCATTCAAATACTCTCAGTGATTACATTGATACAAATTTGTTCGTATGTACACTGTACAGTTATCTTATGCACAAAACCTATAAATTCAACGAAACCAAGACAGAACTTACTGATTTGGGATTACAGTTTTCAGAAATAAGATTAAATTGATCTGTCTGCTCTCCATTAAGTCTATTTACATCCTTGAATTCTGGAATGCTCCACATTCTGCATATGTGCCAAGAAAATGCAATATTAGCCATACAAAATTGTCTGTCAAATAAAAGTCAGTGTCTACTACAAATGAAAATAGACATCGGATGGTTGGATCCACCAAATATATGTATATAGAGAGATTTGTAGTTACAATTTTGGCATTAATGATAAGTAAAATTTAATTTAAGGTCACAGCCTAGCCAGACACCAAATTGGTGTAGGAGACCCATGTTCATGGAACAAGCTACAAAGATGTACATAACCTACACTACCCTTCCAGATTTGAACCTGTGAACCTCGTAGCAGGAAACACATGTTCTTAACCGTTAGGCCCACTTAAACAGAGATTAATGCATTTTTAGTAAACTTGCAAATAATTTATTTCAAGAAATCTAACCAAATAATTCTTTTTTAATTTATTTTTTCCCAAATAAACCTCGAGAGAATGAGACTGCTGATACCTTACCAAGCCCAATCAGCTCATGAGCTCATGAGAGACAAACATATCCTTGATTTAAACCTGGATAAGGAAATTAAATAACACCTCCTCTTAACCACCCAAGCTATAAACCCAATGAACAAAAGCTTTTAAAAATTTGCTACCATGTTCAACATAAATAGCATTATGAGATAAGAACCAACAATTCTCCAGTGCACAAGGTACCTTCCTGTTAATCAGTGCTAGGGCATTATATGATTAAGACCTGAAACAATCATGCTCTTCTTTCACGATAGAAAAATCTTAACTTCCCCATCAAATTGACAGGGAGAAAAATACTTCTTTCAGCTCTGGAATATCCTTCAGGCCTTGATAAGATCGTTAAAAATAACTCGAGCTCTACTCTAGCTAAACTGCATTACTTATCAGTTATCAACAGTTCAGGGTCCTTTGGAATATGCATAAAAGCATTATTTTCCCTACTATACATAATCAAAAGGCCTTCTATGCACGTAGACTATATTTCTGACATTAAAACTAATTTATATGGTCCAGTGTCCCCATCAATTAAAAGCTAAGAGTTGGCTGTCACATCTTTCCTACACTTTTTCATTTTGACAAATCTAATTGCTAACATTATCTTATATATCCAAGCTTCTATGCAAAGTTTTAATAGAACTCCAATAGCGAGAATCTTGAATTTGGAAACCCCAAAATCTCCAAAGATATCTCCTACTTTGGAGTTGGGGATGACACTAAGGCTCGACATAGATATAATGAATTCAAAATCAAAAAATGTGTTGGTGTTAAATTCATTTTACATGAGCAGGTTATAAGCCTTATCGCAGTTGCTCACCAAGATGAAGCACTAAAGAACTAACGGAACATATTTTTTAAAACAGTAACGGAACAGATTAGACGACCAGAACATATTTTTTTTAACAGTAACGGGCTATTCATATTAATGAACAAAATGGCTGTGGCTTTATACGTACAGCCTCAATACATATCTACTGCAGAAACACTAGAATCCAAGATCACTGGACCTGCAGTTTTTCAAAACAACCAAGTCAAAAACAGAGTAGTACGCTTGCTCCAAACTTCCAGGTATATGTCCTTATAAACTGAACACATAACATAACAGGAGGATTAAAATCACTTTGACCAGGAAGCTGTGGCCTCATCGTTGGAGGTGTCAGCCTACTCCTGAGGAATGTTCACTGAATCCTGGCTAGCAGAGGGCTTCCAAAGCGGGGAGGTTCACATGACTTGTTGTGCGGACTAGAAGGTCTTGAACCGCATACATGCGACCCTTGAGAATGGTGACAGCCGAACTGGATTCTTTCACATAGAGGTGATATTTGGCGTTCTTGGTCTTACTGTGTTTTGCCTCAACTCCAAGCCACTGATTTCACAATGGCGGCAGACAGAGCAGTCTTCGTGGCTGTTAATTCTACAAATCAAGCCTTCAGAACTATGCACTTCACTCACATCACCTACTATAGCTTGGCAGCAGGCGTAGCATTCCACTGTGAGCCAGAGGACTCAGGAATTCCAACCCAGAATGGCTTGAGACACATGGTCAGAGTCCGACGGATTTAATCTTGGGAGAAACCCAAAAGAAATTCCAGTGAGGGATGGAGTTAAAATGTTGAGAAATAATTTCACACATATCAATTATAAAAATATGGATCTGCAACATAGATGCATCTCTTTTTGTGCTTAAAAAATTATGAATTAAAACGGAGAGAATTGGATGTTTGTATGAGATCTCCCTCTATACCTATAGATCTATCTTAATTCTCAATTTTTTTAGTGCTTAAAAAATTATGAATTAAGATGAAAAGAAATTAAAGACAAATCTCTCAATGTTTAAATTTTAAAACATAGATCTATACTAATGAGTATATATATACTAATTAATGTTAAATATTCTTTTCTAAAATTTTATTTTAGACATTAGAAATTTTTATCTTATCTCATCCATTTTGGATTGTTAGCTTTAAAAAAATCCTAAATATTATATTGCGCTGATTTATATCCCTTGTTACCTCAAGGTCAAACACAAACATTACATATCTTCCTCCTAATGTACTGTAAATTGCACTTTAACTTCAATCATTGTCCTCCATAAACATCCTACTACGATTACAAGCATGGAGTACAGGTCCTTGTGACAAGGTTAAACACAAACATCATCCATTTTGGATTGTTAGCTTTAAAAAAAATCCTAAATATTAAATTGCGCTGATTTATATCCCTTGTCACAAAACACAAACATTACATATCTTCCTCCTAATGTATGTAAATTGCACTTTAACCTCAATCATTGTCCTCCATAAACATCCTACTACGATTACAAGCATGGAGTACAGGTCCTTGTGACAAGGTTAAACACAAACATTACATATCTCCCTCCTCTTGTAATGTAAACCCCAAATCATTGAGCTCCATAAACATCTTACTACGATTACAAGCATGGAGTACAGGCCCTTAATACCCACATAAATTTCACTCCATAAACATCCTACGACAATTACAAGCATGGAGTAAAGACCCTAAAGACTCACATAAATTTCGTATTTGCTCCCGTATATGTGTAGCCTCGGGGAGACATTAGATGTGACTAGCCACAAATCATAAACACAATTTTTTCTTTATACAATGTTTGATAGGAGACACGGCTATAAACACAATTTTTTCTTTATACAATGTTTGATAGGTGACATGGCTTTTATGCCCCCATCCTGACCAAACAACAACACTGGCTCTCTTGGAATTGGACTGAAACCGGTGCTCTCCCGGTCTTCTTTGCAAACCCATAACATGCTTTCTAGCTCGAGAGCTCCTCTGCAAACCATTTCGTCAGCTGCTTCAAGTGCCTTTTGACTAGAAGAAGGAATAAAGCGTGAACGGCTTTTAAAAGTACAAATTGTCATATGAAAAATGCTTGTTAGCCAGGGAAGCAAGCAGAATGCCTCTAAGCAGTTAGACAATTATTGTTAAATCGCCAATGACTATAAAACTTCACTTTGATTGATATCTTGGAGTTTCGAACTCTTGAAGCACTAATAAGGTCTCTCCCTCATTGTTAGTGGAATGTTCTAGAACCCATGGGAAAGTGATCTTCTGAGATCCTTCGGTATAGACCACCAATATATTTTTATAACGATCCTTCAGGCAGACTACCAATATATTTTATAACCTCCAAATTTATTTATTTTTGCATGGGTTTATGACTGAAGAAGATTATCCAAAAAGCATAAGATTCTTAAGTGAAAGAAAGACACCTCATATTTTGATTTGGATTTCCCGCAGACTAGTGAGCCATGGTAAGTAGAGTTTTTTATAATACAACTCACACCGAACTCACTCAAAAACTAAGAACATGAGAAAATATATAAACAACCCCTCGTGGATAAATTTCCTGAAAATGTAGATGAGAGGAGGGAAAGGAACCATTGAAAAAGCACATCCCATTCTCCTTTAATGAGCATATACCTGTACACGATGTTGCTGGTGTGCTTCCCCTCATTACCTGTGCCTACTCTCAAAACAACTTCAATGAGGCATATAACCACCACAACCATTCTAAATTTCTAACACACAGAAAATCCTTTCTTCAAATCAAATACACACCCACAATTTGAAGGGGCAAACTGTATAAACAATAATACCCAATAGCTAACTACATAACAGATCATTTGACTAATTTGGTGTTCTAAATCGTATTGATAAGGATCTATGATAGCTAGCCCTGGAACAAAGTCTGGCCTGGGCCAGGGAAAAAGTGATTAAGGTTTCCAAAGCTAGAATTTCGTTTTTCAGCAAATAAATAAAATTCAACTAAGGCACTATCCCTGAATGAATCAAGTACCACAATATTCAGCGTTGACTTTGAAAAATAGTCACTGATAAAGGTATGCTCCTTTTTTTGTCTGTTGGATAGAAGAAACGTTCATTCAAAAATTACCCTTAGTCTTCAGCTATAACGAATCTGAGTTTTAGGCAAAGGACAAAGTAACCAAATACAGAGGCTAAGGTATGTTGACTGAAACAGATAGAGAATTCCATTATATTCTTATAATAGAAAATACATGTTGTTAGAAGAACAAACCGGCCAAGTAGGATGGGATGTGATAGAAGATGAATTTCTGATGTTAAGTGCAGTTTTCAGAGTTCTTTTATAGCAGGATTTTGGGAAGGGTAATAAGCCTTTTTTTAAATGTTGTAATTATGTTTCTCATTTTTTTTCCAAATCTGAATATAAACGTTTTTCTCCTAACCTAAAAGGGAAAAGGGAAAAAGAAGATATAGAGCCAAGGATGCAATGTGCACGTTAAAATAAACCCCCAAAAATGATAATTGTTGCCATTGACACAACTAACCAATTCTCATCGAATCCAGGGTCCGAGGAGCTGAAGCCCAGAACAACACAAAATGTTGAACTAGTAAAAACAAACAAACCAAAGAAACCTAGAGAAATTACAAATTTGGCAAAAATATATGTAATTTCCAGTCTGCTACACACAGAAGTCCATATGAGCAGGTCCTGCCCTCTATTCAGAACATGCAGAGGTAAGCTAATAGGCTTTAGCATCAAATCCCCTCCCTTCCTCGACCTCCATCGAGTAAATTTGTTGGATCCTTTTAGAAATAATCATTTAAAATTTAGTCTTATGTCATTGGAACTGTAACGGATAGACAGTGATGACTGGAAAATCCAAGCAGTTGGTGATGATTGTAGACAATCAGATAAATTCTCCTTGGATCATGATTCTCATGAACTCAAGACGAATAAAAGGCCAATGTAAACCGGTGAATACAAACAGTCCTAAATAAATTCAAAGAAACTATAAATTTAGCATAGCAAAATGTCAATTCCAATGTCTGTGTGTAGTCGACACTCATACGAATAGGATCTCCATGCCTTCAGAACACACAAAGGTAAACTAATAGTTATTTACCATTAAACCTCCCCTCTTTCCCGCCGACCTCCTTACTGTAACTTTGCTGGATCTTTTTGGGAATGATAATATGAAAACTGCCCCAGGTCAATCAGCAGTGAAATTGCAAAGGAATAGATTGTACTCTCATAAAATTGTAAGCAGCTAGTGTTATGCCTAACAAGCATGGAACTATGTTTGAACCCTTTGAGGTAATAGGAGATCAATTATCTCATAAATATTTACAATAATTGAATTACTGACCTGTTGGTGAAGAGCGTTCCAACACAGAAACTCCCAACGATGAGGAAAATTGTCCATCTTCTGCCAAAATTTCTGGCGGACTCTGAACCTCCACCCCTAACTTTCGACACCTTATTCTTATCCTTCATTTTTTTTTTCAGAAATTGTCACCAAAACACCATGTATCTGCACAATCCCCTGAACAATTGCCTTCTATATCAAGAAATAAAACAGACCTCATAAGGACTTAAACCCACATGCCACAGCAAAGCGCAATTAAATACTGTCAACAAACAACCATAAGCCTACAGGTCGTCATTGCCCACGTCATCACATGAAATGCATGTTCGGATTCGAAACCACGGCCATGTGATAGCCTGGTTAAATGGGTGTCGAGCCGAGCTGTCCTCTTTTCGTTTTAATTGCATAAACCACCTAGTTTTCTGCTGAAACTGGATCGAAAAACTGGATTATCAGGTAAAGAATTTGCAGAATCAAACGTGGGCTAATTGTCATAAACGCCTACATATCTAGCCGGACTTGCAACAGACATAAGCCCAGATTTACTGATACCTGATGATAGGCAGAGAATGTCTATCACACGGCAAAGATCGAGTTCTAATCATAAATGCCCATTATTATTTCACTGTCTTCTAGAGTTCAGAACACGAGGACAGCGTAAGGACTACTCCAGGGACTCCCGGTAAGGTGACCACTGACCAACTAGTTCAGTCAAAATATTTTTTTTTACTTTTCTAATTACACGTTTTAGGGGTTGGGTATAGGTGAGGCTTGATGGTTGTCCCAATAGAAGCCCAGTTTTCGAGGTTGTCTCGAAACCTAGTTTTCAGAAAACTGCACTTCATAAAAAGTTCGTGCGACTGCGGTGTTGGCAGTACTCCAACTGGCTGAGCTGTTTGGAATGCCACTACGGTGATGGCTTACTCCTGCTAGCTGAGCTGTTTGGAGTGCGACTATGGTGATAGCTGTACTCTCACTGGCTGAGGTGTTTGGAGAAATTCCCACAGTCAGAAAAAAATAATAAAATAATTTCTCTTTTTCCCATTCTAAAATTTTATGATAATCATTCTTTTAATTATAAATTAAATTAAAAATATCATAATACAAATAAAATGCACATGGGAAAGATAACCATTTCCCTGGTTATAACTCTACCTCAAACTAAAACTGGTTAACAAATTTATTAATTTAATCGATAATAATTTTAAATTTTTATTATTTTAATTATTAATGTTTTTATAACTTTATTAATTTAATTAATAAATCAAAATCATTAAGATTTGATTTTTTTGAGTACTTGATAGATCTGAAGTTAAAATAAAATAGATTTATATATTTGTGACTTTCTGAAATTTACATTGTAAAAATTTTATTTACTTAATATTTTTTATTTTAATGTTGTGAGCATGAAAGTATACTTCTCCTTTAACTTTAGGTTAGGATAGATATTATTAAATTTTTATTTATTTAATATTTATTATTTTATTAAAGTGTTATGTGTCACTTCCAATTAACCACAGAATTACACTTCTCCCTCATATTAAATTGTAGAAAACCCCTTTCTATCAAATAAAACTTATCAACTTTCTAATTTTTTTAAAATACATAAAAATATTTAATTTCCTAAAACTATTAAAAAAATCAAACAATTTAAATAATCAAAGCCAAATCATTTTATATTAACAACTCAAATATATAAGACGCATCTACCACATTATAATATCACATTAATATATTAATATTAAGACTATGACATCCACATATTCCAAACCAGATACACAATCCTATGAATGCAAAAGTTCAAAGATAAAAGGTTTCCCTTCCTTCTTACACATGGCATTCATTCTAAGGAAAGGTAAGAAGTTTATAGATCCAAGTGGTATGACTTTTAAAGGTTTTCTAACAGAGTGGATTGGACTGATACAAATATCTTCACGACACGGACTTGGGTTCAATTTTTCTAAGTACAATAAAATTGATCGCATGAATGAGTTAGTTGGTCAAATTTGACGGCTCTTTGGTTAAAGTGCTCTTCACCACATATGAAGTTAAGACATAAATTATTTATTAAAAAAAGTAACATTGTTTTTATTAAAAAAATATTTTATGCACAGTTTTAATGATTTGATATTTGGTAAGTTAGCAGAGTTTGTTTTTATAAAAAAATATTTTATGCACATTTTTAATGGTTTGATATTGGGTAAGTTAGTAGAATTTGTTTTTACATGAGAAAATTGATCACAACTCTAAGACACATTAACATGGCGTTTCACTTAAGGGGGTGTTATCTTTCTAACTTTATCATAATGGGTCTATGTTTTATTGTGAATTTAATTTTATTTGCGGATAGTGTGAAACTTACCTCCTTAGAGTTCAAGCTATTGCCATCAAGAAACTAAGACTAAATGTTATTTTTTAGACATAAACAGTTAGGAATTTGTATTAAAAAGGTTGTGGTCAAACCAAATAGCATAGAAATACAAAAATCACACAAGCTTTTTGGAAGTGTGAAGTCTTTCCTCCTCCTATCAGAGTGTTGGGAGGAAAGGAGCCAACACTTTGTCTGAAGTTTTTGTCTTCCCTTCAATTTATTGAGTACGAGAGTAAATTCTTACAAATTGCTTACAAAGCAAAATGCAGAAAAAATACATGATTATTGATTGGGATAGACAATATTCCTCCCTTTAAACAGAGGTGAATCCAAGGTGAGTTGGTGGCCCAACAACATATTTGATTCTATTTCTTTTTCTCTTTGTTCCCAATTTGATTTCCTTCCCTTTATGAGTGGAGAAGAGGGATGCAAAATTTTCTTCAATATTCCAGCATAAGAAGGGGGATTTGAAGATGTAGGAGGAGACTCTTCTTATGTGAGAGATTTACGGAATGTCTCTTACATTAAACCTCTTTTGCTACATTAGCATCCTCTAGCTCCACAAGAGTTTTGGATGAACCGATAATGCCTTCAAGTTCTTCCAATATTCCAACTTCAGCATCTTCAGTGGATTTCTCGATTTCCTCATTTTTGTTCTTCGAATCTTTTGAAGATTCAAGGGCTTCAAATCTATTATTGTTTGTTTTAGGCATATCTTCTTGAGTTTTCTAAGAGATTGTTGTGACTTCTTGGTGTGAGATTTTCTATGTCTATTATTTATTGTCTTGAATGTGTTATGCTCTTATTCCTTGTAGTGATTTAGAGCATGCTTTGAATAGGGTTGTATCCCTTGTATCTTTGGGTAGTTTTTAGCAAAATGTCTATACTCATGGAAGAGATGCATTTGAAAGGGATTTGTTCGTAGTCTAGAGCTTAATGATGGCACCATTTATCCATAATGATTTGCGAAGCCTCGGAGAGGCCTTTCTCCAAATTCACTTCCACGTATATTTGAGCATAAGAGTGCAAGTTTCCCTTCATTTATGCACAATCAATGTAGCAACATAGTTTGTCCCCAATAGCTCTAAGGGATCTATCATTTAGAATATTAATGGAAGGTGAGGTAGCCTTATCCACATTGGGACAGTTGCAATCAACTCTTTTCGATTGAAGTCAAGAGACCAACGAGCTAAGAACATCCCTTTAGAGCACGTGAAATACGGTATAGAGTGAAAAATAAGGTTGTGATCTTCCTTGTAAGAAAAGATAAAAATGAAAAAACCATGCCTTCAATCAAAAGAAAAACCCTAACCTTGGGTTTTGGAGATCCAATGTTCTACTACCCATTGCTCAAGAGCTCTTAGGCTTAGCCACAACCCAGTAAAATTTTTTATCAAAGTGTGTTCAAACATAAAGAAAAAATTTTGCATAGGCTATGGAGAAGATAAATCCAACTAAGGGATGACATCCAACCGCTTAAGAAATTTGCTCTGAACTAGATAAGGTCATTTGGATGGATCAGAGAGAATTAGGTTCTAAAATTCACTAACGACATATTTTGAATATGCCATTCTTAGACGAGCTCCTTAATAGCAAATCTTCCTCGAAATCCAAAAAGCGAAGAGAAAAATATTGCAGGGGAGCATTAGCCATGCACATCTCTTGCTGGAATCATTATCAAATCCTACAAGGTTGAGATCGTGTCCTCTAAACAAAGAGACATTGGTTAGGGTTAAACCTTAGTTGTAGATGACACTCTTAAGCAACCCCATCTGTTGTCCTACTAGAAAACAAAATGGCTACATTGCACTGAAAAACTTCACTAAGACCTTAATCACTAGATTCCACTACTTGGTCGACAAGAAGCATAGATGGGCCTGTTTTGGGCACATACGTAACGCCCCGTTTTGACATTTCTACCTGAGCTATTGTTATATGTTGTATTTGCTTGATTGTGAAACTTCGTCGATTTGACAACATTGTGGACGTATGGCACTATTATTTTGTCAATACATATATGTGAGGGTGTGATGTTAGTATTTGTAAAATTAGTCACAGCAGATCTATTGAACAAGAATATCAATCACAAAGATGTAAAACAATTTGGAGTAAAAACTATGCAAGAGAGATGCATCAGTGCTCTATAATCCAGAATGGTAGAATTACAATACAATACTGTCACAATGAGTGAGCAATTTGAATTAACCAAGGAGGTCATTCGAATTAACTGCATGGCATAGCTTGGCTCCAACTAGGAGTCCTCATCATCAATCATTAGCGGTCATCAATGCACAAGTAACTGTCAGACAGGTGTCAAACTGAGTCTAACTGAGTGTAATAAGTGTAACTGATGGTAAGTGGCACTAATCTAGGGATGGAGGCTCAGTGGAGGGCGCATGAGGGGTTAACTACACTTAGAATAGGTATTCAAGGCTCATCGGAGGTCAATCGGAGTGGTAACAACAGTTAGGAGTCAGTCTAGCCTCAAATCAAGGAAAGACAACTAACTAACTAAAGTGAAACTGACTGGTAGGTGAGAAAAGGCGCCCTTCTGCAGTGGAAGGTGAGAAGTGGGCGCCTCCCTGGCTAGGAGGGATAAATCAGAGTGGAAAGTAGCTCCCGAGTGCTAGAAGACTAGGGACTAGGTGCTGGAGGCATCAAACTGGTGACTGGGCAGCATGCGGGTGCATACAATGCATGCAGAATGCAAAATGCATGTAAAGTACATATTGAATGATGAGATATCCTAACAGTATTATGATATGTAGTCATGTTAGATATGTATCATGTGTTAGTATGTCTCAAATATGCAAGTTAATGAATGATGGGTACGTGGATACCGTTAAAGTTATTTGTCGAACGAATGAATGTTATACCAGGTGCATGCGAAATATAATGAATTGATTATTGTTGTTATGTTAAGGCAAAATGTATGTGTACATGTTGAGGATTTGTGCACAATATTCTAGGTTGTATGTCGAGGATTGACTTACAGGTTAAAATGGCTAAGTGATAGTTGGATCCTACGAGGTGGGAGAGCCTCGGGGACATGGACTCCGAAAGATAATTGGTATGAAAATGATGCATTATTTACTTTCGCATGATTATTATGTTGTTTATTATGATGTATGGGTGGGGTAGGGTTTCAGGAAACTCAACCGCCCAGATTAGTTATACGATGACAAACTAAGTACAAGTGCAACGCAGTTATTATGTCGGTGTAGACATAGTCCCTTCTTCCATTAGGGGGGTGGAGGCTTTACCCACCTTAAGGATGCTAAACATGCTCTCAAAAAGTGGGCCAAAGTCAATTGCCCCACACCCGTCAATCCCAGGAAATCTACTATAAATACACTCCATGACACCCAATTCAATATAGAAAATCGTCCTATTGAAGTCTCCACTCTACAGGATGAGGTCGCACAACAAATTAAAGTGTATCGTGCCTTTCGAGATGAAGATGAGTACTGGAGATTGAAATCTCGCAGTATTTGGCTGAAGAATGGTGATAAAAACACCAACTATTTCCACAAACAGTTCGTGGCAAGACAAACCATTAATCATATCGCAGAGATGAAGTTAGATGATGGCTCGACAATCACCGACAACATGAATGTTAAAAACGCAGCTTACAATTACTTTTCCAACCTCTACGCTGATGAGGGTAATGCCAACAGAAACGATGAGAACGCCTTGCTAGAACACATTACAAAGCATATCACTACGGAAGAGAATCTCAGCATCATTAAACCATTTACTGAACATGAGGTCCTCACTACAATCAATTCCTTCGAACCTGATAAAGCACCAGGCCCCGATGGCTTTTCATTGCACTTCTACAAGGCGTGTTGGCCCCATATCAAAAAAGACTTTATGAGAATGCTCAGGAATTTCCACTCGAAGGCAAAGATCGGTGGTTGTAAAAACTCCACATTTATGTCCCTTATTCCAAAAGATACAAATCCTAGCTCCTTCAGCAGATTTAGACCAATTTCTCTTTGCAATTCCTCTTACAAAATCATTGCCAAGTTGCTTGCCAACATAATGAAACCTCTTCTCAACAAACTTATTTCTGAAAACCAAGGCGGCTTTCTAGAAGGAAGGCAAATCACTGACAACGTCATACTCGTCCAAGAAGCAATCCATTCCAGCAGAGCTCGAGAAGAAAAAGGTATGATTATGAAGCTTGACATGGCCAGTGCATTCGACCGTGTCAAACATTCCTTTCTTTTTAAAATTTTAAATTGCTTTGGTTTCAACGATACTTTTATCAATTGGATTTCTGCTTGTATAAGCAAACCCTGGATTGCTCCCTTAATCAATGGCCATCCCACAAAATTTTTCCAAGCCTCTCGCGGCATTAGGCAAGGCTGCCCTCTTTCCTCCTTCATGTACATCATTATCGTTGATTCTCTAAGCCGCAAGCTGAATTATGAAATGATCACTGGCTCATTACCTGGTCTTTGCCTCACTTTTGACTCTCGCCCCCTCAACCATACCCTCTTTGTCGATGATTCATTCTTCTTAAGTGGAGCATCTTCCATCTTAGCTCAAAAGCTCAAACGCAATCTCAATCTTTATTGCAATGCCTCCGGTGGCAAAATCAATCTACACAAAAGTGCCATTTATTGTTGGAATGTTACTAGCAATGTGGTAGCCAGAATAAGCAGCATTCTATGCATCAAAGTTTATGATCATTGGGTCAATTTCAACTATCTTGGTTTTCCAATTACTTTCGGCAATTCCAGCAGCGGAAACTGGGAAGATATGATCAACAAAATAAAGAACAAAATCAGAAGATGGGGAGGACACTGGCTCAGCAAAGCTGGGAAATTAATTCTAGTAAATTATGTCCTCTCCACGCTACCTATTTATCAATCTTCCATACTCCTCGCCCCAAAAGGAGTATCCAATCATATCAACAAACTTTTGAGAGATTTCCTATGGTCCGGCGGGAAACAAAACGGAAATAAAATTCATCTTGTGAATTGGGAGATCATCAAGCAGCCAAAGTCCTCGGGAGGATTGCAAATTCGAGATCCTCTCCTTGCCAACTTGGCCTTGGGCGAAAAACTTCTCTGGAGCATCCTACACAACAAACATCATCCCGTTAGACAAGTTCTTAGAAATAAATATCTGCAGGGAACCAATCTCAGATGTCTCGATCAAAAGCCAATCACCAAAGGCTCCAGCATATGGACATTATGTAAAGCTGCTTGGGACTTCTTTTATGAAAAACTCTATTGGGTCCCTGGCAAAGGAAAGAAAATCAATATGTTTACAGATAAGATCATGGACAGTGAGGCTTTATACAACAATCAAGAACTTCATGCTATTGCAGCGTGGCTCAGACAATATGGAATTATCACTCTAAAAGATTTGAGCTCTTGGGATCACCATGGCAATTGGAAAAGTTGGAATATTGCAGCCATCCCTCCCCAACTTGAGCCCGCTTTTAGCACTCTCACTGAAAAACCGAAAGAATGCGCTCCCATACATCTTATGGCTAAAGACGAGCATGGTTGGGGTCCCACAGGCACATACACCTCCATTCTTGGCTACAAAGCACTCCAAACACACGATGATACAAGAAAAGACGTATGGAAAATAGCATGGAATTCTTTCGGACTTCCTAAAATTAACTTTTTCACGTGGACTCTAATCCACTTCAAAGTCCTCACCGGTGACAATCTCAGCAAGCGAGGATTCCACGGGCCCTTATGGTGCCCTCTTTGTCAAAACAACCTCGAAACTCTCAATCACTTTTTTTTGGAATGTCGGTTTACAAAACTTGTATGGAATCTAATCCTCCTCGACCTTATCGACACTCAGCCATCCTTCACCTCAGTCCTCCAGCTGTTTCAGGATTGGAATTCCTCCTATCCCACTCACACATCTACCAAGAATCTCTGGCAGCAGATTTGGATTTCTATACCCAAATTCATATGCTGGAATATCTGGATTACCATAAACGATGCCATCTTCAATGACAGGCTTGACACTCCATTGCAAACTGCTGGAAAAGCAAAAGGCCTATTGATTGATTGTCCAAAACACTCCAACCATAAGATTGGCAACCCTCAGTAAGAAAGAAAAGAACTGGATTGGCTGCAACATTCCTAATTCAAGCAAAGATCCTCGCCCCCATCATCAACTAGCATGGCAAATCAGGCTCACCATTTATGAATTTAAAGATTGGAAAGCCAAGCAAGCCACAGACAGCTTGTATTTTGACGGTGCTTCAAAGAACAACCCCGGCAAAGCTGGTGGAGGCGGAGTTTTGCAGACAATTGATGGATCTACTAGAGTGAAGTATAGTTGGGGATTGGGTACATGCTCAAACAACATTGCAGAAGCGTTAGCTTTACTGAAAGGCTGCCAAATTGCCAAAAATCATAAGATCAACAATTTGCATGTGTTCGGCGATCATTGGGGCTCTAAATGTAGAAACAAATCTCGGCAACTTAGCTCTAAATCGAATTATGCAGCGTATCAAGCAAATTTCAGGCACATTTATCCTATTCAAAGCATTTCACATACTAAGGAATTTAAACGAGGAGGCAGATATTGAAGCAAATATTGGTATCAGTTTAAATTGTGGAACTTTGAATTTAAGTAACAACACTAGTGAAATACATCAAATTCCCTGACCAGGGCCTTCAGAATCACATTTCTCTGGAATCTTAACAACATACAATTGGATTTAAGAATCACCCTCTTACTCTGGATCCAAACTCATCGGCTAAACTATGGAACTCGAAGATCAACATATCTTAGGCACTAACAACACTACCAATCCTCATATATCTCATTCTGGCAGTATAAAGATCTCATCAAAAACTTCAGAGCTCTCGATTTGTAGAGATTGGCTGATTGTTGAAAATTCAGACTTCTCTATTGGATACATCTCATCTAGGTTACCACAAAGAGATTTATACAGAATGTTCTCACCGAAGTATTTACAAAGCAGCATTGTGACTCCTCCCGAGGCTCTCTGGATTAGATTCAAAGATAATTGGCATTCTTTCATCTTCAAAATTACACTTTGATCTGGTCAAACAACATTCTTTAGAAAGCAGATTGAATCTCTCAACAATGCAGAAGCTCATCTTTTTCTCTTTATTTCAATCAAGCAGCTAATCCTCGAGTCCTTCAATCTAAGTATTTTTTTCATCTTGTTCCATTCCTTTCAACAGTATCTCTAGTCTTCCAAACGCCTCATTCAAGCCAAGATGTGGTTCCTTTCAAATCATGGAATGCAGATTATCTCAATCACTCTTTACAATGCAGGAACCTCATTTCATATTCAATGCCTGAAACAGAGCATTGATTCTCTTGTATTTGGCATCCATTAAATCCTCGGATCGATGTTTTTAGCATCACTCACAGTCACTACGGTTCTTTATTCAAATTACTTATCTGCAATAAGTTTCATCAGTAAGAGAAGAAAGGCAATTATTCCAAGATTGGCCCTCTTTGTCAATTCTAACTGAAAATGTTTATAGCCAATCTGGCTAATTATTGTATCTCGCTGATTTGGTTCAAAACCACGGCTTACTTTTTTTTTTAATATACGTTTCTGTTAAAAAAAAAAATTGTATGGATAAGAACGAATTTATATCTATTAAATTTTACAATGATCATGCCGAAGTTAATTAGAACATAGAATAATTTATAAATAGAGATAATATGAAATTGATAAACAAGTGTCGGGTATACATTTTGGAATTGTTCATAAAAGTGATAAATTAATTATAAATTAATTATGAAACATATAATTATGAGGTCATCGAGAGATGACTAGTAATTAATGGGGTAAAACGTGTAAGTGTGAAACACTTATGGTTGGTGTAAAACTTTAATTATATAATATAACATTTTATTAATTATTAATTAAAATTTTGGAAAAAAGGGAAGAATGCTAAAATATTGTCGAGAGGTTGTCAGTTGAGTGTGAAGCACTTAAAGTTGGAAGATGAACCAACCCAAACTTAGATTAAATAATAAAATAATACAATCTTTGGTTTATGAGTCAAATGTTTGGGGCTCGAGGAGGAATGGGGGGGTTGAATAAAATTAATGATGATGATAAGGGTAGTTATGATAGGAGGAGTCGGTGGAAGGAGGAAGAAAAATGGGAATAAGGTCGAGAAGAGGGCAGGAGGAAGGGATCTTCACTTGGAGGAATTTTTTGGGAAAATTTTGAGAGCAGAGAGATAGAAAATTACAGAGAGGAAGAAGAAGGGGGTTCTTGTTGGAGATTTTTTGAAGGGAAATAACAGGTTGGCTTGTACTCGGTTTGGGCTCGAGGGTCCAAAGGGGTACCTTTGGAGCTGGGTGGTCGGCGAGACCTTGCCAGTTGGCAGGGAGGCATACTTGTTTGGGTTGGTTGAGTTTCATAAGGTTTGGGGAAAGATTTTGGTTACAGGGCTATAGTAGGACATACAGCAAGCAAGGAAACAAAAGGGAGCAGCAACAAAGGGGGATCTACTAGTTATTTAGAGGTATTTTCCCTACAGGTATAATGACCCATTTCTAACTTTGTCAATATTTCTTATTTCATGAGCTAATGAAAATTTAATCTAGTGTAAACTGTCACATATTATATGCTGATGAACCTGCAAGATTGTAACAGTTAGAAATTATTAAACAACACCTATAGTTATTCGGACTTGTAAATGTAAATGTTTTATATTATTTTACATGCATGATATTTAAACCTAAATTAGAAATCAAAACAGAGACCTGAAACAAAAAAGAAATAGTGAAAGAATGATCTTTATTTATAAATTTAGATTGACTAGGACCGGGGTCCTATAACATACATGAGCAAATCGAGGGGTTGGCATGGAGAGATATGGGGTTTCTAGGCATTATGGCATAATAACGACTAGGGAAGCCCTAGCCACAGACAAAAACTCCTTGATGAATTCTCCAACATTCCATAAAGATTCCCAGCCATTAAAAATACTCTTTTCTAATAACACAATTTCTAACAAACAAAGGCTAATTGTTATTAAAAATCACATGACCACATTAGAGGTAGCTTCTGTGATGACCACACTAGCTTTCTTGTGGATACTATCTATGTTGGTAATTTCGTTTGGCCCTAGAGTATGATCTAAAAGTGCTTTTGATTGGTTAAGATCTTGTCTTCCTTAAACTTAAGGAAATAGATTAATAACACAAGACCCATAAGCATTTAACAAGAGTAAAAGTAAGTAGAACCCCCTATAGATCACCAATAAATTATTTCATGCAATCAACTTTTATTTAAAAACAACTAAATAATCGCAATTCAATAAACTGAAATTGTATCAATAAAAATGAAAACAATAACCCTAAATATTATAATAATAATAAATTAACTTAAATGAAGACATAATCCATAACTCCACCCATTCAAAATTTGATTACTTCCCAAACTCAAATGGGATTTTGCATTTAAAATCATTTCACACGCTTAACGTTAAAGCACAGGAAACTTTAGATATCACGTTGGTAGGTTAGGAGGACACATCAAAAAATGTTCAGCTTGACATCTATAATTCTCTTTGAATTAGGTAGACAATCATTATATTGTTATTATAATGTAGTTAGGTGATCGATCGATGTTATTAAAATGCATTATTATGCGTCAAAGTATCTTATTGTTGCTCTAGTTAATCTTTTGTATTATAAATTTAA
The DNA here is from genome assembly GCA_027924585.1 of Larix kaempferi. Classification (NCBI taxonomy): domain Eukaryota; kingdom Viridiplantae; phylum Streptophyta; class Pinopsida; order Pinales; family Pinaceae; genus Larix; species Larix kaempferi. Next base: position 2,478,655 of record BSBM01001033.1, read on the forward strand.
TTTCATAATAATAAAATATAATATATTTACTGAAATTCTATAAAATTTAAAAGCGAAATAATTTTTAAATTGAAAATATAAGTTTCTCATATGCGTAGTATGTTGAATACATGGGTATTTATCTTTTGCTTATTAAATTGATAAGATATAAAGTTGTTCTTAAATTTGATGGAATAAAATACATTATTAAGGAATATTTATGTTTTTATAGATTTAAATTTGGTAAAGGATGATACTTATATATTTTTATAATTAAAGTTTTATTTTAATTGTTTTCTTATCTATTTTAATAACTTTAAAAAGATATTGTAAATATCAAATTATAGTGGATAATAACAATATTATTAGTACTTCATTTAAAAATTATTAATTATTTAATCAGTATACATTCTTTTTAAACCTAAATTTACCAAACATCAAATGATCTTATATATATATATATATATATATATATATACACTGCATGGTTCCTTTCAAGAAAGCAACATTCAGACTAATTCCTTCATATGTTCATTCCATAGACTGGTGGCTTTCTTTGATGGTTCGGCGATTGATGGATCTTATGCTATTGGGGGTGTGATTTATTTAAACAAAGATCACTACTTCACACTAAAGTTCAATCGTGGGAGTGGTACTAATACCAAGGTTGAATTGCTTGGACTGTGGAGTGTCCTTTCTGTCTCTAGAATTTTTGGATTGCAGGAGTTGACTGTTTTTGGTGACTCCCGGGTGACGATCAAATGGGCACAAGGAGCTTACAATATCAATTTGATCACTTTACATCATTGGTGTATCCGGATCAAGGAAATTATAGGCAACATAATACAAAAGCCGATGCTCTATCCAAAGAGGCACATGAGGGTACCGAAGGATATATCTGTTGGGAAGAATTTTTGGAGTCACAATGTATTGAATCAGGTTTGGTGAATCTATTTGTTCTATAGTGGCAATATGTCACGGAATTATGATGTTTTTGCTTGCAGCATGTTTATTTTGAAAGGTATTGTAATACTAGATGGGATGGAACTCTGTAACATGCTCGAGCATAAGTCTAGATTTTTATCGACTTATGACATATTGTACTATTTGATTCTACATATGAATATCAATAGTACGTTTCTTTTTCGCTGAAAAAAATATATATACACATGGAGAAATTTTATCTCCTTGGGTGCGTCATAGATCCAAGTTTAAGATGGATCTATATTGGTTTTAATATTTTATTTTATGAGTAAATATGAATTTTTTTAATTACTTTTCATTTTGTTTGATTTTTTTTATTTTATAAGTTGATATGAATTTTTTAATTATTTTTTATTGTAAAACACTTCTCTCCTCTATATACAAAATTCTAAATTTATTATTTCAATAATTTTTACTTTTCCTAAATTTAAACTTTAAGAAATGGGAGAAACTCTAATTACATTCAAATACAATCCAATACAATATTGTATACATAAAAATAACTATTTTTAGAAACGATATCAATAATTTTAAAAGAATGTTCACCATATCCCTCTCCAATCTCGAAGACTATTTCAAAAGAATGTGTATACAACCTTCAAGATGATTTGAAAAGAATGTCCATCATATCCATATCCAAGCTCGAAGAACTTAATCTTCAATTAACAACCTATAACATTTTACAACATGGAAAGGAAAACATAAATATTTTGTTTAGAAAAAAAAACAATGATTTGAAAAGAATGTTTATCTATCTCCAAGCTCTAAAAACTTAATCTTCAAATGATAACCTATAACATTTTACATTTTACAACTTGGAAAGAAACATATAGAAAAATGGTTGATATATTAAACTAAAAAATATATTTTGGGAAGACAACATTTCATTGTTGATATCATGTACTATTTGATTTAGTTTTTTAATAGCAAGAGTATGTTTTTTTTTCGCGGAAAAAAAAAAAAGAGTACTAAAACCCCAAAATTATCACTATGGAATACCACCATTCTTTTTTTTGTAAACAAGAAATTTATATTACTATAGAAACAGTCAGTATATGGATATCAAAATTGATGTCCCTGCCGGCTTACAGTCTGCACGGCTGCCAAATAAACCTTTCCAAATCTTTATAATCCCCAGTCCTTATCCCAACATACAAAATATTTTCTTCCCCAGACTATTACAAAATTTTCCTTCCCATACCCATTACAAAGCATTGTCTTCAAAAAACCCCCATTGTTCCAGAAACTACTAACAGCCGACATAATGAAAGGTAAACTATAGACCGAGGACATAACTATAAACTGTGACTAGTAAAGAAAAATACAAAAAATGAACCCACAGAACGAACATTATTTCGTTTTGGTCATGTCACCACCTGAGGGATGAGCTTGGTGACGAGGAGTACCCGAACGCAAACATCGGCGATCAATAGCTTCTACTTCACCTAAAGGGCGTCCTGGTCTAGGGCCAGAACTCTTTTCATGAATTTGCAAAGAAGAAGGTCCCACCTCCGAGTTGTCGTTCACGGGAGGGTAGAGCGTAATTCCCATCTTCATGGCAATAAGGTCGACTTTTTTTTGCATGAGCTTGTTGTCGTTGTAATGCTCCTTCCAAAACTTAATCGATTCACTATCCCCCGTCGCCTTATTCTCCCTCTCCATCAGGACATGAGCCAATAAACATTTCATGACCCAATAAGTTGTGACCATGTGGTCATAAGCAAAGAGTCGTCCTGCAGTCGAGCCCAGATCACTGACCCATTCCTCAACATCTTCCTTAACTTCCTCTATTTGCATGTATTTTACCTAGTTCCATAAATCTTGCTCGACCCGATTAATCTCCTCTCTGATCATGGGGGGGATTCTCTCCTTAAGAAAGCCAATGAAGAACATGATCAGATCACTCTGCTTAGAACTAAGATGGATCTTATTGATCAGTTGTTACATGATTATGATGAAATAAAGAATTCATTGTTATAGATACAAACAAGATAGAACATCGCTTAGATGTTTTGGGAAAACTCTTCATTAAAACCCAAAAATTAGAGAAAAAGACTAAGTTTGTCAGTTTGTATGCTCTAGAGATTGCCTCTAGAAGTCACAAAGAGCATAAGGATAAGAAACATGCCAGAAGTTACTCATTTAGTGTGATGAGTATCAAAGAAGAAGATATTAGACCAGAGTTTACCTTTGGACAAGATGAAGAAGAATTCAATGAAATATAGTATCTGGTCTCTCAATTTAATAAAATGCCAAAAGCTCTTCCCGAAAGATATCTTGTAGCAATGGCAATTCCAAAAAGGGAAAATTCTCCACTTCAGGATGGATCTTCTTCCCATCTAGATTCTAATCCACTTGCAGGACCTCCTCCTCCCATTTTTTATGAGATAATGAATGATGCTTCTGCCTCTTCTACTCCTTCTCATAGATTCCATTTCCACATTAATGGAATCAATAACCTTATTTCTCAGATCCCAAAACAACCTATCTTGAATATCCACTATCAATCGAGGGATGAAATTAAGACAACCATTCAGTTTCTAAGCGAATAGGTTCTTTACAAAATGACTCAAGACCAAAATATAACGTCTTAGCAATTAGTTGTCTAGCTAGTAGAAGTCCTATCAATTTTGGCATATGAATGGTGGCGGTGGCTTCCTCAAGAAGCCATAGATGAAATATTGACTGCTCAAGATGCAGATGACCAAATTCTCAAATCATTAGGGAGAGAATCCTATGGTCTAGAAGAAACCGAAGACTTTGAGCATCTTGCATCCTTGTTTATGTCTGCTAGAATTTGTGATCTTAGCAAAAGTGAGCAATATTTTTGTTATATGCAGAATTTGCTTACCTCTTCTGGAAATGCAGACAAGCCAACATACTTAAAGCATTATCTCAAGAGTTTCCCGAGTCATGTTCCAAATGTAGTAGAACAATTCCTGAAAGACAAAAATATTCCCTTGCAAGGACTATCTCTTGCACAGCTGCATGGATTCATTATGGAAAACATGGCAAGAGCATTGTTTAGAAAGGAGAGTTGCAAAAGAATTTAAAAGGAATTCATCCATGTACTCTTCTTTTTTTTGCAAATATGTGGAAAAAATTCCTGATTGGGGGTGTGGAGCTCACAATAGAGGTCACTTTGGTAAAGAATCTTGCCGCTGCAAGAAAAAGAAGGGAAAACCCTTCTATACTAGTGATTCCAGATTTCACCTAGACAAAGCCTACAAATATAAGAAGAAGAAGAGTTTTAATAAAAGAAAGGATTTTTTCAAGAAACACTCTACTCCTTCTGATAAAGAAAAATGTTTTATATGTGGCAAGAAAGACCACTGGGCAAATAAATGCCCCAAGAGAAAATCTAAGCCTCGACTTGCAACAATGTTTACTGATGAATTAGATCATGCTTGGTGGGATCTTTACTACTATGATGCTGACTAATATCCTAAAGGAGAAATAATTTTTATCCCGGATGAAGGATCCTTTGATTCAGACAACTTAGATCCTTCCATGAATAAATTTGATCCTGCAGAATCCACCGACTCCTCCTCTGATTCCGATCGGAATGCAAATTTAGGAGGGTGTGATGGTCCTCCAGAATTTTGTTTTTATATGTTTTCCGCATCAAAGGCTTCTCCTCAAATTAGAACTGTTGAAATTGATGAAATCTTATCTAGAACACCAACATATTAGTATCTTCTAATAAGAGAATTGACAGATGGAAAGAACAAGCTTTTAGATCAACTAAAAGCTAAAGAGAAGCAACCAGCCAGATCTAACTCTTTCTCTCTTAATATTAGCATGAATCCAACATTTTATAATCCAACAGAGCTTTACAAAGAATATCTCAATCTTCATGAAGATAGAAAAAGATTCAGAAAAGATAAAGAGCACCTACTCATGTTGCAAATCAAAGAAAAACAAAGCTCTTTGAAGAAGATTGTCAGAGAAATAGAAGAACTAAAAAGAATGCTATAAATAACTATAAGAGAGCAAGATCAGTCTTCAAAAGAAGAAATGTGCAAATCCTTTGAAGAAGATCTTAAGAGCCCCAAAGCTAGAAGCACACCTCATATCAGTGAAGAAATATCAACAGAAGAAGGTGACGGACCTACTTTGTTTCGTGCTCCAAATCCAGAGCCAATTTTGGGACTATTTACTGGTCCTAAATTATATATAAAAGTCTACTTTTTCCCTCCATATTTCAAGCCATACCAGTAAGATTGCATGATAGACTCTGGCTGTCAGATGAATTTGGAAAAGGGAGGTGCCATACCATCATTTTATTGGGAACAAAATTCTGATCATGGCATAGAAATCGAAGGAACTCTTGTACAGCTGCTGGGAAGAGTTCCAGACTTCCCAATTAAGATTGAAGGTTTGCTAGAAGTTTTGTCTTTAAATAGACTAGACAATATAAAAGAGGATTGTATTTTAGGATCAGAGTTTTTGACTAGAGTCGGTCCTGTTACTATTGATAATAATAAAATGTTGTTTAAATGTACAATAAATGGTAGATTATTGTCTTATCCCATGACCATTGAAGCTAAATCCAAATGCCCAACTCCTGTAAAGAAGCCCAATGCTACCACTAATATTGCAGAATTGTTCAAAATGGAAAGGTGTATAGCTTATGCAGAAATGCACAAGGACTCTGCATTATCTCAGATTTCAAAAAAGCTTGAGAAAGATTGCACCTTTGAAAGTCCTAATGCCTTTTGGACCAAAGAAAAATATTTTGTATTTCTACCGTACGATCCTTTGGTTAATCCTACAGCCCAATGAGCCTCTGTCGCCTTATGTCTCCTACAAAAAAAGAGTTGTGTGCCAGTGAAATCAAAGACCTACTTTGTAAAGGTCTCATTGAACCCTCTAGGATCCCTTAGTCTTGTCGTGCATTTATAGTAAACAAGCATTCAGAAATTAAGAGAGGAAAGCTCATGTTAGTTGTAAATTACAAACCTCTGAATGAAGTCCTTCAAGATGTTAGATACCATTTTCCTGATAAGTCAAGCCTTTTACAAAGAATTGTCGGTTGTACGATCTTTAGTAAGTTTGATCTAAAATTTGGATTTTACCATATTGGGATTGAAGCAAAGGATCGCTTCAAAACGGCTTTTGTTGTCCCACGTGGTCAATATCAGTGGAAAGTTCTCCCATTTGGAATAAATAATGCTCCTTCTGAATTCCAGAAGAGAATGGAAGATATTTTTAGGGAAAATAAATGGGCACTTGTATATATTGATGATATCTTAATTTGTTCTAAAAATTTGTAGGAACATTTAAAGCATCTACAAGAATTCTACCAGTTGGTGTATAAACATGGCTTGGTTCTTTCCAAAATAAAAATGGAGATTGGGAAGACATAAATTGAGTTTCTTGGTTTAAAGATCAATAAAGTCCAAGTAATCCTCCAAGAGCATGTTCTAAAGGTTTTTGATCATTTACTGAATCAAATATTGGAGAAAGTCTAGTTGCAACGCTTCTTAGGAGGCCTGAATTATATCCGGCCTTTCTATAAGGGCCAAGTTGATGACATCCATATTCTACAACAAAGATTGAAGAAACAACCTCCAAAATGGAGCAATGAAATGACTAAATCTGTTAAAAGAATTAAAGCAAAAGTATAACAGGTTCCTCCGTTCTCCCTTCCCCAAGGTATGGTGTTGGCTTGGTTTTGCAACCAAGCTTAGTGCTATGGGCACCTGCTAACTAGTAGCAGCAGTTTCAATATTAAGCAAAAACAATAAACTAAATCTAAATCTAAACTAAACTAGCATGTGCATATCATAATAAACTTTTTGAATTAAATCAAGAACAAGAAGTAGAAAAAATAATTTTGTATTGAAAATGGGGGCAAGCAAGTGCTTGCAATAATAATACCTCCAAGTGATGAAGATAGTTGAGAAGCTCCAAGGGTGAGTAGCTCCAAACTCCAAAGGGTCCTTTCTCCAAGGTTGCTACAATGGCCAAAAGCTCAAGGGAGATTTTGGCAGCATGAGGATAGGAAGATGGATGGATGTGAAATGAGGAGCCCCTACCACCTTTTTATAGTTTTTGGTGGTGGGGAATACCATTATGGTTTTGTGGAAACCAATGGTATTGACCAACATGGTTTAAGTACTTTTCCCTCATTTTTCCTTTTTTGAATAAAATTAATATTTTTATTTCCTTTTTAATATTTTTGGGAATTTTGGACCCTTTTTGAGGATTTTTTATGCTTTTTTAGGAAAAATAATCTTTTTGAGTGGGAAAAGGGGTGTATTAAGGTCTTTTGGTGACCTTTTCTTGGCTTTAGAGGCTCAAATGGTGGAAAAGTGGACAAATGGGTCATGTGAATAAGGAAATGAGCTAGTGAGCACTTTTTAGGTGTTAACAGATTGCCCCCTGATGTGTGAGGGCAGGAGCTCATCGTATGGCCGATAGACATCATAGTTCTTTTGTCGTTTTTCTGGAGTTTAGGGAGGAGAAGAGACCGATTGGAGACTGGATCCACGGCCCTTGGAATCTGCAAAAAATAAACAATATTGCATGGCCTCAATATGAATGACGAATAATCCTGATAATGGACGAGGCGGGCATACCCATGCTCGTATCAAGACATATATAAACAATTAGTCCCAAGAAGGGGGACCTGAGAAAATACATAAAAAATCTGCTGGTACATCATAATGGCCAGAGGGGACATCATTTTGGGATGTACTCATGATCACAACATGACTGATCTCAATAACCGATACACTGGAATAACTGATGAACTGCTGAAACTGAAGGTGTCCAACATCTGTAGGGACTCAATGACTGAGAGTCATCTCTGAGAAGTACATGTACATGTAACTATATACTCGAGGGAGTATAAAAACTGGGGTACATCTTAATACTGTCGCCATGCGCAACCCAGATATCTGTAGAAAGAATGTAACTGGTTGTATCCATAGGTAGACTCTCAAATGTGGAAGAGTCAGGAGGTATCCGGGGTCTTCGACTAATAACTGAAAGGACCAATACCCTGTGCGAGTCTCAACAATGCGATCAAGGTGTTGAAGTCGAGCATGTGAGAAACAACCATTTGGAGAGGCACTGAGGACTCTTCTCGAAATGATTCGTAGGCACTCATCATAAATGGTGATGAGTCCAAGACACAGGGACCTCTAGGTCTATCCTCTAGAATAAATTTGGTTGTCGTCGACAGAGGGAGACCAGCAACTAACAAGGCAATGATGTTTCCTTGATAGGAGCATGAGGTGTAGAACTGAAGTGTAGTAGTATTGATGGTAGGACTGACATACTTGTGGGGATGGGAAGTAATTGGGGTCATATAGTGGGTAGACTCAAACTTCCTTTGTTCATAGCATGATGACACGGTTGACCTGGCAGCGTAGGGAACTGACTTGTAGGTGTGGGTATCATTGCTTTTAAGGACTGAAGGGTATGTATTGACTCTGGGGGGGAATCAAGCTGATGGGTGCTGTCGAGGCGTTCTCAGGGTGACATACTGCAGAATACTCTGAACAAAGGTTACCAAAATGGGGAAGCTGCCATATGAGTAGACATGATCTGTTGTGGCACCGAGAAGCACCATTGGGTCCTTCTTCGTAGTTTTAATGAGCTCCAAGAAGGGATAAAAGTGTGCTCTGAAATGGTATTGTCCTGTGGATTTCGTTAGCCCGGGACTGTTCGTGCTCATTGGTGCTTTCATTTTTAAGGAGTCTGAAAACGATAAGAAGACTCTGCAGTGGTTATGACTACTGTCCTGTTGGTTTTATGAGCCCAGGAAGGTGATTGCTCGTGGTCGCTTTCATGTTTAGAGAGTCTGAAAGTGGTACGTGGACTCCATTGGTGTTCTTTTTCGTAAGTTAGTCTCCAAGGCCCGAAAAAGCATAAAATGATGCAAATGGAGAACTCTTCTAGCCGATGTGACTAGAGTATTCCTTTTTCGTAATTAGTCTACAAGGTCCAGAAAAGGGGTAAACTTATACCAGGTAGACGCCCTTTCAGATACATTTAGCGAGCATGAAAGAAAGCAAGGTTGCTCGGCGATCTTTTCATTGTTTTAGGAGTCAGAAAAGAGCTTAACAGAAACTCCCTAAGTGCCTTTTTCGTAAAAGGGATTGCTCGGTCCGAAAAAGGGGTAAAATTATACCGAACAAAAAGGGATTGGTGAGAGCGAGAAAAGGTCTCAAGCATCATCATGAGTGCGAAATACTGAATCCGGTGACATAAAGATTGTCAAAAAGGGGGCAACGGCCAATGTGGCACGCAAACTGAGGTGATGGGAGGGCATTTCGAAACAGTCCCCAAAAAATATGGGAGTGAGAGCGAGAAATGATCTCAAGCATCGTCACGAGCGCGGAAAACTGAATCCGACGATATAAGGTTTGTTAAAAACGGACGACGGTCGATGTGGCACGCAAACCGAGGCAACGAGGGGGCATGGGAAAAATGCCCAAAAAATCTGGGCGTGAGAGCGAGAAATGATCTCAAGCATCATCACGAGTGTGAAAAACTGAATCCGACGATATAAGACTTGTCAAAAATGGACGATGGTCGATGTGGCACGCAAACCGAGGCGACGAGGGGGCATGGGAAAAAATGCTCGAAAAATATGGAAGTGAGAGCGAGAAATGATCTTAAGCATCGTCACGAGTGCGGAAAACTGAATCCGACGATATAAGGTTTGTCAAAAACGGACGACGGTCGATGTGGCACGCAAACCGAGGTGACGAGGGGGCATGGGAAAAATGCCCAAAAAATCTGGGCGTGAGAGCGAGAAATGATCTCAAGCATCATCACGAGCGCGGAAAACTGAATCCGACGATATAAGACTTGTCGAAAACGGACGATGGTCGATGTGGCACGCAAACCGAGGTGACGAGGATGTGAAAAAATGGTCAAAAAATGGACCTGGTGAAAACAGGAAAAGGAAAGAACTGTCATGAAGTTCTCACTATTCTGATTCCAATGGTACCAACGGTTTGAGAAATGGACATCGTATGACACTGGAATGGTTGTTTGAAAAATGGTGGAATCTCTGTAAATAGGGCGTGGGGCCCATATGACGTGTCATTGTTACGTGTGAGTTTGACAGCGCAGTCAGAGCTCTTTCTTGATTTCAGGGAGATTTCACTGTTGGTTTTCGATTCCGCAAGTTTCAGGTAACTCTATTCGCCTTAGCCTTTTCAATTATGTCATTTTTGGTTAGCGGCGGGCCCCCGAAGGCTGCGAAATTCCATGTTGGCCTTCCAACGTGGAATATCGCGGGTTTCGGCTCCTTTGCCGCGATGGACATCGCGGGTTTGAGGCTGACAGTCGCGATGTTCATCGCGACTGTCAGGTTGAAAGCCGCGATGTTCATCGCGAGTTCTGGAGAGACAGTCGCAATGTTCATCGCGACTATCTGGACAATACCCGCGATGATCATCGCGGGTTTTTGTATGGAAGCCGCGATGATCATCGCGGCTTTTGGTGGAAAAGCCACGATGGTGTTTTTTGAAAAATTTTCCCTAGTGCTAAAAATTTCTTTGTTTTTTGGCAGGATGCTGAGGAGGCCATTGACATCGTGGTGAGAGCGAGAGATAGAGGATGACTTGATGATCCAGATTCGGACTAATCAGCATGTCCGGCATGTTTTGGCAGAGGGTGGACTGCTAAAGCTCGCTCAGATTCCCCCCATGCGTTCAATAGGTCCCCTACTGAACAAGTTGGTGAGTTGGTGGGTACCTGCAGAGGTTGCATTTGTTGTTGGGGGTGAGAGGTTGGAGATTACCCTCACAGATGTCTATTTCCTTACTGGGTTGCCTCACTTAGGGGAGGTGGGGGATCTTCTGCCGAGGATCCCGACAGGTGTTGACATGGAGGATCTCCTAGAGAATTTCTGTGTCGATGGGGCGATTTTACAGAACAGCGCGCTGAGTCTGAGATCACTACGAGAGTGAGACATGCGCACTGTCGGGGCTTGTGTTCTGCGAGTATTCGTGATGGTTTGGTGAGCGAGCCGCGGATGGTGCGGTGGGGGCAGATGATGCCTCACGGAGGTGGTGGTATCCGCGGGTTCTTCTCGCAGCAGTTTTATGAGTAGTGGGAGCAGATCCCTTTACTGATTGAGGACTATCCATATGCTGGTATGGATTACCGAGGAGATCCTGAGATGCCATGAGCCCAGGGACAGGCCTGGGGTTTAGATGGTATGTTTTGTTCTCTACTATATCATGTGCTTTTAGATTTATTGGTTATGATTATAGTTTAGATATGTATATGATGGTTTATTCGCATTGTGCAGATGTTGGTCCTGTTCCACCGGCTGACTATGTGGCGCGCAGGGGACGGGCGTTGGTGGTTGCCCCACCTCCGGCAGTTGTACCGCCTCCACTTGGTCGAGGATTTGGGGCCCGTGGTCGAGGGGCTGGCCCTCGAGATGATGATGTCGCTGGTGTCCGAGAGACACTAGGTATGATTGTAGCAGGGTTCCCAGAGGATGGGTGGAGGGATCTGGATCGGGACATCGTTGAGCGATGTTTTGAGGCGCCTCGTGAGTGGCGCTCGATGTTGTTGAGAGCGGCAGTGATGGCGGCCGAGTTGAGGGATAGGCTTCGACGAGAGCAGGCAGGGTCGGCGGAGGGCAGGATTCGTTTACGGGATGATCTAGTGGGGCCGACGGAGAGGCGAGTCCGGGCTCGGCATGATCCGGCGGGACCAGCGGAGGAGGCGCCAGAGGAGCCCAGGGACCTTGATGACTAGATGATATGTACTTGCCCCCAAATGCTGATGAGCATATGGGGAAGCACCTTTTTGTACGACTGATGTAGTTTTTGTATATTGGGTGCTGAGGGCACCTCTGACATGTATTGACTTATACGGTGATGTATATATATATATATATATTTGATGTTGGTATTTAGTCGTGTATGCACATGGATGCACTTGTTGTCTTTTTGTTCGCCCGTGGAGGCATGTTTGATTTTCTGTATGCCCATGGAGGCACATGGTATGCACGTGGATGCACATTTTGTTTTTGGTATATGTCCGTGGAGGCACATGGTATGCACGTGGATGCACATTTTGTTTTTTGGTATATGCCCGTGGAGGCACATGTTATGCACATGGATGCATTTTTTGTTTATGGTATGATGTGATTAGTGTGCCAGTCTAGAATGTTGTTGGCCATATGGTCCGCTACACTATTGAGGTTCCTTGGGACATGTGTAAATGAAATTGATTCAAACTGTCTAACCATTTGTTTAGTGCGTAGGAATTTTCTGAAAAGATAGGGATTGCGTACGTGGTAATCATTATTGAGCTGGGAAACAAGGAGTTGTGAGTCCAGGAAAACGTTCAGGTGACGTATGCTCAATTGGAGAGCTGCGGCCAAGAGACCGGTCACGACGTCGTATTCAGCTTGGTTGTTGGTGGCAGCACCTAAACACACTCCGTCGATGTGGATCAACTCATGTGAAGGGGAATATATTACCCAAGCTGCAGAGGCCAGATTGGGGGACCAACGGCTTGCACCATCAGCGAAACCGATGTAGCAGAGTGGAACATGTGTGTGAACGGGATCAATGGAAGGGGTCGACCGGACAGAAGGGTATCCAGTGGAGATTGTATAAATGGCGGGGTCAAGGCCAGGCATTTCGGTATCTGACCAAGTAAAGACATCAGTGAATTCTTGGAACAGTTTTTTGTATTCTCCAATTTCATGCTCACTGTGGGAGGCTCCTAACGTAATGGTATGAAGGGCACCAGGTGGGTCAGAGATGTCGATGTGGATGACGGGAGAAATATTGGCCATGTTATTTTCCTGAGAGGCATCAGGAGCAGTAGGAGCCTTGAGAATCTCTTCATCATTGCGGAAGCTGTGAGTGATCAAGTCAGTTGACGAGGTTTGGGTAGTCGAAGAGATCATATAAATGGTGTTAATCTCTCCGGATGAGGATGATACGGGAGCGAAGATCTCCTCAATTGTGGGGGGTTCCGTCTCAAGGTCCAAATTATTCATCTCGTAGAGAGATGCTCTGTAATCTGGGATGTCGGGACAGTGATGTGAGTAGTGGCCGTAAATACCGCATATCGCACATGGGTGGTTGGTACGCAGTGATTTGTCACGAGGCATTGGGTTTGAGTCGATTTTGACAACTGGGATGTTGGGGTCGTCGTCAAGCATTTGCATGTGTTCCTGTAATGCACGTAACTGTGGACACTGATGGGTTGGATGGCCTAACTCATCACACAATGAGCATTTTGGAGGAGCACGGAATACGGGGGGAGCTTTAACTGCCTTGGGTGGGGGTACCACAGTGTATGGTTGTGGGCCTCTGCCCCCAGTGGGCCTGATGAGAGGAGGGGGATTCGTAGATGACGAAGGAGTAGCGATACCGGGAGGTGGTTAAGTAGAAGTGACAATGGGTTGCACCGGTTGCAGGATGACATTTGGTGTCGGCGGGGGAACGGGAGGCGAAATGTACCACATGGGTAATCCCAATGTTAACCCGGGGAGACTAAGGGTAGCCATAACTGGAGCGCTTACTACGCCCGAGGGAGGGAATAGAAAGGGGATGGTGTGAATGGGTGTAACACCAATGTGACTAGGGACCAATGGTGGTTTAGGTAACAAGGATGGTTGACTGTTGGGTGTTTGTGTATTGTGGGAAAGAGTGCAGAGGTTAGCGATGTGTGTCTCCAGTGACGGTGGTGGAATGGATTGGAATGTAGACGTCATCGGCGCGTCGGATTAAAGTCCGGGTCCCACGGAGGAAACGAACGAGGTAGTTGCACCACAAATAGGTTGTTCAACCATGGGGAGAACATTTTCAGGTGCGACGGGGGCCTTGGGATCATAGTAGGTAAGTTGGTCGACCTTGACCACGCGTCCCTCATGAGGGAACATCATGGTACGGAAAACGGATGAGGCAACCGCCCGCATGGAATACATGTAGCTGCGACCAAGTAAGAGGTTATAATCGAGTTGGGCATTGATGACCTTGATGTCAATGAGCACGGTTTTACCCGCCAGCTGGACGGGGACATTAGCTAAGAGACCTTGGGGTTGAGCTGAACGGCCGTCATAGGCTCGCAACGTAGTGGTGGACTGTTGGAGAGTAGGAGATCCCAACTTCTGCCAAATGAATGTGGACATAACACATGTAGAGGCGCCTTCATCGATAATGCATCGATGGATGACAAGATTCCGAACGGAAACGGAAACTTGGAATGCTAAAGTGGAAGGCAAGCGTGGTTCGGACTAGCTGGAATTGAATGCCATCAGTTGTGAGTCATTGGGGTCAATGGCGCCAATGGCAGATAGTAAATTCTTGCGCTGTGAAGGACAGTTTTTTAAGACTTCTAAAGCAGACATGGCTGCAGGAGACTGAGCTAAGTCGTCTACAATGTTGTAATTCGACGCAGCATGAGCATTGGGATTATTGTTGATGACGAAGTGGGAAGCGAGGTGCTTTAGAAGCGCCATCGAGTGTAGCCAGGGGTATACGTAACGTCTGATCTGTGGGATGAACATTAGTGTTCTTATCGGGGGGAGGGGCTTTAGGGGTTGAGCCATATTGGTTCCGTCGGGTTTGGAGGTTGGCATCTGCGGATGACATCATCAACAAGTGGTGAGTATCTGAATCGAACATGGGTTGATCAGGAGCGACATAGGTGATTTGTTGTGGTGGCGCGTTGCCCTGAGGGGGAGCTAATGACTGAGTGTTCACTATGCCTTGGGTTGGAAAGGGGTTTTGCAGCACCAAAGGTTGATGTTGAGGTGGTGGAGGGTTAGGTGGCGGCTGAGGAGCCGCTTGTCCTTGACGATGGGCATCGTCAGTCCAGAGTTGTCGAGCTCACTCCAAATGTGGGCAAGCATGTGTGTAATGGCCATAGACCCCGCAAATAGAACAAGGATGGTTTGTTCTAAGGTTATTGTTTTTGGGTTGCCTGGGATTACGATCCGGATTCTGGTTGGGAGGAGCAGCGTTGTTATTTTGCGGGGGATTGGGAGGTGGAGGACCTTGATGTTGTTGTTGGTTGTTTCCGCGGTTACGTCCTCTTCCACGGTTTTGTTGCCCGGCCTGGTTGCGCTGGTTGTTTTGGTGCTGGGGCTGATTGTGTTGTGTGTAGACTTGCCCTTGAGCAGCGGGAGGATTTTGGTTTGCCGCAGGTGCGGGAGCAGGTTGCGGTGCAAAATAAGCTGGCGGGGGTGGAGGTGGTCCAGTTACCTGCTAGGGTTGTTGGTAACCCTGAGCTATTGGAAGTGTTGGGCTAGCTGTCGCAGCTTGCTGTGGGTAATACATTGTTTGAGGTGCGGCTAGGGGGGCGTATGGAGGTGGTGCATGACCAAAACACTGAGGTGGACATGAGGGTCCATGGGTATGGTGGTGATGTGCCATGGGAGCATATGAACTGGTTGCTCCAGATTAAGATGTAGCCCGCGAAAGGTCGGGACCATGGCTAGGATGTGCAATGGAAAAGGGTTGGGGATGCGAGGCCATACGACCAATGATGCCATCTGCGGCATGGGATGCCCCCGACGCATCGTGTTGGGATGACTCGCCCCGAGGGGCGTCTGGTATAATGGTATACAGATAACCCAATTGGGCGTAAATGAGGTCAAACTGTTGGGCTTTGAGGATGGCCTCTTCTTCAGACTGGGGTCGTTCGGATGCCACATCCTTGGCAATGAGAGGGAGGAGGGATTTTAGAAACCAATCTAAGAAGATACGATCATCTAACTTGATTTTGCAGAGGCTTCGGCATCGACGCCACTCATGAATGTGGTCAGTGATGTGGGTGGCCGTGTTCTGTCTGTAAGACAGTAGGATCTCGACTCCCGCATCATAGCGGACAAGTAACTGAAAGAACTGCAGGAAGGTCGAGGCAAGGGAGGTAAAGGTGGCATGGGTCCCATGGGGCTGCTCAATATACCACTTAGCTGCAGAGCCAGTGAAGGTGTGCTGTAACAGACGGTGGCGGACAGAGTCGTCCACTATGGAGTTGGAGGAACACCATAGATGGAAGGACATGATATGGTTTTGGGGGTCCTCACCTGCCTTGCCCTCAAACTTAGGGATGTCGGAGGGGAGTTTGGTGGGCATGTGAGGCCACGCAGGGTCGTGTCTGATAGGATCATTGGTTAACCTCGCTAAGTCTGGTAAGTTCAGACTCGCCATGTATGGTAAGCTAGCAGATGAATGTGGCGTAGTGACTGGGACATGACTAGTCATGGTGGTATGATGTAGGGGTCCAGTAGCGCCTAAGGGTATGTTAGGTATTGAAGGTATGTGTCCTCCAATAGCTGTGGTCTGGTATGGGCCAGCGTTTCCAAGTGCAACATGGGTTACACCAGGGTTAGGAATAGTAGTAGGGATTCCTGGGATATGGGTTGTGGAAATGAGAGGGGGTGTGACCCCTATGTTCGGCATACCCGTAATAGGAGGTGGTCCTGTGTTGGGCATCCCTAAAAATGGAGTGTCCCCCATATTAGGCATACCCAGGGGGGTGGTTGTTTCCATGGATGGCATCGCAGTAGAAGGGTCTGTGGATGTATCACCTATGGTGCTGGTAAAAAGCGGGTCGAATTGTGTCCCAACCATGAGTTTGGTTGGTAATAACTCGGTAGGGTTTTCGGATTCTGCCTCAAAATCAGATGTGAAGTGAGGCGTGTCAGAATCGGATGATTGTCTGTTTGACCAACGATGTGTCGAGTCAAGGGATAAGGCTCGACATCAGTGACGTGGAGAGCCAAGTAGACTGAACTCTGGGAGCTCGCCCTGAAGACGACGAGAGCGTCTAAAATTTTCAATGGTGAGAAATAAGTTTTGGTGTAAAAATCTTCTGTGTAAGATGGTAATGTATAAAAAACTCAAAACCCTAATGCAACCAAGGGTGCAAGAAGGGGAGTGAAAATAAAGGCTCTCAGGCCAAAAAATCAACCTCAAAAAGGCACTTATTATAGCAGCTATGCTATAATAAGTGGAGGGATGCAAAAAATGGTCAGAATACCAACATGCAAACAGCTTCTAGAAAAAAGAGGTGCTACTAGACCAAAGGTGGATTGTATCATGCAAACCCCTAACTAAAAGTATTGTGAATCAACAAACGATATTCTCTGCAAGGTGATGAAATCCAAGTCAGACAATATTGAGTGTTGAATCAACGGCTAGATATCCCCCTACCGGGAGGGACACCAGGTAATCAATCCTAAAGAATGGCAACTAGGATACTCCGTTCATGACACGTCCAAAAAAGGTAAATCTGTCGTTTGGTCCTTTTACCGCAATACCCTCATACAGGGATATCCCGAGAACTGCGAATGGTATCCTTCGGTTACTAAATGGATTTCGGTATTCCACTCAGGCTTCCGGAACCATCCTCGCGACTTCAACCCTCCTAGGGGAGAGGCCTTCCGATAAACTGGTTATAACCATGCCAAAAAATACTAGGAGATTTTGGTTCCCTAATGGACAACAGCTATGTCTCAAATGTAATAACTGAGGGGTGGTATTGGAACACCTATCCCCTCAATACTACCTAGCTACAAAGTTCTTTTAAGGGTTCCCCAAGTGGGGTTAAAAGTGGGTTGAAGTTAGGGTAAATTTTAAGGCTCAGTTTAAATTATGTGTTTGAGTGGGTGCACGTGTGGTTTTTTAAACTGAAATTAAATGCTTTGCAAAAAATATTCAAAAAACAAAGGATCTTTTGAAATAGAAAATCAAATAATATGACTTCTTCAATAAATGGAAATTAAATGCTTTGCAAAAAATATTCAAAAAAAACAAAGGATCTTTTGAAATAGGAAAGCAAATAATATGGCTTCTTTTAAGAAATAAATGGATTTCTTTTTCCAAAAATTGCTATGGGCAAAATATGAAGGAAGTAAACAGTAAAAAAATTTTAATCTAGATAAAATGCAAAACAAATCCTTCTTTCAATTTCTGAAAAAAAATTTAAAAAGACTTTTTCAAAGGTGCATTCTAAATAGTAAAATTTTTCTATGGTTGTAAAAACTGCAGGAATTTTAATACTATAAAATGTGCAATGGGGGCAAAAAATACAGTAAAAATTTAATTTTTTAAACGGATTGGCCGAATGGAAAAAATTGGCATCGCGGGTTTTGACAGAACAGCCGCGATGGACCGCACGGGTTTCTGTCGCACAGTCGCGATGGGCAGCGCAGGTTTTAGCCGCGATGCGCAGCGCGGGATTTCGTCACACAGTCGCAATGTGCAGCGCGGAAAATGTCCGCGAAGCCACGATGTGCAGCGCACTAATTGGCCGCGAAGCTGCGGTGAACCGCGCAGAAAAGGGTCGCGCAGTCGCGATGAGCCGCGCGACTGTTGGGCAAAAAGCCGCGAAGCGAAAGCCGTACGCGGACGCCGAAAAATGAACCCGAAAATTGAGAATTTCGGGCTGTTAATGGCAATAAAATGGGCCAAGATCTAGAACAACAATGGATCTGTTGTCTAAGGTGGCAAATCTATGAATTAAACTGACTAAAATTAGCAAAAACCAAGATCTAAAGCAAAAAATAAAATTTTGAGATCTAAAGATTCAAGCCAGCGGAGTCGCCAAAAACTGTTGGCTTGGTTTTGCAACCAAGCTTAGTGCTATGGGCACCTGCTAACTAGTAGCAGCAGTTTCAATATTAAGCAAAAACAATAAACTAAATCTAAATCTAAACTAAACTAGCATGTGCATATCATAATAAACTTTTTGAATTAAATCAAGAACAAGAAGTAGAAAAAATAATTTTGTATTGAAAATGGGGGCAAGCAAGTGCTTGCAATAATAATACCTCCAAGTGATGAAGATAGTTGAGAAGCTCCAAGGGTGAGCAGCTCCAAACTCCAAAGGGTCCTTTCTCCAAAGTTGCTACAATGGCCAAAAGCTCAAGGGAGATTTTGGCAGCATGAGAATAGGAAGATGGATGGATGTGAAATGAGGAGCCCCTACCACCTTTTTATAGTTTTTGGTGGTGGGGAATACCATTATGGTTTTGTGGAAACCAATGGTATTGACCAACATGGTTTAGGTACTTTTCCCTCCTTTTTCCTTTTTTGAATAAAATTAATATTTTTATTTCCTTTTTAATATTTTTGGGAATTTTGGACCATTTTTTAGGGTTTTTTATGTTTTTTTAGGAAAAATAATCTTTTTGAGTGGGAAAAGGGGTGTATTAAGGTCTTTTGGTGACCTTTTCTTGGCTTTAGAGGCTCAAATGGTGAAAAAGTGGACAAACGGGTCATGTGAATAAGGAAATGAGCTAGTGAGCACTTTTTAGGTGTTAACATATGGAAGACCTTGTCATAGAAACATATGCCTCCAGCAAAGCATGGGGAGGTGTCCTGATAGAAAAGCATTGAGATAGAGAAGAAATTTGTGGATATGCTTAAGGTTCTTTTAAGAGTGCAGAATTAAACTACCCCTCGAGCCACAAAGAGATTATTGTTGTCAAAAAAGCAGTAAACCATTTCAAACTATATCTGAAACCTGTAAAATTCTTGATCAAAGCAGATTTAAAAATCATGCTAGGGATTTTTAAGAATGAAAGTTTGATGGCTGAAAATAATTCTAGAATTCTTAAATGGTTTTTGTGGCTTCATAATTTTGATTTTGATATTGTATATAAACCTAGTTATCTTAATTGTTTTGCTAATATGCTAACCAGAGAAGAATCTCAACATAATCTCAACATGTTCAATGTCAGTGCATGAGATGTTGGACCGTTAGATAAGAGAGCAGGCATCAAGCATGATCTAGAGAAATCCAAAGGAAAAATAATTTTTAGAGACCCCATGAGTTCTCCAGAGCGTCTGGAATTTCTGGAATATGCTAGCAAAAAAGAAGCAGACAAGGAGCTGGTCGTCTCATTGATAAGCCAGATTCACTCTTCTCTTATGAAAATTGAAATTTTAGAAAGATGGGAGAAAACAACATTTCTAAATCTTCGAAATGCATATTATAAGTTATCAGACTTAAACGATGTCTAGCTAGATATTGTTGAGTTTGATGGAAAAAGTTTTTCTTTGTTCATATAGGCCCTGGCGATTTAACATGGACAAGTTACCATCTGATTCTACAATTTTGCAGAGAACAAGGAGAAATCATATTTTGTGGTGACCCATCCTCCTTAGTTCAACAAAATGGTCAAGATGGACAGAAGTAATTCTTGATAAGTTCTATCCTAGAAAATATTGGGTACAAAGACGAGCTAATTTTATTTTGCATCTCCAGGGTGACATGATTGTAGCTCATCAGAACTATATGTGGTTCAAATTCAAATTGAAACACACTAGCGGGAAATATCCGCCCTTAGAACCACCTATCAAAATGACACAGAAGTTTCTCCAACGGGATAAAAACGGAAGGATGATTAGACACTATACCAAATAAGTCGTGCTCAATTACAAAGTGGAATCATGTTTTGAAGGAGAATTATGTTTCTCTCCCAATGAATTTATGGTGGGGTCTGATGTAGAAAGATGCTTTTCACATTGTTTATTTCTTGATACTGAAATCTCTATCCCATCTACTTCTGACAATGATGATGACAATGA
This sequence comes from Larix kaempferi, assembly GCA_027924585.1. Taxonomy (NCBI): domain Eukaryota; kingdom Viridiplantae; phylum Streptophyta; class Pinopsida; order Pinales; family Pinaceae; genus Larix; species Larix kaempferi. The sequence continues at coordinate 2,499,162 of BSBM01001033.1, forward strand.
TGATGTTTTTGTTGGATCTGGTTGTGTTTGTGGCAGACCAAATCTTGGGGACAGGAAAGAAAGATGTATCTTCCTAGTAGGATATGATAACTATGACTGATGTAAAAGCGTCGTGGGTCGCTAATAGTAGTTCCACCTTGTACATTTTAATTCTCTTGTCGGTATGGGTCCACAAGTACCTAAATTCCTTCACATGGCTCAGAATCTTAGCTTTTACTTGCATTTGTCATTTTGGTGTCACCGATTTCCCGGATAAATTTGTATAAATAAAGCCCCCCTCACCCACTTGGGTATTTAGAGTTTGGGATTTGAGAGTTCTGTAAGTATTCGAGTCGAGGTTTGTGTATCCTCTGTGCCCGCACTTCTTGCGACCTGGCATACAAAAAACAGATATCTCAAGTGTAAGAAGAAGTTAGTGGTGTATGCTCTCCCTCAGCGCTTAGTGCGACCAGCTAGGATCAAAAGCTTGTTGATCTTTTGGTGTGTCGTCTACAATGATCTTCGCCATCCGAAGACGATCAAACAAAAATGTGTTATTGTCTAAGGTTCAAAGTTTTGTAGTGATTGAGTCTTTGTTCTGTGACTGGGAGTTCTAAAGCCGAGCCGATCCTTGGATTTTGTAATGATTGAGTCTTTGTTATGTGACTGGGAGTTCTAGCCGCCGATAATAGGAATGTGTGTAAGTGGAGGAATGAGGCAGTACATTAGTCGAGTTACTTTGGAAATGAATTCATGGAATTAAAAGCCATTGAATCCACGATAAAGATGCTCTTAAATATAGTTAATTTATTTATATTTGATATATTAATTTATTTATATATGATAATATTAATTTATACAAAATTATTATCAAACTTAGTTTTTCAAATTTGTTTGAATTCATACTGTTTGTACCTTTTGCAAATTTCAAATTTTGGGTCATATATAAATGAAATACTATTAGATAATTATATAACTTTAAATATTAATTATATATTTTTTATTACTATAATATAAGTTCTTTGTTTGCTATTAATTATTTTAAAAATGATAAATATTAAACATATATTATTTAATTATATAACTTTACCTATTATAATTATATATTTTTATTATGATAAGATAACTTTATTTATTTAAAATACAACGCAACATTATAGCATTGAAATATGGGGTTGATGTATATGTAGCGTTCTTAGGGCACTCGAATCTTAAAAACTATTGATATTATGATATACATTACCTATTAGTTTATCGTTTGAATTGACTTGGGCGACAGGGAGCCATATATTTGATAGCAGTCATTGATCTGTATACGGCTTCCTGCGATAAGGGTTTATTTTTTTATAGGAGTTATTCAGATCCATATGTCTTCCTCGTTTTGTGGCGGCCTGCTACTTGCATTAAAGTAAAACTAAACGACCAGAACTTGACGGTGAAACGCCTTTGTCTTTGCATTGCAAAGAACACAAATTTACAGTCACAAAGAAGTGGCAATCCGACTCTGAAATCCTCTGAGCTCTCATGGAAAAAAGGTATGTCCGCACTTATTAAAATGATAAATAAGGTCATAGAAGCAATTCTGCATTAATTTCAAGAACTATTGAATTCAACTTTACCTGTATTGTCTTTGTAATCCATATATGTAAGATTTTGCAGGCAGATGGTGCTAAGCAGAAATGCAATCTTAGCTTTTCCATTACACTGTAAATCCCTGGAGCTATAGTTCTGAGTAACGTTATCTGTTCCCATCTCAAGTTCATTATTGAAACACCCAAGCCACAGGCTATCCTCTAGCATCCTCCTCAGCTCGGTCTACATCACCGTATGCAAGTAAGTAGGCATGCTATTGAGTATGCAAGAAAGTAGGCATGCTATTGAGTCTTAACTAGTTGAAGGCGATGAAGCGGTGAGTAGTTCAAGCATGCAGGTGGCTGTGGCGCTGCACTTATAACATTAAACTAGCTTTTCTAATAGCAAGAGGACAATACAAACATGACTATTAAATGCTTGAACTTAGCATTATAATTGAAGGCGGTGCACTAGCAATTATGGAACCTTAACTAGTTGCCCGGTGAAGCTGCATCGAGGCGAGGCGGTGGGTAGTTCAAGCATATCGGTGGCGCTGCACTCAATGGCCATTATTACAACCTAAGTCACAAGTTCGAATTTTGCTGAATCTCAAGCTAGTTCGAATTTGAAGGCGAATTTAATAAAAAAAATTGAAAAAATTTGAGTTGGTCTCTTAACCTTAACTTTAGTCCTTACACACCACGGTCTACCTACCTCAGTCTCGACTCCCAAGCTTTTCCTCTCTCCTTGCCACCGCTTAGCAAAGAAACCCTCATGCTAGTGCTTAGAGCTCATGACTCCATGAGTTTCGATCTCAGTGTTCATGAATCACTGCTACTGCTCACAATCACCAACTCACCATTTGAGTTACAGACTACAATCATAGACCCGTGATTATGTTGTGCTCTCGTTGAAGACTGAATTTAATGGCTATCGAGATTAAATTTACCTAAGCAAATGAGTTGAAAATTGAAACAAACCCCTAGTCATGCATTTCTAGTTCCACTAGTAAATTGTTGAAGTAATTTTTTATTATTTTGTACTATATTTGGAGTAAATTGTTGAATTAAATTTGTACTATTTTGTAATATATTTTGAGTAAATTGTTGAATTAAATTTTTATTATTTTGTAATATATATATAGATATATATTCGAATCTAAAGACGAATCTCAAACGAACCTCATCGAGAAATTCGAATTTGAATCGAATCAAATGGTTGTCGAACTCGAATTCGAATTCAAACCATGTGACTTAGATTACAACACTAGCAATTGCACCTTGGGGTGCAATAAAAGAACGCTGTATTGCAACGAAAGCGAGAGATGAAGAAGGTGAAAGTTGTGGTTGTCCGAAGGTTCGGGTCTAGAGGCTTGGTTCGAAGGTTTGGGTCTAGAGGCTTGGCACAACCTCACTTGAGAGCTAATAATTACATTTGAATGCAACACAAAGCAACTAAAATTCAATGCAACACAACTAAAATGGGGGAGTTTAGAATTTAAAAAAAAAAGTGAATTGATCAGTGTCGATTTTCCATACTTTTTTCCAGAAAAACAAAAAAAAATCCAAACTAAATGTAAGTGCAAAACTGCCAGTAAAGTCACATGAGCATTCAAGAAAAACTTCACTAATATGTCCATTCTTTGAATCTCTTGTGTTGATCTAAAAGGTATGCAATTCAATTAACCAAGGTGACCTCAATAGCTCTATGCTCTGAAGCAAAGACCACGGCCCCATTCTTGTGCCTCCCCAAGACAGATCTCCTAAACACTAAAATAAATGCAGAACTTTGAAAGCAGAAGAAACAAGGGGGAACCTGGGAAACAATCCTGGAGTTGGTTTGGAAACAATAGGTAGACGCTGCAGGTCCCAATCATTATCCATAGAAGGATGAAATACTTGACAACGCAGGTATGTTTCACACGTTCCAATCCCAATCAGCCATAGACGACTAGTTCCTCCATATAGAGCTAATAATTGGCTCAATTTCATAACAATTTGTTGCACAAAAGATAAGATTGACAACCCTATCGATGCTCCTCCTGTCTTGGGCTACTCTACAAGCCACTTTAAATCACCCACGTTAAGAATTATACCCTTATTCAAACGCCCTTCCACCATTTGGTCCAATTCCCTGAACTTCATAGCAAGGTGGTCTTTATCTTTGTTTCTGGAAGAGAAATCAGATATCTATGTTTCAATGGGAAGGATCTGAAGCTACGCTGGGGTTTCACCTTTTTCTATTCTCTGCACAAGTTTTTTTATTACAGCTTCGGGCTCTTTCTCCCCTACGAGAACCATATCTAATGTGGTCAATGGTTGAGGCACCGCTCAGCTGGCAGAGATTCTCTTCATTAAAGACATCCAAGAAGAGACCCAGACCCGTCACGACCTTCCGTAGAAACGATGTTGACGCCTTCTTCCTCGCGGTGTTGCAGAGCACGCAACACGAGATAACAGAGCCTCTGTGCAACATTATAAAAACGGAGGCAGAGGTAGAGGTAAAGATTTTAAAGATGAGAATTCACCACCTCAGGAATGTGCATTGAATGGATGCAATGGGAGCAAGTGCAGCATTGAACGGATATGATGGGAGTAGGTGCAGCATTGAACGAATGCGATGATGGGAGCAGCTATTGCAGGTGCAAAACATTAAATGGCTATCTGTTCAATGGCAGAAATGGTAGGCAACAGATGAACAAGCCAAATTATCCCAATCGTCAGATGAAGGATCAAACGACTACAAACCAATAAAAAAAAATTCAAAGAGTCGATTCCCACTTGTAGAAACACCTTACGGCGTAATTAAAACAACTTTTCTAATAGCAAGAGGACAATGCAAACACGACTATAAGCATTTATATATTAAATGCTTGAACTTTGGTTTTATGACACATTAAATAATCAAATAAATCACCATGAACCATAAATAGAGGATAGCCTTAAGCCATCATCACTGCGTCAATAACACTTCAAACAATAATTTGTCAATAACGCTTCAAACTATAATTCAATCAAATTGCAAAAAAATCAATTTATATATTAATAAGTGGAATTAGCAGCAAAGCTGCTTATACCTACCTCTGAGAAATATTTTAATGTAATAGTAGTACATAATTAAAAATTAAAAGTTAAAATGATTATGTAAAACTAGTAGCGTTAAATTTGTTTGTTTGTTTGTTTGTATTAATTCTCCAATGCCAACGCTAAAGTATGATTTTATAATAACTATTATTTTTACAACTTAAAATATTTTTTATTTGAATAGGGTTAAAAGAAAACTTTTATAAAAACGCAGTTTGAAAAACTTAAAATAATAATAATATGAACACCGTGAGCTAGCATGAAGTTAATTGTTGAAATAGGTGAACATAACAAGTAGGATAACTAGTCAGATGAGCAAGGTTGTAAGTCGAATGACCTGGCAGAGCAGAACTGCAAGTCGAACAAGCCAGACAGATTATAATTGTGTAGTTTTAATTGGAAAGAAGTATAAACGTGAATGGATAACCCGTAGTCTTATCACACATTTCGCTAATCATGTAATAGATAAATACGTTTTATTTATAATTAAAATTTATTGTTTGTATGAATCTAATGTTAAACATAAGGATACAAACTTAAATTTTGTAATTTTTAAAAGTCAAAGCAAATTTGACTCTCAATTGATTTCAATATATTCCTCGGCAGGTATAATAACAGAGTATACATAGGAACGATTAAATTTGACTTTAAATCTGGGCGAGAGAATCCAAGTTTCATCGGTAAGTGCCAAGTGTAGTGATCGAACGGCTCTCATTGCATAGTACTAGGAGAACTTAATGCAGAATTAGTGCAATGTAAAAAAGGAGATCAAGCTTCTATGAGGAGCCTGATCAAAGGGTCGAGACCTGGCATCAATTATTGCACTGCCGTATTGATCTTTGATTGGCGGGTTAGTGGATTCCATGTGGAACATCCTGTTGTGGAGTTTACAAAGGATCGCAAATCATAATGTTGGACGAGATGCTTTTCATGCTAACCACATAAAATATTAATCTTCCAAGCGTGTGGAATGACAATTTATATTTATATTTTAATTCACAGCCACCAAGAATAACATCTAAAATCGTCTTATCAATATCTTTTCACAGTTTTAACCAATCATATACAACATAATTCGTTTTTGTTTTATTATTAAAAATTTGTATTATTCTATTTGTAATGTTAAACAGTAGCAATATAGTTTAAATCTAATCTATTAATGAAAAACTTAATAGTTATTATTTTTATTTACAATGTTTTTTTTATTATATTAATTATGTCATGATTAGTTTTTTGGGAGAGGAAATGGGGAAATGGTCTATAATTGTTTTAATACGAGTATAGATGGGATCTACTAAACCTAGAGAAAGATATTTAATTTATGTACTTTTATATATATGTCATTGTGAATATTTTAAAATATAATTTGAATTGCTATGTAACTCATTCAGTGCTCATCCTAGAGTTGACACTTGTCCATTTTAAAAAATTATAAAAAATAATATATTGGCTATTTAAAATAATAAAATATCTATATGAATTTTGGAACAATATTGTTAATGTCTATATTAAGAATATATAAGTTCCACACATATTTTAAAAGCTTTATGAATTAGAATTATATTCATAATTTCTTTATAGCCTTATGCAAATATACTAGTTTTCTATTTCCTTTACAAATATACTTTTCATCATGTCCAATGAGTTAAGCATCATTTATTTGTTTTGAAGGTTTTAGAATAGTAAATTTTGGTCTTTAAATATTGATAACTATTAGAAAAAAAATTATTTACAATGCTTTTCCTATTATATTAATTATGTCATGATTAGTTTTTGGGGGAGGTGAATGGGGAAATGCTCTATAATTGTTTTGATACCATTATTTTAATACGGGTATACATGGAATAGAGAGGGATCAAATCTATTGAGATGCAAATCTTTTTTTAGAGTGTAAATGTTTTGATTTATTTAATTTGTGTAGTTATATATATATATGTCATTGTAAATATTTTAAAATATAATTTGAGTTGCCACATTATTTTTTATAATATATATATATATTTTTAAAGGACAAGTGAGTACAAGGAGTTACATGAAACAACCATGATTTACTAAAATTATATATATATATATACATATAATTTTCTTCTATTGAGATATAACTTAAAATACACAAATTTCTTTTTAAAATATGCTTATTCAGATATAATTTAAAATGCACAAATTTTCTCTTAAAATATGTCTATTAATGAAAGATCTAAAAAAAGAACATAACTCAACCTCTGTTGGGATATGCTTATTATTTTCTTCACAACTTTAATGTACTACTAACATAGTGATGTATCCAAATATTTAAATATACTCTTGCAAAATGTAACCCATCATATACCAAATATTCCACATAAAAATAATTAAAAAATCAAGTATTATCAAGAGTATTTCTTTCGCATTTTGACATTCTCATAATTAATAGGTAATTCTAAAATTAGTGCAGGTTACGAAACTATATAATATTTACTCCAAATATTTATTTTTATTTTATCCCATTAATGAGCTAACTTATAAAAAAGTCCAACCAATGAAATTATCCTTATGTGTAACCCCCTTTTTATTTAAATTGTGAGAATGCATTTTTACACATCGTTGTATTCTTTTTATCCCAAGGTCAGGTATGTGTCTTTGTTGACTTTTTAACCCATAAGTTTTATTTTTATAACCGTATCCATGTTTTTTTTTTCCTCGGAAAAATTCGTAATTTTATTCAAATGAGAAACAAAATTACATTCTGCACATGTAATAGGATCACTAAGATCCCTACATTGTCACATATTACATTCCATAATAGATTTATCAAAAATCCAGTTAAAAAAACCAATCAATAAATGGCTGTCTTCCAGCCTGCCTCTTCCAATACAGTCTCAGATTTTGACCTCAACTGCTGTCCATACAAACTACTCAAAAGAATATGGCTGTCCCAGCCTGCATCTTGTCTACGAAAATCTCCAAGTCTGATGGTCGAGACTTACAGCACACCTTCAGAAAATGTTGCTGAAAGTCGTGACCTGTTCTTACAGCACGCCTACAGGTATTGCTGCAGCCTGCGTCCAGTTTGTGTACCTGCCAGTCCATCCCGTGGAAAGACTCCCATATTCAGCGATTATCCATCCTCTATCTCCTTCATTTCGTGGTAGATCAAGGCAGGGCCTCGTTGATCTCAATAAATGGTCTGTGGAAATATCTGTATATGCCTGCCGGAGAATGTATAGTGATCTTCCAGATTCCAAAAGCTAATGCCTACTGTGTGGCCTCCTTTGAGAGCTGGTCTGCCAGCCCATTCCTCTCCCGGTAAACATGTGTAAAAGTGATGTGGTTAAAAGCCATTTTTATCCGATTCACTTCTTCCAGGATAGGTAGAAGATCCATCACATTACACTGTGTAATCTCCTTGGCCCAGTTGATGACTAGCAAGGAGTCACCAAAAATCTGAAGGGATAAGCATCCTTGTTCCAGGGAAAATAACATCAGTAATTTAAGGGACATCAGTTCTGCATAGTTGTTTGTTCCTCTTCCCAAACCAGTCACCAGATGGAAATAATGTGCCTCTGATTTGTAAAGGACTCCCCCCCCTCCACATACCGATCGCTGGTTTATGGAGGCACCGTCAAAAAAAGCCCACGGCATGGAGTGATCAAACTGTTCAACCCGCACAGGTCGAGGTCTGCTCACTTGTATAGGGGCCTTAAATTGTAGTATGACCGCCACCATTTGAGCCACGACCGTTGCCAATGGAACCCTGCAGTCCTGGAATATCATCTTATTGCGGGCAAGCCATATGCCCCAGGTGTATATGCACGGGAGAGCCCTGATAGAGGAGGAAGATTGAACAGCCCACCACGAATGGAATGCTTCCAGCACACTATTTCCCCAGGTCCACTGCACCTTTATAGCCAAGATATTGCTGAGATCAATCCAAACATCCTGTGAAAATCGACAATGAATAAAAAGATGTGCCAAATCCTCTTCTGCATCCCTACAAAGTGGACAAATCCCAGGTCCCTGAAGAAAACGTTTTTGCAGAATGTCCCAAGTGGGGGCCTTATTCTCCAGGATCGCCCAGAAGAGTAATTTTGCTTTACCCGGGCATCTTAATTTCCACAAAAGTTTCCACCACCACGCCAGTACCCTATTATGTATTTCCACATTGAGCTGGATATAACCATGTTTAGGTGAATATACTCCGGAGGGATGGTGATCCCAGATAAGGACATCAGCCCTATTGGTCAATCTTATATGTGTAAGACTTAACCTCCGAATATAATCCGCCCAGTCCCCCTGCAGATCATCCGAGAGCCCAAGTTGACGTGCAGAAATCCACCCCTGTTGCCAAAGTGTAGAAGTTCCCGGATCCGCTAGATCAGCCAGATAAAGACAGCCTCTCGTAGCCAAAAAGGAACGCAGTTCCACAGAAAGGACATGTCCACCCCTGCATCCAACCCAAGGGTCCAACCCAATGCGAAGGAGACGCCCATCGCCTATCCGCCACACTAAACCAGAACCTACTAGAGAGAAATGCTGCACCACCGCTTTCCAGACCACAGAGCAGTTTGCCCTCGACTTATTTCTCAGCCTGATCCATTCGAGAAGAGTTAAAGGGGCAATATATTTATGGTATACCACTCTAGTCCAGAGACTCTGTGTATGAATTAAACGCCACGACACTTTGGCCCCCAAGGCTTTGGCAAACATGAAAATATTCTTTAAACCCCACCCTCCTAAAGCCTTAGGAACAGCAATTCTCTCCCATCTGACCCACACCAAAGCCCGATGCTCACTCGTGCCCTTCCAAAGAAAGGCAAAACACAGTCGCCTGATCTGCTCCAGAACACCAATGGGTATCCAGGCAAGAGACATCCAATACACCGGAATTGCTTCCAAGACTGATTTTATCAAAACCAGCCTCCCAGCCCGAGACAGCCATTTGTGGCTCCAACCCTGAAGACGATGTTCTAACTTAGCAATTAACCAGGACCAATCAGTCTTCAAATAAGCATTCGGTTTCAAGTGAAAGCCAAGGTACTTAAATCCCTCATCAATAGCCAAAGTCCTGTATGGTAATTTGGTGGCCATACTAAGAATCTCCTGCTTTGATAAATTCGAGCAAGTGATAGTAGATTTGTCGATGTTTACTAACATACCCGCTGCAGCTTGCACTAATTGGAGGCCTTCAACCACCTTGTCGATATCCTGTCTCGTGCCATCACAGAAAATCAGGATGTCATCAACAAAAAGGAGGTGTGTAATGAACAGTACCTGGGAGATCGAAATGCCTCTAAACGAACCATCAGCTTTTGCAGTCAGAATGAAACGGCTGAGTCCTTCTGCAACAAGGAGAAACAACAGCGGAGACAGGGGACATCCCTGTCGTAGTCCCCTCCCAGCCTGGAAAAAAGGGCTAGCAGAACCGTTAATCAGAACAGCAAAGTCCACCGTAGTGAGGCAGGCCATAATCCATCGGATAAAATCATAGCAGAAACCCAGATGGGTGAGAAGCATCCGGATATAAAGCCAGCTAACCCGGTCAAACGCTTTGGAGAGATCGATCTTGATAACAGCACCCTTCTGCTTCTGCACCTTGAGCGTGTGTAATCCTTCCTGTGCAACTCCAATCGCCTCATGTATTTGGCGTCCTTCCAAGAAGCCGAATTGCTCACAAGATATATGCTTAGACAATATATTCTTGAGTCGACGCGCCATAACCTTAGAGATGATCTTATAGATGCAGTTACAGAGTGAAATTGGTCTGAATTCAGCAAAGCTGACAGGCTTGTCTGTCTTCGGGATCAGAGCTAAAAAGGTGGAGTTGAAGGGGCCATGGACAAACCCAGCCTTGCGTGATTCTTCCACCACATGCAGAATCTCCTCCCCGAAGAAATCATAGAATCCCAGGAAGAATTCGATAGGCCAGCCATCTGGTCCCGGGCTGCTATCTTTATTAAAGGATTTCATAACCAACGTGAGCTCCTGCTGCGTCACCTCCTCCATTAATTGTCTGTTTTCCGCCTCCCCTACGAAACTGGGAAAAAGCTGAGTCACCCGAAGAACCTCAGCAATGGATATCCCTGTTGGAGCCTTGAATAGATCTCCAAAATGTCGAACTCCCAACTCAGTTAATCCATCAAAGCTGGACACCTGTTCCCCAGTTTCAGAAGAGAGCTCCCAGATAGTGTTGGTGAATTTTCTCCCCTTAGCATAAGCTTGAAAAAATTTTGTATTCTCATCACCGCACTGAAGCCAGACCGCCCTGCTTTTCATCCTCCACAGCTCTTCTCGCTCACATAGTATCACATTCCTGCGTCGCTCCCACTCCAACAACTCACCTTTCTGCACTTCATCCAGTAGTCCCATGCCCAGGCTATTAAGAATCCTAGCAATGTTCAGTTCAGCTGCTTGTAAATTCAATTCATCTTGCACCCTTCTGTCATGAGCCCAATTGCTGGTGGCCTCTTTAATTCTTTTTAGGTTGTGATAGAAGTGAGCTCCAGCAGGCAACTGTGAGTCAAGTGGGCGATGAACCCATAGTTCCTGTACCAGATTAATGAATGTCGCCTCCTTCAGCCAGCTTGGATTGAATTTGAAGGGGCTGGGGGGTTTTTTCCTGCCACCTCGAATCTCCAGGAAGATTGGGCAATGATCAGATATCCCACCTGACCCAACCCACTGACGGACAACATCCACCCCTTGTGCCAATCCTTCAGCTACCAGAAACCTATCCAGCCGTTTAGCCACTCTATGAACCCCAGCTCTCATATTCCTCCAAGTAGGAGAGAGCTTGGAAGGTATGATGTCGAGAAGATCCTTCCTGACAAAGGCATTAATGAAATGGTTTGCTAAAGTATCCGGAACAGCCCGAGGCCCCCAGACTTCAGCAGACCCCAGAGTAAGGTTCAAATCCCCACCCAAAATCACATCCCTGCCATCGAAAATATCCATACCTAATAGGGAATCCCAGTATCCCACCCTATTAAGGTAGGGTCCATAAATATTGAGTACCGTGGTCAATCGACCTATCTCAGAATCCCAAATTTCCAGACCAATACCAGAGGATATCCCCCAAGAACAATCACATCTGCAGCTCGTGACCTTCCACCCCGATGCCAATCCTCCAGAGCGCCCCCGGGCATCCACACCTACAAACTTCCAACCAGGGAGCAAAGCTTCTAATGCACGAACAACATCCTCACAGCCACCCAAAGTTTCTTGCAGCAGAATAACATCCGGTTGATTTAAGTCAACCAACCTCCGCAGCGATGTTTTTTTAATGGGGCTCGCCAACCCATGACAATTGAAGGACATTATTTTCATAAGAACTCCCCATCTTGGGCTTTTGCTCTAAGTGCCCACTCAATAGAAGATTGTGTTCCCATCTCTAAATCCACTTTAGCTCGTGCTTTTGCTTTAGTCATATGGGATTTGCGTCCCCGGCCTTTCCCCTCAACACTAGTGGCCAAATCGGGTAGTCCCCTGCCCCCCGTTCCATCAGCAGTAATCTCCCTACTACGAAGAGCATAACGGATTTGCTTACCCTCGGAGCAAGTAGAGTGTGAGGAGGAAACAAAGGATGGCGTGACATTCCCCATATCAGGCTGAAAATGATGATCATCCAGTCGAGTTGGTGACCCAAGGCTACCCCCCCCCAATACAATTGGGTCAGCAAGTAAGGATACTGAAGGAGAAGATAAAAGTGACTTACCCGTGTGTATCTCAGGTGGACTCCGACGAAGGGAGGGCATCTCCCGCGTCAATAAAGTGTTCTGAGGATCCGGAGCTATAGAGCACAATGAATCCCCCTCACCTGCAAGATGCTCACGCCCTTGTAGCTCCTTACCAGTGTTCACCAAGGCTGGCATACTAGCCTCTGATTCCATCCTCCCATAATCAACACAAGGTTCCACAGCATCGAGGATCCCCCCCTCGTCAGGAGCAGGCCCACACCCACCCTTCCCCACCTCCGGTGAGTCCACGTCCAACACTGGTGCTGCTACGGCTGCGGCAGCATCATCAGTCAGAGGCATACTTTTCCGAAATGATAAGGGACAACAGGCAACAAGATGTCCAAGAGCATGGCAGCGATGACACCGAAACGGTACGCCCACATAATCCAGTGATTGAACATAATCCCCATCCTTAGTATGAACTTTAATCCCAGCAGAAAGACCCAGCCGCATGTCAATATTGACTAATATCTTAGCAACCGAGTATATGCCCGTCTTAAGATGGGAGGAATCAGAGCATACGTATTCACCAAGATAATTCCCAATCTCAGCAAACCGAGTCTCGTTCCACATATGCATGGGAAGTCCTGGAAGCTTAACCCACAGCGGTTCTTTAGCTACTTTCTCCGTCTTAGCATCGAAGAAGGGGGACCATCTTTTCATAACCAGTGGGACTCCCAGCATCGTCCAATGTTTACTCAGAACAGCATTGACCTCCCCGCTGTTCAAGAAAATGAAGGAGAACCAACCATTCGACAAAACACGGACCTCAGGGACAGAAGGCGCGATGTTGATCCACTGCTCTGCCACCCAACGCTGAAGGAAGCCTCTGCCTAATCTCCTGCCTCTAACATGTCCTACCACCGCTGTAAGTGAGAAATCCACAGCCTCAGCCAACGTAACATCGACTCCCAGCACTAAATGGTCCAGTCTCTTACGTTCTTTGACCTTCTTAACGGGGATTTGATCAGCCTTGGCAGATCTCCCTGATCTTGGCTGGGAATTCCCCGGGACCGCCATCAGTGCACCACACAGTTGCCAGCGAGTAGGTCCAACAGAATAAGAGACTGGAGCCGATAGGAAAAAAAATGCAAGAACACTTCCCAGCTTCTTGAAAAGAAAGAAATCTTGCAAGAAAAGCAAACACAACTCTCCTATACCGTAGCAGTGATCGCTAGCACGTCAGCCTATGTATCTGTGCCCCATCAATGCATCTCTCAGCCTGCAAAGCACACAATCAGCACAGCACGATTGCCAGGACGCGACCAACATCATGCCCGGTTTCTGTCAATGAGCTCATCACCAGGCAACACCCACAGGATCCCTACACATGGTATAAGCTCTGCAACACCCTTTAAGTCCCAAGTAGCTCGCATATACCACCCAAACCGGTTCAGTCAGCTACTCAGAGATCAGCCTACCTATATGCCTACCATAAATCATCAACAAGCAGGCTCCAGAAATCACCAACAAGTAGTAACGTACTTCTTCGCTGCACTTCTTGGAGCCATCTTCTTTCTATGAGAGCTTATGTCCTGAGGCGGGTATCATCATCTTATCTATTCATTCATACTTTACTATTCAATAACCGTATCCATGTTATATATATGAACACTATCATTATTTATAAAATTTTAGTAAATTCCAGTGATGATTTCAGAGCACTACCGTGATTTCCAAGGATGAGTACTACATGTGAAAGGGTAAATAGCTTACACGAGTCATGTTTTTAAGGGAGTTACTCATTATTAAAACCAGTATCATTGAAGCACCATACACGAATTTCAAGAAGATTGCAACCAGTAATAAATTTTTAATTTTTTAATTTTATTTTTTATTTAACAAAAGTCACATCCCAGACAGGGATAATTAGTTTAATCAAACATGCTAGCCAACTAAAAAAATAATAAAAAAAATAGCCAATCAAAAATAAGAAATATATAATTTATGAAATTTAAAATATAAAATTTTATTTGTTTTAAAATCAATTTAATAATTAAAATTTCTAAGACTATGAAAAACTATATAAAAATTTGCAAACTAATAACTAATAAATACAAACTGATTGCTATATAACCTGCCAAGACAAGTATAATAAATAAAAAATTCCTTTAAAACTTTGATTAAAACTATACATTACATTTGATCAACACTAAAGTAATGCTTAATCAACGATTATAAAAAACAATTAGTACCCTCGGACTAATAAGAAACAATTACTTTCTACAAAATATTATTAATATATATTATTGTTGTTCTGACATATCTAAGGGGACTATAGTGATTATTTAGTCTTCTACATTGGTTTCACTTTATATTAGTAATACACTTTTATATAGTTTTCTAATGTTTTATGGTAATTTTATATTTTATATTTTATATTTTATATTTAAGTTAATATTTGGTAATTTTATTTAATTTTATATTGTATATTTAATTAATATTTAAGTTAATATTTATTGGTTTGACTTTATATTAATGGTACATTTTTTTATATAGTTTTTTAATATTTTATGGTAATTTTATATTTAATTTAATATTTTGAAAAAAAAATGAATTTATACTTACTTAATATTTATTTTGATTTTATATTAGTAATACATTTTCTATATAGTTTTCTAATATTTTGTGATGATTTTATATTTAACTTTATATTTTTAAAATAAAAATTTAATTTTGAATTTTTAAAATTGGTTATTTGTTTTTTTATTGGTTAAGTACATTGAATAGATTAATTATCCATGTTGTAAGGATAAGGGTTAACCTAAATTGGTTAATTAAATTGAATAAACTAAATACCCCTAAATACCCTTGTTGTAAGGGTAAGGGTAAATTGGTTAAGTACATTGAATAAACTAAATACCCCTAAGGGTAAGGGCACCCCTAAATACCCATGTTGTGAGGGTAAGGGTAAATTGGTTAAGTATTTTGAATAAACTAAATATCCCTCAAGGCAAGGGCAAATTGTCAGATTCAAAAAAACAATTAAAAATTTATAATTGGGTTTTTATAAAATGTTGACTCCAAGCCTTATTTTGTCAGTACAATTAAAAAACCTAAAACCTTGTTATTGCAATTAAGCAATAGTGAAAAATAAAAAATAAAAAAATATGGCAAGGTTGTCTCAATGTCAAAGTACTCAGTACCACTAGGAGTACATATAGTGACGGGTGTCAAGTCGGATTAGATGGCTTTCAAAAAACCTGCTAATTCTTTCAATAAGACAAGATGAGGTGAATTGGTAAATTTCGCTTGTTGTGAGGTAGAGAATTTTATGCTATTTAATTAAAGAAAAGTACAACTCATCATTTTTGCGATCGAAAAATCATATCTTGCCATACATTGTATGTACTAAAATTCTTCAAATATTTTCTCTGTAAAACAATAAGGTCCAAACACTTTCATTAATTGTTGGCTATGGAGGAGTATACGGGACAACCAAAATGCCCCCAACAGCCTGAATTCGTCATATGAAGAATTTCTCAAATAGAAATTTTTGTTGCTCAAATCGTGGAACATGATTTCCACGATTTGGGTAGCTTTAAAATCACGCATTTGGTCTAGGATCGATCATCGTGATTGCTGAAATTGCGTAATTGTAGAAATTGCAATTTTCAGATTTGTTTAAAAAGTCACCGGAAAAGTGAAGCGTTTTGATTTGTTATGTCTGTGACATATTGTAACAGTTTTGGGCATATTAGTCATTCCGTACTATCTAAATTTTTTTCAATAGAAATATTTTGCTAAGGGTTTTCCAATGTTCAAGTTTTAAAATTGCCTTGGACTTTGGTGCGGGGGTTTTGTTCCCCACGTGTCCCCCGCACCTGTCCGTATTCGTACGCCTTATTAAGTTCGGGTTGGTTGCGATGACAGGGATTGTATAATGCACACAATCTCAAAAACTATCACTGCCCAAACTTCAGAGTTCAGGGGTTGGCGCTGAAGAGCCCGAAGCTGTAATAAAAGAACCTGTGCAGAGAATAGAAAAAAGGTGAAACCCCAACGCAGCTTCAGAGTGTGCAGATCGTTCCTACTGAAACAGAAATATCCACTTTATGTTTCAGAAACAAATATAAAGACCACATTGCTATGAAGTTCAGGGAATTGGACCGAATGGTGGAAGGGCGTTTGAATAAGGGTATAATTCTTAACGTGGGTTATTGCAGCAATAGAAACTTAGAACAGGATGATGTGAGCTCTCGGCCAATTTCATAGAGAAATGCCTACTTGAAACCTCGACTTCAAAGTTCAAGGGTTGGTATTGAAGAGCCTGAAGCTATAATAAAAGAACCTGTGCAAAGAATAGAAAAAAGGTGAAACCCCAGCGCAGCTTCAGAGTGTGCAGATCCTTCCTACTGAGACAGAGATATCCACTTTCTGTTTCAGAAACAAAGATAAAGACCACATTGCTATGAACTTCAGGGAATTGGACAAAATGGTGGAAGGGCATTTAAATAAGCGTATAATTATTAACGTGGGTGATTGAAAGTGGCTTGTAGAGCAGCTCAAGGCGGGACGAGCACGGATAGGGTTGTCAGTCTCATAGGCAGGAGGAGCACCAATAGGTTTGTTATGGAATTGAGCCAATTATTAGCTCGATATGGAGGAACTGATCGACTATGGATTATAGTTGGGATTGCGACGTGCGAAACACACCTGCGTTTTCAAGTATATCATCCTTCTGTGGAGAATGATTGGGACCTGTAGTATCTACCTATTGTTGCGAAACCAACTCCAGTATTGTTTCCTAGGTTCTCCCTTGTGTGCTCCTTCTGCTTTCCAAGTTCTACAATTATTTTAGTGTTTAGAAGATCTGTCTTGAAATGCATCAAATGTGCTATTATTTTAGATTTGGCGATCATATTGGTTTCTATTTTTTTATTGATCTTTGTATTTCATAAGCACAATAATGACCTAAACATTGCCTATCAATCTCTTGATGCACTTGAGCTGAGGGTTGGGTCATGTTTGCTAGTGTTTGCTGGCTATTAAAAAATATTGATGTTTCCATTCAAAACAAATCTTTTGGCCGGATAGTTACAATAATTATATTCTGATATAATGCCTTGGTTACCTTTCTGCTTTGCATAGAGGCTTCTAGAGGCTTCTATATATGCCAATAGTTCTAGATTTGTATGTCTATCGTAGGATTTAATGCTCAACCAACTGATTGCTCTTTTTGAAATTGCATTTGTCTTCTTATTTACAACTTAGTGGTATTCACTTTTTGGCTTTTGCATTATCAAGCTAGACAAATCTGATATTTCGCACCGGACAACATTAATGGAAAATCTATGTGATACTTTATTCACAGAGCAACCTCCGAGTTTCTCTAAGGTCGGCTCCTTATAAATGAAATAAAAAACTCCTAGACTTGCTTATGCATGTGGATTTATTGCTGACTTGGATCGTTGGATTTAGGAGCGTCTTTTAGAACATCGATGTAGTTCCTGCTCAAAATATTGTTTTGAAACATTTTATCAGTCTTAGAAAGAGGTTTGATGTATGGAAACCTATTCTTATCGTAGCTGTGAAATAGATTTAATGTTTGTCATCATTGACTATTCCTCTGTCACTGCAGTGCATAGTTGTTCATAGTCATAGAGCTCTAAAGTCTAAAGACTGCAAACTTTTCAAGTGTGCCTGCTTCTTTAATCGTACTTCTGGTGTACAAAATATTGCAATTACAGCTACCTTTGAGCACTAGAATTTATGGTTCAACATTTTTCCGTGGATAAGCCTTGATAGTATCTCTTTTGAATATTCATGTTTTAGCAGACAGATGTAATATTATGCACAGAATGTTTCAATGATGGGAAACTTGTTATTGGAATGGCAACAGTTGATTTTGTTCGGATGGATGCTACAAAAGATGCAGGGGATCTTGATGGCAATAACTGGACCGATTAGGAGACATTGCTGCTTCTTGAGGCATTGGAAATATATAATGAGAACTGGAATGAAATTGCAGAGCATGCAGGAACTAAGTCAAAATCCCAATGCATGCTACATTTCATTCGCCTACCAATGGAGGATGGTTTGCTTGAAAACATTGATATCCTTGACACTGGCTTAAAGCCTATCCTTTAGATGAAGCTACTAAAACTAGGAAAGTATCTTCTTTAGATGTGAAATCCAATGGAAATTCTGGAGGTATTTTAAATTTCTTCTGCCTGCATTCATGGTATGGAATTGAATTTGATTTTAGAATAGGGTGGCAAGCATGTTTCAGATGCATCAATGGATATAAGCTGTTGTTTTTAAACCCTTTTCAGGTTCTTTCCCTGTAGAACTCAAATCCGAAAACATAATTGCATTTGCAAATTCTAGTAATCCAGTGATGGCCTTGGTATGTTACATGTCCAATAACTTTGGATGGTTCTAAGTCATACTAACTATTACTTTTCTCCCCTTTCAAAAGAAACAACTTAAACGAGTCATATATTTGTGTGAATAGGAAATTAAATGCCACACATTTCATAATGTAATTTTAGAAATAAAATCTAGCAATTGTATGATGTGGTAGTTGAAAAACTGCATCATGCTTTAAAAATTGTTTGATAACTCATATTGTCCATGTATTCATAGAACTCGATGCTTAGTGGAGGAATTCTAATAACAAACGTTCTTTAGGTTGCCTTCCTAGCTTCTGTAATAGGACCACATGTGGCTTTAGCTGCATTATCCAAAGATGATTGCACTACATGAACTATTGGAGATAGCTCCTTACATAAAGAAGGTTATGCTCGTGGTGACAGGTGCACTTTTGTTCCGTTGAATTTTTAATGACAATTATGTCTGGTCTTTATCTGGAATTTGTTATTGTACAATATTGTGTGAACTCTTATATTAGGTTGAAGAATTTTGGAAAAGTTAATGTTATTTGTCATACAAGCAATCAAATACACACGGCAAGAGCATAAATAACAATGCTCTAATGTTATTTTTCATACAAGCTAACAAATCCACTTGTCTGGAGCATAAATAACAATTCTCTAAGAACTTGTAGTTTTTCATGGATCGGATTTTTTAGTTAGAATAGAATATACACAATTTGCATTTCCAAACCTGGAGTCAGATTGGACCAGGAAGGTCTTAGGCAGCATGCCTAAAGATTCAAAGGGTTCCAACTTCCAATCCTTTTAAATCCTTTCCTTTACCCATGACTCTGGTGAGATGGGCCCTAGCTCTCCAGATTCACTAACTTGATCCCTATTCTTCGTGGTTATTTCCTACCTTCCACTTTATATGTTCTTGTATTGCTACACTGTCTTGTTGGAATTTATTATTTTCTTGTGTTAATGTAATTTTCTTCATCTAACTTAGAAGTAATTTCAGAGTGTATTTTATGAGATGTTTTTGACAAACTAAAAGGTTCTCTCTTTTTGTTGTGAATGAAGGTTGATTTCAGAGAATGTGCAGAGAGAAGATGGGAAACATGTAGTTATTTCAAGTTTGATTCAACAACAAGGTTTGCATACCTGTAGATTTGTTTATGGGAAGCTTATATTATTTTCTAATGATTTATTTGTGTCTAAAATGCATAATTTGATGGATAACTGCACATGGGTTTTGCAGACCATGAAAAAGAGGAATCCCAGGTAGTGCAAACCAAGAATGATATATCCATTGCTACATGATCTTTGCCTGCCGAAAAGGTAAAATTGGCTACCATGGCAGGCTTGTCTGCTGCAGCATTGAAGGCAAAGCTCTTTGCTGACCAAGAGTAAAGTGAGATCCAACGTCTTGCAGCAAGTATAGTGTCTAGTCAAGTTATATCTAAAGCCCGTTGGGTGCTTATGTTCCTTTTTAAGAGTAGTTATGCTATTTTCTATGGTGTCACTAAAGTTCATTTAAATTCATTTTTATATTTAAAGATTTTATATTCAGTTGTATGAGGTGCAAAACACACAAAATCTGGACAAAAACAATAAGGCAAGCAACTATGATAAGAATTTTTTTTCATAGATCACTGCTTTTATTGGATAATGTTGTCATATGCCTCGTGTGAGTATTAATGAAAGGCACGTTGTTGCCAAGAGATTTTCCAAATTGTCCCTTTTCAATATGTGCACCTCTTCCAGTACTATGTCCAAAATTCCTAGTTATGTAGGAGTCATAGTTGCATGTGTAATTATTTTGGAAGTTAGTAGTGAGACTATCATTATCTTGGTCGGGATAATAATTTTAGTTTCCCGTGGAGTTTTCTTTGTAAATACATACCCCCTGGTATTATGTCATAAAAGTTGAATTGGAGATTTCTTGTCAACAGTGTCTCCAAATGACATTCCTTCTCCATGTTTATGTACATGAAACATTTCTGGTAGGAAAGCGCTAGAGAAACACTTGGAAAAAAGGGAAGCATTTGCAAGGTGTTGTGTAAAAAAACATTTGGGAAATGGCTTCTATGCAGGCAACAAAATGGCATTCCTTCACCCTATGCCAACAACATGGATCTAGCATATATTCACCGACTGGACTCACTACGAATGCAATATCTGTCCCGATGAAATTGTAGACCATGGCACACATTAGAATCCTTATGTCATGTTGGATAGATTAGATTTCAATTTCTTTAGTATCTCTTCAAATTTAACTCCAGTGTAACACTTTTATGCCAATACAACAATGGATTTCATCACAATATACCTATTTAATTTAGAAATTCCATGCATCATGTTTTTTTTGTTGCTGCAAATGCAATTTATAAACTCTATTACCATACTTTGTCACGGACATTGCCGCATGCGACTCTTGTTTTAGTTTGTTTTTATCCTACGCAAATAAAGTTAACCCATCAAAAAAACGCATGATCATTTGAGAGGCCTAAGTTTATAAATAAGTTTTTAAAATAATAAAGAATGTTTTGAAAAATGTACAAAATAAATAAATATAAGTTGACTTTTTTGGGGGATAATAACTATTATGCATTTTAAATGAGGCCTAAATTTATAAACAAGTTTTTAAAATAATAAAAATGTTTTGAAAAAAGTAAAAAAGAAATAACTATAAGTTGATATTTTTTGGGGCTAATAATTATTATGTATTTTAAATATATATTAAAGTTTTATATTGAGGTAAATCATTATTTTTTAATAATAAGAGTTATTAAATGGTAATGTCTTTATATTTTGGACTTCTATAACAAGATGTTTTGAAATTTAAAAATTATTGATGCAAGTTTTAGATTTTGGATTTCTACATCAAAATGTTTTGAAATTTAAAAGTTATTGATGCACGTTATAATTTTGAATATGCTTAAAACATTTACAAAGAAAAACCTTCATTTGAATACATATAACAAAGTAACAAAATAAATACACAATAAAAAAATGTGTAAATTTTGATAAAAAAATAATGTTTCCTATAGATGTGTATAGAGAGTATCAAAATATTTTAAAAAATGTCATGTTTTAATTAAAGATGTGGAATTATGGAAAATTCAACTTTGCAAAATATAGATTATTTTAAAAATATTATTACTTCAAAGTTCCAAGAGTCGTTGTGTGATTAAAATTTAGATGTTAAAAAAAAATTAAGATATTACAAGAAGGTCATTAATCCTAATCTTGAATATCAAAATTATCTATCTGTTTTAAATCGTCTAAAAAAGAAGATCCACATAGCTAAAATAATTGATTCAAAATTATAATAATTAAGTAATGCTCCTCTTCGGTTTTTTGGGCATAGAAATAAAACTCTAAAGCAAACCAAGTAGTTCCTTACTTTTCTTTCTTAAAATCCTATAAACCAAAATTGATCTAAATGGACCTTAACTATCATCATCATAATGAGTATGACCCAAAATTAATTTCATAAACACTATTAATTCTATAGAGATCAATTTAAATTCATTTTAAATCTAGCACTAATAATTTCGACCATTTATCACCTACGCTATATATATCCAGAACCTTCGCATGAGGTCCTTGCGTAACCCTTGGTACCTTCTTCATATTTTCCATCTACACAGAAACAACACCCTAACTTTTTGGATCATTATAATCCCCCCTTCTTCTTTTTTAGATTGTGAAGGTTAGCTCGACAGCGGACTCTGTTACGTCTACCATTTCCTCAGCACGCAAAGGCTTGTCTGATGGTCCATGAATATAACCTAGTTTCTCCTCACTTGTGCACAAGAACCCATGCAACCTGTCTTCCTTTCTAGGATATGAGGACACAACTATGAAGAGATGCCAAGCATGAAAAGATTGGTATCTGTAGAATCTCGGGCTCCCTACAAATTACAGTGTTGCAACCTATAAGTTGCTACTCGGATATCATAGCGATTTTTTCTATCTGACACTAAAGAATCTGTCCTGGGATCAAATCCCATATCAAAGATCAAGAGGAAAGTGTTGCAATACAATGAACGTTTGGATGATTATGATCTTCTCAATTAGGAATCTGGAGTGTTGATTTAGGGTTCTTATATTTACCATGTTCTCTGATATTTGATAGGACAATCTCATTGCGTATTTTCTAATTATGCATTCTGATCTTTCGGTTCTTTTAAATTTCCATGTCTTTAGTTTATGATGTAGCTCATTCTTGTGAGCCTTCAAAACTATGAATCACTAAGTTAAAAGGATAATGCTCTAAATTCTTCTAATCTTCATATATGCTATCATTTTTTTTGTACAATTATCATAAGTGGGATCACTAAGTTGAAAGGATTATATATGTATTGAAATTTCAATTATGTGGTTAGTTGCTCAAATTCCTCATTTCCCTTGTGACGATGCACTATAAGCTAGTTGTATACTCAGAAAGGTACTAGTAATTTCCAGAGAGTAGCTACCTATATATTGTAGTAATGGTCATAGTAGTGAAAAATTTTGTTGGGTCGACCCCTGTTTTCTTGGTGGTTCAAGCTTGGAAATTTTCTAGATTATTAAAAGAAATATATCATTGCACCCTTCAGCACTATCATGATTCGCCTTGAAAATATCAATATTCAACTTTTGTTTTTGTTTTTATATCTTTTCAATTATTTTTATATCTTTTTTATTTTTATATCCTTTCAATTATAAAAATGATAAGTAGATTAACAGCTCTGCGCAATTCATATATGTCCAACAAGAACATTATAAAAAACTCTTAATTAATGATACCAATCATAAGACAATCAATCAATTTTATCAATTTATTAAATATATTCATAAAACTCTCATTGATATTGTATTAACTTTTCTTACAAATATTTACAATAATAAATAAACAATAACTAATATCATAAATATTTTCTTTCAATAAACATATAACTTATCTCAATTATAACTTATTTCTCTTATTACTTTAATTTAATATTTAAAAAATTAATTAATATAACATATAAAAATTTAAACAAATTTAAATGTGTATCTTCCTCAAAAATAATATTGTATTTGGTACAATTTCCCACATTGAGAGAACCATTTTATCCAACTTTCTCTCAAAAGAACTTAGAATTGTTTTATCCTCTATAGATAAATATTAAGTTGTTTATCTTATCCTTCCTTTAACCTTGTCCTTCTTTTAAACTTTTCTTTACAAATTTGAACAAAAAATTTTAATTTATAATTTTTAATATTTTTTATTTTTATTTTATTTTATTTTTATTTTATTTTTATACTAAATCATACATTCACATCATTACTATGCATATCAAAAATATGTTATGCGATAAGATTGTGTAATACATGTAACATTACAGGGCATACATGGAGGAAGTGACCGTGTGTTATAAAGTACAAATAAACACTTTTAATGCCTAAAAGGACAAAGTTGTGTGTGAAGAGAGATCCAATTCATATCAATCAATCAAGAGTCGATCATTGTAGATTAAGAAATAATAGCATTAGGTTTAAGGAGATCTCTCATCATAGCTTCCTTTTGGTTTAATAGTTTCTCTTTTGAATCTTATTTAGGCATATATATACATATGGTTTTATTCTTGCACACAACTAAGACTTCCTTAATATCTAGTTATTGTATCCTTCCTTAATATCTAGTTATTGTATCCTGGTTGGGATTTGGATTTATCAAGCCATACAAACTCTATTATTGTGAATTATTTTAGTTATTGTATCCTGGTTGGGATTTGGATTGAAGGATTCAAATCCACATCAAGCCATATAAACTCTATCATTGTAAATTAAGTAATAGAAAATATTAAGTTCAAGGAGATCTATCATCTTATTCAACCTCTTTTTGATAAAACAATTGCTCTTTGGAACCTTACTTAAAATATACATTTAGTGGTTGACTTCCCACATTCACTAAATGGGTGCATATATAGGTGTACATTTAGTGGTTGATTAAATGACTAAATGGGTGCCTAAATGGGTGTACATTTAGTCATTTAGGCGATAAATGGCTGCCTATATAGGTGTACATTTAGTGGTTGACTTCCCGAATTCAAGGGTATACCATGATCATGCTTTCCTTTGGATGGGGGTAAACCCTTTGGTGTCTCAAAGACCTGCTAAAGTT
Organism: Larix kaempferi; assembly: GCA_027924585.1. Taxonomy (NCBI): domain Eukaryota; kingdom Viridiplantae; phylum Streptophyta; class Pinopsida; order Pinales; family Pinaceae; genus Larix; species Larix kaempferi. The sequence goes on from BSBM01001033.1 coordinate 2,523,982, forward strand.
TGTCCAAAACCTTTTGTGATTTAGGATGGATATTTGGCATGGTGTTGACTAGAGCCTGAATGGCATAGAAGTGAGCAATAACTCTTAAGTGGCATTTCCTCAATAGTTTTTCCATCCGATGAGAACTTATGATTTCAAGGGAGCTTGATTGGAGCCCTTTGAGGGTGTGAGTATGAGAGTCCTAAGTAAATCACAACCACTGATATCTATGGCCAGCATATGAGTTTTGAGATGAGGGTCACCCACATGGAGTCTCACATTTTCATAGTGCCCTCCACATTTCATCATCCCTCCATTGGCTATCATTGTATGAAAGTTAGGTACCAGGTGGACATAACAATGGATTTCTTCAGCCACTCGCCAATGAAAAAAATTGTGGGTGTTGCCACTATCAACCGAGACTACCAAATTACAGTGCTTGATGTAACTCGAAAGTTTCAAGGTTTGTGGGAATGAAATTTCTTGTACATCATGAAGAGAGATAAGTGGTTCTTCTTGATGGACATCGGGTTCCACTTCTTTTTGAATGGGAGGACTTTAGTCCAAAGTCTCGAACTTAGGGGAATCATCCATAATGATGTCTTAGAAATGGGTTGGGGTGGTCACATCAATACGAAATCATTCTTGATATTTACATGTGTGGTTAGTAGCATACTTTTCATCACAACTATAATAGAGTTAATGTCTTTGTAAGTCTGTCATTTCTACCAGAGAGAACCTTTGCACTTTCAAGAGAGAAGAAGGGGTTGTGCTTTAGAAATTGACTTGTGTAGGGCATGAGTAGGGAATGAAATAGGGTTTTTTGGTTTATGCATTGATCACCATATCATCAAGATCATGAGATGCCTCCAACTAGATAGCAAGATCATGCATTCTAACTTGTGCTCTAAATGCTTTCTTGAGGCCACTAGTTAAACATTATTTGTAGAAAGAATATGTTAAGTTCTCTATACGAATGGTTAATTTCTCAAACGATGAGAACAAGTCCGCGACTAGGATTATTTGGCATAACTTGGTAAGCTTCCCCAAATAGTGAGTCTCTCGCTCGTAACAGGCATGGATATATTTAATAAACTGATTCCAAGTGATGTCCCCACCTTTGCCATCTTTTTGGATCTAGATACTAGACCCCTTCCCTAAGTTTCAACATGTCATTGGTCATGTCATGGAGGGGGGACTAATGTTCCATCTAGGTGACCCATCTTGACTAGTGACAGGTTAGACCATCAAACTTGTTGATGAGGTCCATTTTAGGAAAATGATGCCATGTGTTATTATCCATGGATGGTGGTTTACAGTTGTGAGGACCCAAAGGGAGTTGCTGGTAGCTAGATAGTCTTGAGTGAGAAGTTTCTTCTAGGTGTGTCTCATTGTGTTTCACATAGTATGGGTCTCTTGTTTGTATGCATTGAACTATCGGACTTGTCGAATTTTCATTCAACATCTTATCCAAGCTAGTTAAGGGTTGTTATTTTTTCTAATACAACTTATAATCCCATGTCTAATCCAAACTAGATAACTTTTGATCTAATATCTGCTAAATATTTTGAAGATGACCATTAATATTTTTGTATTGAGCTTCTAGGTGTTCCAACCTACCAGTAGTGGAGTAAGTCACAGGTATATTTGAACCCAAAATCCGACGGCTTATTTGTCTGAATTTCGACAACAATGCGTCTAAAATCCGACAAAAAATGATTTTTTTTAAACGTCGGTATAACGTCATCGGATATTCGACATACCCAACCATCTGTAGGTTTTTCGACAGATGTCTGTCGAATCACCTACGTCAATTTTTTTAACATTCCAGCTGACTATTCGTCAAATATCCGACAAAGTTAACGTTGAAAATTCGGCAATGCTTAAGTTGAAAATTCGACAACTCTAACGTTGACATCCGATATCAAGTTTCGTCGAAATTCATCGGATTTCAGACTAGGTATGTCATCGGAACGATATTTATGTATGTAGGATATCTGACAACCTTGAATGATTTTTAAAAATAAAATAAAATTATAGAACTGCCTAAAGTTAGTATGTGTTTTTTTGTAGAGTAACACATAACCTCAATTCATCAATCAAGACAGCTGATATAAATGGAGTGTAACCAACAAATAGTTTTCACTTGGAAACCCACAGAATTTAAACCAAAAGTATTATGCAATCATAAACAGATTACTCAAGTTGTCCCAGATAATTAGATCTCAGAAAAGGTATAAGTCTGAACTTGAATAACGTTGTGAAGGAATAGGAGATGGTAGCCACAGTTGCCTGGAAAATTGATACCTTGAACAGTGATGAATATGGAATTGATGATTGCATAGAAGGGAGCCAACTTACAAAGTGAGCTGACATTGCATAGAAGGGAGACATTTTTTGGGGGTGAAGTTAACCTGTCATGGAAATTTATGTTATTCAATCTTGATATTTTCTTTGTTTCTTGGCACTGGGATATTCTTTACCAAAATTATATTGACTGGAATTGACATATCTCCCAATACAAACTTAATTAGAACTAGGAAATATCTAAATGCATCCTTTTTGTGAAGTGAATACTCAATGGTTCCTAGGAAGCATTATCACAGTGGTTATACACCCACTGATACCACTCCAATGATGAGCCCCCCATAGGAGGTCTCTTAGATTTGTGAACCTAAGGAGTTGTGTTAAGAAATGACAGTGGACATGAATTCTAGGAAAAATGTACAAAGGATTTATTTTCCAGTCAGGAGTTGCATCAAACGATGACAATGGATATGATGTCCTTATTTCAACAAATGTTGAGTAAAGACCAAAATTGTTTCACCAGTGTCATCCCATCCTACTCCCTATCACCAAAATTGGTTTAAATATTTACAAGTTTCACATTGGTAAAAATAAATGTATATACATTTTCCATTGGATCATTCAAATATAGTGTTCCTATTATGCCACTCCATTGCATTGTTGTGCATTGATCCTTGGGGATCCATTTTGGCATGATTGACATGATTTTTATGATATGAAGGATAACACATAACAACTTCCTAAATATGGTAAAGTAAACAAACTCACATATTCTCATGAAATTCCCAATACTCAATTAATTTTTGGAAAGCTAGTAGGAAAACATACCAATCTCAATATAGCAAGCCAAAAAAGACAACCTAGAGAAGCTTCCTCATTGAAATATTTTAGTTGTAAAGATTCCAATTCATATGTTTTGAAGAACCTTTAGGTTTACTCATTCTTTTCATCCCCCAACGCCACAATGATCTACTTTTTGGTTATTTACTTCCAAATTATTTTGCATATAGCCCTTCACCTATTGAGAGTGTAGACATTAAGAAAAGGTTGAAAAATGTTCTTAAACATGCTAAGATATGTTGTATATGGTGTCCTCTATATTGTTCCTGCTCTCACATGGACCAAGGCTAGGGCATATTGTGCAAGAGAACCTTTCTACTCTATTCTACCAATTCTTGAGCCAAAAGGTGTGCACACTTAGATATCCTAAAGACATATCTCTATGAAGCTTGGATTCATTTTGTTGCAAGAGACATTATGGTGCATAATGTTTGCCTCTACAATTATGAAGAAAAAAATAATGCAAGTTTTGTTCATGATGAAAGGAAAATGAACATGAACCATAAGACGAGGTTCAACGCTACTTCCCTATAAAATTCATTAGAAAAAAATAAATGGGAATGCACACAAACATAGATCCATGAATTCATTCAACATATTATAAGACAAAAAATGGAAGGACAACAACACAACTTGCTTGAATATTATTAATTCATTATTGGTAATGTTCCTTTGTCATAATCATAAAATCAATTCAATAGTTATTTAAATCAAATGAGGGCACTATTAGAGGACTATAAATTCTTAGTCCCTGGCCTCTATTGATTTTCTTCCAAAAATCTAGAGCTTAGAATGATTTTTACAAAAAGGAAAGAATGTGAGAAGAGAAGAACAATGGACTCAACATGATCTTTCCTTCCAGCATAAGGTAAAAATATTATTACAAAGAGAGGATGATTGACTCTCTCTCAAAATTCTAGTAGGCTAATAGTGTCAAACCTACCAACAAGTTAGTTGGATATGTTTCATAGTTTGGTTGTAAACTAGCAAATAAAGTTGAAAAGTTATCATTTGATCAAGTGACAATGACACCCTTAGGGAAGAAACAAGGAGGAAGGGCAAGCGGGTTGATGTTGGTGAATTACAAAGTCTTTGTTTGCAGGAAAGATGGTTAGTTTCGAGTTGAAATATAGACTCCTATGTCAAATTGTGCTTAGATGCAAACTATCTACTAAACACTCCTACTTAAGCATGCATTTATTGGTAAGTACATGAACTCCTTTTGATTTAGTTTTTTAGGAGTAGTCTTGGAAACATTACATGGCCAACATCATCCACCATGCACCCGTAAATATTGTTGTTCGTGGATGAGCATAACCATGGTAACTTGTTAGTGCATGGTATTATCATTAGGATTCTAGACGGTGCTTAAAGATTGCCCTCATATGGTATGTTGCTATTAGTTGTACTTGTGATTCTCATTGGCATAATTTTTTATATCCATGAGAATAAAACTTAATACAAAGAAGTACTAGAGTAAAAATATCTATCGACACCCTTTGTGATGTACAAATCTAAAGGCCAAAATATTTTCAAGCAACCTTTTCTCTCATAAAGTGATGCTATTCGTCTATGTGCTTTTGCATCAAGATGCCTTCAATTTTAGTATATAGCAGTTGGTTGCAACCTCAATGGAGAAGAGGATACTAGGAGGATAACTCTCTCAATGTTGCATATCTTCTCTTACACAGACTGCACCATATTTGCATGAGGGGTCCCATAGCCCTTTGCTTCATTACTACTTTTCCCTAATTTTCTTAGAGGGGACCCTAACTTGTTTTGCTCCCATTAGGGTTATTCATTCCCACCCACAACCTATGCGTAAACCTAGTTAGTAAGTCGTAGTGAACCCTCATTATTGGATTGGCCTGGGTACGGCTAGGTTTTATTTTGTTGTTGCTTAGACAATATAGCTTAGCCTTGTGCATATAGATTGTTAATGTTCACATTTATGTCTTAAATTCTTTGTGATTATTTTATTTATGTAGTTGTACTTTATTTTTAATATGGTATCAAATCCCTATATACCCAAAATATTTACCAAGAGTTGTCTATGTGAATCCATGTTGTTAGAGATCTATGTGATCCATGTGACTTGTGAGTTGTCTATGTGATCCATGTGACTTGTGGCTACTCATAGTACACAGTTTGGGGAGGGGAAGGTAGGGTAGGGTAAGCTAGCATAGGGTGAGTCATAGTTAGGCGATGACCATTTGTGTTGGTTGGGTAGGTTAGGAAATTGTAGTTAATTTAAGTTTAGTTAGGCTAAGTAAGGGAAGGCTAGGTTAGGTTGAGTTGGTAAGGTAAGAAAAGCCAGGGTAGGTTAGATCAAGATAGGTTACGGCAAGTAAGGGTTGGAAGGTGAGAGGAAATAAAGGTAGGGTATGGTAGGGTAAAGTGAGAATTTATAGGTTTATTAGGTTAAACATGCATACTCAGTTGAATGAATGAAATAAACTACATAGAATAAATGAACTAAACCACTAGAATGCACATGGAAGGTAAATAACTAAAACAACATAAAAAATGACAAATTCATAAATATTATGTACCTTTGAGTACAATTGATGCATCCTCTCCACATAGGTTACTGATCAATTGCAATTCCTAGTGCGAAGTCCTGTAGAAATAAAAAAAACCATTAAATGTTTGATTCATGATAAAGAATTTAAGAAATAGACATGCATTTCAAAATTTACAAGAATCTATAATACATAAGAATAAAGTGCAATACCTTATTGAAATTCTCTTTGTTTCGAGAATAATTTAATATTCTCTACTGAACAGGGCCAACCACATGAAGGTGGAAGCCCTTATGTCATATCCCCCCCCTCACGTCACTCTCATTTCCCCATACCCAATGCATGTACTTGAAAATAATTGAATTTATGTACAAATATGTGGTTTTCGTCGTAAAGAAACATTTAGCACTCATTCATTAACATATAACATTCATTTAGTAGGCAAAAAATACTACATGATATTACTTTATATTATCAAAAATAAGTTGTCATAATGTTTTTACAGTCACTTCTTTTTCTGTTTTTTTCTTTTGACATAATCAACAATCAACTCATCTTCTACAACTTCTTGTTCAGTTCTTATGGTATCTGCAACCTGTCTTACTATTTCCCTGGTCATGTACTCATGACGTGGACGCTGCTACAAGGGGTCGAGATTTGCTACAATAATGAAGAAATGTTAATTTATATATTTTTTTTATTATTACAAGTATTTCATTAATAAAAAAACATTAGAGAGGTGCTCTTTACCTAATGGAGCCATATCATGTACTTCATCTTCCTATCTAGCCTCATCTTGTATAGGATGAGCCTCTGCATGCTCTAGAATTTAAACATGAAAAATTACAATTAATACACCATTTGTAATGCAATATTTTAAACTGTAATCCATACTACGTTTTTTGAAGCACATGCACACATTCATTACCAAGATGAAAATCATGACCTTCATTAGGTTATTCTCCATCCTCGGCATTATGTGCATCGTTGCTTTCCTGCTTAAAACATACTCAATATTTTATGGCCAAAATTTATAATGAATAGATTGCACAAGTAATCAATCTTAAATAAACTTCATTGATTTTATTTACCTGCGTGCAAGATGGATTACTAGAAGATTGTGTTTGCCTAGACAAGCTTTTTTGGCATTCAACGACTCCAAAGCTATGTTGGAAGCCAAGCTTCAAGTCTCCCTCTGTGGGCACTTCCTTGAACCGATCGACCTGCAATTTTGCATAAGATCATGATTTTAGTTTTTATGGTGCAATAAAACCAAAATGATTTGCAATTTATTATTTGGATGCAATATTTGATTTATTGATACTTACAATTCGTGCCACCAAATTTGAATAACCACCAAGCCCAAGCTTGTGCTGGCCAAATTTTTCTTCTCTTGCCTTTGTGGCCTTTGATGTGTTTGACAGCCTATGAAAATGTTGAAATACGTTAGATGTTTCAAATTTGATCTAAAATAAAGAGTAATAAACATATAATTACATTGTTGAAAGTATTGCATACCTTCATATGCCCAGTGTTAGATTTCCTTCTTTTCTCAAAGCCCTATCCTTTCCATCATCCACCAGGGCCTTCCAATCCCTTACTGGAATCATTAGAGGGCGCTCATACTTAGGGTTCATTTCTAGATGAATCATATATTTTTCCCTCGCAATCTTTATATGGTGGCTATCTTTCTTGAGGACCTCCACTCGATTGAAGGTCTCACTGTCAAATAGCCCAACTAAGCAATTAGTGAGCTTATCTTTTAAATTTTTACTTTGTTTATCCCACCTTGTGTAGACGGTGGACCCAAACATCTCTAATGACAAATCATTTATATGTTTATAAAAAACATCATTTCTTGCAAAACGATCATGTGATCATTAGTTGAAAAAGAATGTTCTATAAGTAAATTTTAATCAGACTATATACAAATGTTCTATAAGTAAATTTTAATCAGATTATATACAATAATTAAAAAAAATTAAATACTTGGGATCTTCTCCATATTTATGGGAACGAGATCTTCGTCCACCAAAAATGTGGTCTATAGTGCTCCCATGCTAGTAACACAGGAAGATCCAGGAAATATTGCTTGAGCAATATCAATAGTAGGCTCTAAATCGGCCCCATGTTTTGCATGATCTGGCATGCGTCGACCACTAGAGGGTGCACTCACATCTGGCCTCGGGGATTTCATGGAATGTGTTTCCAACTGTTTGGTCGAAAATAATGGCACATGATATGAAAGTGGGGTCATATGCTCATGTGACGACTCTCCACGAGCATCACTAGTACCAACACCCCCCCCCCCCCGACCACTAGTATGTGGACACAAAAACTCTTGTAAAAACAAACCATATTTTAGTTCATGACATATACAAGTACAAAATATAAAATCATAAATGAATTTATCTTCTAATTAAATATCCTGCGGCTTACTTTCAATCCCTAAGATATCTTGACTATCAACATTTGCTCTAATCTCATTTGTTTGCAACTGAATGAATAGAAGACGAAGGATATCCTCATTTATATTTTTTAAGGTCTTCTATATCATCTTAATGGGATCCGGTGAATATGCGATATCAACATCATGCATGAGCTCATCCACATCAATATCTATGGATTGCTCTATTGCTAGATCAAACCCCAAATTAGTAGCCTGCAACAAAAATATACAAGACATTACCAATATGAAACCAATAGACTGGGGGAAAAAAAAAAACATATTGCTCATATTTTATTTGTACAATAAGTTAACCGAATAATGAGGAATAAAGGCTTTTGGCTCTGAGGCGTGAACCTGGAACCCTAGCTGCGGCGTCCCCTTCTAGGCTCTGCGCCCCTCTGCGTCCTTTGGCCTTCGCGGGCTCCTCCTGCGATGGCTGCATTGGAGCAACCTCCTTCTCTTGAGGATCGTCGCCTCCTTCTGGACGAGGCCTTTCGAGCCCTGGTAAACGTGACTCCACCTCCTACCTCTCCCGTGGATGCCTTGGATGATAGCTTCGTGAAGAGAGCCGTTGCCCCACGCATCCAAATCATGTCGGCCGCTTCTAAACTCAAATCTCTTGCCCTAAGCGAGCGCGGGTTGATCGGACAGTTCACGGGAATTTGGCCTTCCCCAAAATCCATGGAAACCTGGATAAACAAGAACTGGATGCCCTTGATCTTAGGTGGTCTACAGCATTGCTTCTGCGGTAAGGGCGTTTTCACCTTTCTTTTTGAACACAAAATCGATCGAGATCTCATTTTTAGAAGTGGACCTTACTTCATGGGCCCTCACTGCCTCTACTTGAATCGTTGGAGTCTCTCCTTCGACCCAGAAAAGGATGTCCCCTCCGCAGTTCCTGTATGGGTTCGTCTGCCCCATCTTCTGCTTCACTGCTGGAATGATGAGACCCTGCAAGCCATTGGGAATTCGCTTGGGAAGTACATTGATAAAGCCGAACCAAAAGCTCCTCTTTTTTCTTGCGTTCGCATCTGTGTGGAAGTCGACCTTGAAAAAGCCTACCGGAAGAGGTTAACCTCGCCATAGACGGATGGGAACATCTGCAAAAGGTGGATTATGAGCAACTGCCTTTCAAGTGTAAAAAATGCCACGAGTATGGGAATTTTTTCAAGAACTGTCCCAAGACAGTTCAGGAAACCACTGAAAAAGGACACTCTGAGGAATGGCAGCAAGTGAAAAAAGGGAGAAAATATGCAACAGGACCACACTCCGGGAAAGAATTTCGGCCTCAAACCACTCCAGCTATGGAAAAAGAAGTGCCTACAAACAACAAATTTCAAGAACTAACCACGGAAGAGGGAGAAATCGAGGGAGAAGAAGAACTGGAAGCGGAAAAAACAAGGGAAGAACGTGATGCACCAGCATCCCCCCCTCATGATCAAGGGAAAAAACCACTAAATGGCAACTCAAGTACTCCTGGTGGCTCATGGGCGGACAAGGTCAAAAGTAAGTTTGTGCCATTAGCAGCTTCCTTGGACAACTCCTCGGAATCCCTGGAAGAAATCGAGGAAGTGCAGCCCCCAATAACCCGAGGAAGAAAGTCACACAGATACCACAGAGAAGTTGAAATCGAGAGAGAAATAGAGCTCGGAAGGCAAAAAATCCTGGAGGACATGAAGATAATGCAAAACCCTAAATCGCAGAGCTTAGCAAAGGAAGGCAGGTCCCGAGCAGGGCCTCAAAATAGTAATAAGTAATGCATATCGTCTCTTGGAATTGTAGAGGCCTGGGAGGAGTCAATAAGATGAAGCTATGAAAAATATAATAAAAATGGAAAAAACAGACCTCATTCTAATCCAAGAGACAAAAAATGCAAGACGGGGAGATAATGGCACTCTCACGTTCGGTTTGGAAAGACTTCCATGGCACATCTATTAGCTCCTGGGGGGGCATCTGGGGGTATTTCCACCCTGCTCTCTTCAAGACTCTCTCTTATTAACACCATATCTAAAACCAATTGGTTGATGACTGAAATCAAAGGAAATGAGAGCAACGAAGTCTATTTTATCTGCAATGTTTATGGGCCTAACCACTATAGAGACAAGAACACCTTCTGGGAGGACCTCTTTGGCTTCAGGGAGGACTTGGAAGGGAAAAAATTGATCATAGCAGGTGATTTCAACGTGACCAAGTCATAGAAAGAAAAAAGAGGCGGCAGCATTGTAAGGGATCCCTTTGGAGAGAAACTTGAGGACCTAATAGCAGATCTGGATATGATGGACATCCCGCTCAAGAATGCAAAGTACACCTGGATCAACCAGAGAAGTGGCAAGGGACATATAGCGGCCCGTATGGACCGCTTCCTAGTAAGTTCCTCCCTCTGCAATCTAGATTTAATAATTTATGCTTTCTCCATTCCGTGTGCTTCTTAGAAACACAAACCTATCGGTCTCTCTATTGCTCCCCCGAAAAATCTCGGGCCTATACCCTTTCGATTTAATCCGCTATGGGATCGGCATCCAGACTTCCCTTCCCTTGTCAATCAAACCTGGAATATCAACGTTCACGGCTCCCCCAGTTTTATTTGGGAGTCCAAACTACGCTCATTCAAGCTTGCTCTTAAACGATGGGCCAAGGTCTCCTTCACAAATCCCAATCATAACAAGCTATGCAGTCAAGCCAAGCTTGCGGGTTTGCAACTTCGGATGGAAGAAGAGGAAGTCTCGCATCATCTTTTAAATCAGGAAAAAACACTGGAGATGGAAATTTTAAAGGCTGCAAAGAAGGAAGAAGAAATCTGGAGAGTAAAATCTAGGCAACTTTGGTTAAAATGTGGAGACAATAACACCAAGTACTTCCACAATCAAACCAAAGCTCGACAAAATCAAAATGCAATCAAAGAATTGAAGAATATGACAGGGGACAAAATCAAAGGACAGGATAATCTTCAAGCTCTTGCATACATTCACTTCAAAGATCTCTTCACTGACAGCGGAGAGGCAGATCTTGAGGCACAGGCAGATCTTATCAAATAAATTCCCACATTAGTATCGGAACAAGTCAACCACCATCTCATTAATCCAATATCGGAACAAGAAATCATCACTGCTATTTGGTCCCTGCACCCGGATAAAGCGCCTGGGCCAGATGGATTTACTATAAATTTCTATAGAGCGGCCTGGGACATAATCAAGGATGATCTTAAGAGAATGCTCAACTAGACGAGGAGGAAAGACAAGATAGGAGGAGCGACAAATTCCTCATTTCTAGCCCTTATTCCTAAGGAAAAAAACCCAGGTTCTATGGGAAGATTCAAGCCAATCTCCCTCTGCAACACTTCCTACAAAATCCTCACCAAAATTATTGCTACCAGGATGAAAAAGATCATGAGTAAGTTAATCTCAGAGACTCAGGGAGGGTTTCTAGCTGGCCGTCAAATCTTGGACAATATCATAATGGTACAGGAAGCTATTCACTCAAGCATTGAGAAGAAGCATCAGGGCATGGCCATCAAGCTTGACATGGAAAACGCCTTCGATAGAGTGAACCACCAATTCCTCTTTGACATCATGCTGAAATTTGGGTTCTCCACTGAATTTGTGAGATGGATAAAAGCTTGTATTCACAGTCCTTGGATTGCCCCTCTTGTTAACGGTAGGCCCTCCAATTTTGTTCCTGTCTCCAGAGGCTTGCGCTAAGGGTGTCCTCTCTCCCCCTTCCTATATCTCCTAGTGGCTAAAACTTTAAGTAGGAAGTTGCGCTACCTTCAATCTACAGGGGAGCTCAAAGGTATTAAAATTGTTCGAGGTGTCAAGCCGGTCAATCACTCACAATTTGCCGACGACACTATCTTGTTGGGAGGTGCCTCAACGATCATTGCTGAAAGACTGGGCAACGTCCTCTCTTTCTTTTTGCATGCCTCGGATGGAAAATTAAACTCGACCAAATCCAGAATATAAGGTTGGAACTGCTCTATGGGAACAATGGCCAGAATCTCTAGGATTCTTGGATTCGAGGGTATAGGGGATTGGAACTCCTTTCCTTACCTTGGAATTCCTATCTTCAAAGGGAAACAAAAAGTTGCAGATTGGAATGGGCTCATCTCAAAAATCCAAAATAAGATATCATCGTGGGGATCCAGGTGGCTAAACTCAGCCGAGAAAATGGTCCTCATAAAATCCATGTTGGTTGCCTATCCGCTGTATGCCTGCTCCATTTCCATTGCACCCAGCACTGTCATGAAGAAAATCACCAAAAATATTCGCAGCTTCCTTTGGCAGGGGGTGAAAACAACAACTCCAAAAAATTCCATTTAGTTGATTGGGACTCAGTTTGCAAGCCAAAAAAGTTTGGAGGAACAGGTATCAAAGATCCCACTCTGATGAATTTAGCTCTTGGCGCGAAAATAGTATGGAGAGTCATTACAGGCAAGAGATCATGGTGGAAGGAAATTCTCTATAAAAAATACATGCCAGGGACCAGAAAAAGATGTGTGGAAAGAATCCAACTAGATAGGAAAGGGACTAATATATGGAATCTCTGCAAAAAATCATCCAATGTGATTCAAGACAAGCTCACTTGGATCCCTGGCAATGGCAAACAAATCAAGATCTGGAAAGACAACTTCTACGCAAATCCTCCTGCAAATTACCTCCAGAAGCTCATTAATCTGAAACGTTGGATGGAACAGGCCAACATCCACACCCTCTATGACCTTTCAACTTGGACGAGTAATGGGAATTGGACTAGCTGGAGAACTCTTGATCTTCCTGCTCACTTAACTTTTGATTATTGTTTCCTGCTCTCCCTCTTTCATGGGGCAACCCCCAGCCACCTTGGCGAGAAAGACAAGCGAGGATGGGGTTCTGCTGGTCATTACTCGGTTAAGGAGGGGTACAATTACCTCGATGCCCTGAGCTACCCCTGCAACAAAGACATAAGGTGGGATCGTATTTAGAGAAACGATGGGATTCCCAAGGTTAATTTGTTCAATTGGCTCCTCGCTCAAAAAAAGATATTAACAGCTGAAAATCTTCAAAAAAGAAATATTCATGGACCAGCTAGGTGTGTTCTCTGTAAAGTAGCAGAGAAAACGGTTGAACATCTCTTCCTTGAATGTAGCTTTGCCAGAGAAGTCTGGAGTAGGGCATACCATGTCATTCAACCCAGGCTCACACTCCCCACTAATTGGAGAGATCTTTTTGCCAACTGGCATTTTTACTATGATGCTACTTTTGCTAGGAAGCCGGACTTCAAAAGAGCTTGGATAGCTTATCCCAAATTCATATGCTGGAAGATTTGGAACGCCAGAAATAAGGAAATTTTTTAAGAAACACAAACTTCTCCAAGCAAGGTTGTCTCAAAGGCAACTGCTCTTTGGATTGAGACGCTCTCCTCGAGAGGTATGCATAATCTCAGCAAAGAACCCCTTAGTGTTGAAGAAAAAATATGGCTAGAGGATCTTCTGATCCCCAACTCACCCCTCAAGACTCCTAGATTGGCAATCAAAAAACCATCCGACTGGCAGCTATGTCTAGAGACAAATAAGCTCAAAGACTGGATGAGATCTTTCAACAGTTACTTCCTCTTCTTTGACGAGGCCTCAAAAGGCAACCCAGGGTTGGCAGGTGCAGGGGGAGTTCTGATGGACTCCAAAGGAAGCAAAGTGGAAGAGTACACTTGGGGATTAGGGAATCAAACCAACAATCAGGCAGAGTGGCTCGCCATGATCAAAGGTCTTGATATCATTCAGGAGAAGAATATTAGAAGGCTTGTTGTGATTGGCGACTCTCTCATTGTCATCAAAACTGCCAGGGCTATCATAAGCAAACAAAAAATTCCAACCTCAAAATACCAGACCCTTCTTGCTCGCTCGATCAGCTCCTTCAATTATGACTCTCTTTCCTTTTTTCATGTATTAAGGAAAAACAACGCTGCAGCCGATACCATGGCTAACCTTGGGGCTAGGAAAAATTGTGGTGTCCTAACTAGAAATGGAGCACATGAAACTTTGATGTGGGTGCCTTAGTGGATTGAATGGCACCTTTGGATTCCTTAGTGGCTCTGGCGATGTGTCTAAACGCGTGTACACTTGCGGTCAGAGAAACATTAAATTCAAATCCACATTGGATTTGATTGAGAATTCCCAAGCTCAAAGCGATGGCATGGCCTATCAGGCCACACCTGTTCCGCATGCAGGAGGCTTAATTGACATGAAGGCAAATTGGTTTATTAACAAGGGAATGTTGGAGGTCGACTGGATTATCCTTCTGCTACTTCTCTGCCTTCCATCATTGTGTTCTGTTAGCCCCGCGGTTATATGCTTCAAGATGGACAAAAGGAATGTTGGAAGCAATGCAGGAGTATGCCTACCGACGCTGCAGTGCAAAAATTGTTGGGCAAATCTGCAGGTCTCTGCGGGAGGAATTGGGACGCAGCGTTTCCAAATGACTATTGATCCGGTTCAAGGTAATGGAGAGAAATATTTGCAGGGGGCTTTGAGCATTCCGGCCAAACGTGTTCGTCGCCCAAACAGCGAAATTGGTGGAGGTAATTCGCAGATGGAAACGGCCCAGAGGCAAAGGCTGCGTCTCAATGCAGGATACATTAGCTACGAGCAGGAGAGTGATAAGACCTGGAAAAACATGGAGGAAGAACTTGGTCCTCAGCACAATCTAGCTCTGCATCTGGTCAATGAAAATCCCGAGGAAAACAAACTCTAGAATGCGAATGGGAGTGTTGGAGGCTTTGGGAATTTTGAATCTCCTCGTGGCCCGGAAAGTCCTCCCCCATGAGTGCTCTCACATCTACACGATATAGATGCTCAGTTTGGGTGGATAAGGGGGGAGAGCAAAGACATTAATAAGGCCATTTCTCAGCTAGCCACTTTCGTCCAAATATCTAATTCGGACATCAAAAACAACACCATCAAAATGCAAGAATTTTTTGAAGGGTTGGTTAGCAAAATGGACTCTCTGCACAGTGGGTTAAGGATTATGGAGGCCAAAGTTGACTGCATTCGTACTAGCAGGAGCAACAGTCCAGCAGTTATCTTGGGCCTAGAAGACAATGAAGATGCTGCGGTCGAAAAAAAGAAGAAGAAGAACCTGTCTCCCAGAATTTGACGAAGGTCCAGTTACCTGTGATGTCGCTCGGTTTTATGTCTTGTTTATTTATAAGTCCAGTCTGTCTGTCTGACTCTAGGAATTTTATAGAGGTGTCGTTTCCCCTCGCTTATTAAGTAAAGTCCAGTTATGTTATGTCTGAAGTCAAGAATCTTCTGAGGTGTCTTTTCCCCTCTTATGCTAAAAGCTCTTAAGGGTCTGGAAGTCGGTTTATAGATGTCGATATGTAGTTCTGAAAAACTCAGAGGTGTCCAGTTCCCTCTTTTATCAATTTTTGGTGAAGTCAAATTTCTGAGACTGGGACAGAGGTGAACTCCCCCTCTTCTTTTTTGGGTACAGTCTCCCAACATTTTGTAACCTATTCTCGATTTTTAATATAAATATTCCAACCGTTACTATAAAATATATATATATATATATATATATATATATATATATATATATATATTATTTGTACAATTACAATGAGGTATACATGTTACCTCGAGGCTGGTGTCATCTGATCGACAACCGGGGACTTGCCCCGATCAACACCCTACAACAAAAATATAGAAAACATTATCGAAATGAAACGAATATACTCATGAAAAAAACATAATAAAAAAACATATTTCTCATAATATATTTGTACAATTACAATGAGGTATATATGCTACCTCAAGGATGGTGTCCTCTGATCAACTATCGAAGACTTTCCCTGATCACTACCCTACGACAAAAATATAGAAAACAGTTTTAGACTTTGTTTTCTTTGATTTTTTTCCTTTTTTTTTTGGGGGGGGGGTATTTTTCATTTTTTTCCTAAGTTTTACTACTTGCATGTTTATCTTTATTTCTTTCATGCGTCATTTACAAATTTTTCATTTAAAAAGTTTCATTCGATTACTTGCGTGTTCCTATGTTCCTATCTAACTAATTACTGAAATGAAACCAATAGACTGGAAAAAAAAAAACATAATAAAGAAACATATTGCTCATATTATGTTTATACAACTACAATGAGGTATACCTGTTGCCTTGAGGCTAGTGTCCTCTGATCTATTACCGAGGAGTTGCCCTGATCAACACCTTGCAAAAAAAATATAGAAAACATTACCAAAATGAAACCAATATACTCACGAGAAAAACATAATAAAAAAAAATATCGCTCATATTTAATTTGTGCAATTACAATAAAGTATACATGTTGCCTCAAGGCTGGTGTCGTCTGATCAACAACTAGGGACTTGCCCCAATCAACACTCTACAACAAAAATATAGAAAACATTATCGAAATGAAACCAATATACTTACGAAAAAAATACAATAAAAAAATATATTGCTCATATTATATTTGTACAATTACAATAAGGTATACCTGATGCCTCGAGGATGGTGTGCTCCTCTGATCAACTACCAGGGACTTTCCTTGATCACTACCCAGCGACAAAAATATAGAAAAGATTTTTAGAACCTTTTTTCTTTTATGTTTTTCATGTTATTTTTGGGGGGTATTTTTCATGGCTTTTTCCTAAGTTTTACTGCTTGCATGTTTATCTTTATTTCTTTCATGTTTCTTGCATGCTTCATTTAGAAAGTTTCATTCGATCACTTGCAGGTTCCTATGTTCATATCTATCTAATTACTGAAATGAAACCAATAGATTGACAAAAAAACATAATAAAGAAACATATTGCTCATATTATATTTCTACAATTACAATGAGGTATACCTACTGCCTCAAGCCTGGTGTCCTCTGATCTACTAACGGGAAGTTGCCCCAATCAACACCCTGCAACAAAAATATAGAAAACATCACCAAAATGAAACCAATATACTCGCAAAAAAAACATAATAAAACAACATATTGCTCATATTTAGTTTGTACAAATTCAAAGAAGTATACCTATTGCCTTGAGGCTGTTGTTGTCTGATCAATAGCCAGGGAGTTACCCCAATCAACACCCTGCAAGAAAAATATAGAAAACATTATCGAAATGAAACCAATATACTCATGAAAAAAACACAATAAAAAACATATTACTCATATTTAATTTGTACAATTACAATGAGGTATACATGCTGCCTCGAGGATGGTGTCCTTTGATCCATTGTCGGGGACTTGTCCTGATCAGTACCCTGCGAAAAAAATATAGAAAAAATAACTGAAATTATAACATTATACTCACAAAAAAAACATAAGATATTAGATTCATTAATTAAAGGTTGGGTAAAATGTTATATGTACCACTCCCATAGTAACAACGTTTGTATCTATTCGATTCAAATTGTAATTGATCAGCAACTCTTCCCCTACAGCTATTGATTTTATGGCACATACGAAAACACAATTTCCTTCATGCCCCTTAAATATGCAATTGGGTTTCTTATTTGTAGATCTGGGTTGTGTACTATTTATAAACCCTGCAATATTCCTTGTTGCTTTTGGTCTTTCGTCAATGTACATAGTTGCTCCTTTATTTTGATCCTTGTCTTTTAGCTGTAAATAATTTGCAAACAACTTGTATTTGCGCATACTTCATGTATATTGGACCATTCGCATCCAATCTTTGTAATTGTAATAGGTTCTACCATACTCCATCAATCTAGTACATCTATCGTAACCGACCTTTATGCCATCCATGCAAAACAACCCCAAACCATGTAATGACAACGGTGCAATCCCATATATCCTCTCGTTCACACAAAAATATGTGTTTAGTTGAGGAAGATCCTTGGGTTCCCATTCTTTCACTAGATGTTTGTACCTCATGGCACCTCGATGTCGCTTATGGTCTCATTATCATAAGAACATGACCCCCCTTCAACGAGAAAAATTTCCATGCGTTTATGGAATTTTCTTTTGATATTTTGACATTTAGTTGATCTCCCTCTTCTAGACCTACTGGATGTCTCACTTTCCTCTAGTCTTCCTAAACTTCTCTTGCTTGAGGAAGACAAATCTGAAAAATACTTGTTTGGTTCTACCTGCACCATGGGATAAAACTTTATCCAATAAATAAAGAACTTAAGCACATTGACCTATGTAACTTGGGTTCCCAAACATTTCCATGCAAAACATCCAATTACAAAAAGGTATCTATAATGTACCCCATTTCTTCAACACCATGGAAATCATGGAATCATAAGAATCAATATCAAGCTACTATATGGTTACCCTCATTATGCATCCATCATGATCAATTCAATAACTATGAAAGATATCATATATGGGTATCACTATGACACCATCACACGTATAGTATTTCTTACCTTCATATTCCTTCCAATTTTGTAGCAAACAACTACCTATGTTTAATTAAGTTTTCTAGTGATGCACCTAAATAATATAATGTATGTAAGTGTCACTCTACAAGTCTCAATACCTAGAGTGTATATTAACCATAATCATCACAAGCATGTCATGCACTTGTTGTTCTTCAACATATATCAACCATATATTATCCATAGTCTCAATAGATATAACCCAACTACCAAAAGAATATGCTTACTTTTATTACAAACATGGACATGAAATATTCACATCATGAGAACATGTGTGATCACTATAATTACACTTTGTGTGCATACAACTTCAAACAATCAAGTGATTGAGACCATCCATGTTGTACGTATATACAATTTCAAACAATATTGTGCGTATATCCTTAAATCAATTAAATAGAGGTATAACCATCACTCCATGCTAATCAACCCTAACAACCATCAACACAATGATATAGATTGAAGGCATAGGATGAAACTAGGACTCAAATTCCATTAAGGAAATATAATATTATTTTCAACCAATATATACTATGAAATAGTGAGGCCTTTGCAAGGATGGAACTCAATATCGAATCATAGAATAATGCAAGTCAACCCCATCATGACCCCAAATTTAATATCAAGAGTCATGTCATGGTATAAACATAAGCATGCTAACAAAGATGCTGATGAAATTGTTGATCAAACAACCATCAAAATTGCCATAAAACCATCACTAACAATCTACCTTAAAATAAACAAAATGTGTGTGTCTATGTGATATTTGTTAAGTGAATAATACTCCTATGGTTTAGGCAAGTCCCAAAATGAGTGGGTTGATCTCACTAATAGACAGAAGATGATAGATTGCTACTTCGACATTCCTAAAAATCATAAGGATATCAATGATGAAAGGGAAAGTAAGAGGGAAAAACTTGGTTTCATTGATGGTTTTCCTTAGCTTTTATGGGAAACTATGTTGATTTGTTTCTAGCTCTGAAGTCTACTCAATACCTTCACATGAACATGACAACAACCACCTCCCTTATTCCATGTAACAATACTAATCTTGAAATTTAGATAATAATGTTAAATTAGAATATAGAGGAAAAAATAATCCCTACCAAGATCCAAATCCATGCATGATAACCATTCAATAAGGACATCAGAGTGTGCACTTGACATTTGTGCACCTTGGAGATGGCACTTCACTTGGAGAACGTATATTATGGATTAGACTAGGTTGCTTGTGGATTTAGTCCACTTTACATTGGTGGCCTCCCTCACCTGTTATATATAAAAGGAGGAGGGTGACTACTAGGTATATGAGAATTACATTTTGTAAGGACATACAGGTTTTTGGGAGGGAAGGCATTAGAGATAGATCTAGGGTTATGGTTATGGAAGGAGGAATGGGGTTGCTTGTTGATTTTGTGTTCTATAGCTATGGAACAAAGAAATGCTTAGGCTAGAGTGGTTTGCCCAAATACGGCTAATTCATTATGAAATGTAGTGGGGCATGTCTAAAAATAATCTTGTAGACTATTTACCAAGAGTCAATAATTTATATATTCATTAATCCATTATATTTGGGAAGAGATATGGTTGTCCCTATAGATAGAAAGAAGGAATTTGAGGTAGGATGCAATCTATAAAAACTTGAAGGATACCTATGGGTGGTAAACTTGAAGGATAAAAATGTGTATGGGTGGTAAACTAGGATACCTATCTATGGTATCATAAACCAAGTGGAATAACATGGGATGAGGCTTGATGCATGGTACATAAGCCATATAATACTTCTTACTACATAAGACCATAGGATTCATCCTACAATAATGCCTTAGCAAAGACATGTTCTTTGTGTCTTATACCATATCCCACTTATTTTAGGAATTGTCTTATTGAAAATAAAAAATAAGAACACCAGGTGTAGACATAAATGTAAAATGCCAAAGTAACTCAAGGATTAATTGAATAAACAACAACATTAATACTTGAAAGTGCAATTGCACCATATAAGCATTGTTAGTCTATCAAATCCTAAATCACAATAATCATGGTGATGGTGGTAATGGTTAAACTCCATGTTTAATATGGAAAATATGAATACGAAATAATAAATTAGTAATAAGACTAAATATTTAACTAAGTTTAAAACTATTTTACAAGTTAAGCACACAATACACATGGTGCTTAACAAATATAAACTCAAATAGTCCAAATCCAATACATAGAACTTGGAACATGTATAAAAAAACAATAAAATATTAATAACAATATTTAACTGACATAGAAACTACTATATGCATGATGCTTGACAAATATAAAGTTTATCCCTACCAATTATATTCATAATACTTGAGAAATATAAAGTTTATTCTTACCAAACATTTATGTTTCATATTTATTTAAATCCACTTTAACCCTATACTTATCTATCTTAAGACATTAAATTCTCCAAAGTGAAAATTCTATTTATTAAAAATACGATTCTATATGCTTAATAATAAAAATGCATAAACATCGTATTAGTTTAGCCTAATGCATAAACTAAAAACACAATTTAAAAAGCTAACTTTATGTATAATGAATAATCATTCAAAGTTCTTCAACACCTATCATAATTATTATGCTTAGCATAAATTTCAACAATTTCAACTAAATTTTGATTAGTTTCATTACCCTCTGACCTTTAGTTCATATTCTTATTATTATTCCCTTAGATTGTTGGTTACTTTTTTGGGTTTGTTGAACCAAATTCTGACTAACTTGAGAAGGAGGAAGTTGAACCAAGTTAACATTGGATAAAGGAAATGGATTAGAGTTTCAAGGTGCCCCTTGATAAGATGTGGATGCCTATGGAACACTTAGAGAATATTGTACATTTAGAGACAAAGGGTGATAATTCCATAGGAAACAATCAAACCTTCATTTGGATTAGGCACTCCAAAAAATGAGACTTGGTCGATTTTATTTGAAGCATAAGCTACCAATTGGGTTGATCCTATAAATATAGTTTCCATATTATATTCCCTTGGTGTTATAGGTGGACCAACATGAGAAACATTGGGAAGATGTGGTATAGCAATATATAAACAACATGATTATGAGTGTACAAATCTAACTCTAGGCCCCAAGGATCACATATTCCTTGCTTCAAGGTCATTGCAAGGTAACATCCTTGGAAATATGAGGAAAAAGTGACTTTAGAAACCATTATAACAAAATTGATCATCCAAGGGGATCCTACATAAAATTCTCCTATGCTGATATGTGATATAGGTAGAATTTTTTTTCCTAATAACTTTAACCCACATATCGATAAATACATTTTGGTTTCAAATGGAACATTGATACATCATTTATAGCATGTTTAAACAATTTTGGACCTCCTCCGCTACCACAATTTGTAATCTAAAATGAAGACAAATCAAGGTTTTGAAGTATTGGACTACTCCCTCCAATACCAAGAATCTTAAGAGTTTCTTGGAAGCCATGAATTTCTACAATAAATTCACTTGGTCCATAGAAGTACAAATTGAAAAAAATTCAAAGCTGGCCCCATTTAGCACATTAATTATTCTATAGGTTTGTTGTTTGATTTTCGAATTGTTTGAGTGAGTCATGTTTGAGTCTGGAAACTCTCTCATACCGTCAATGCATGCGTCTAGTCTAACCATGTCAAATTTCAATCCATACAAGCACAAATTGAAAACATTTCAACGTTGGCCCCATTCAGTACATTAATTATTCTATAGGTTTTTGTTTGGTTTCCAAATTGTTTGACTGAGTCATGTTTGTGTCTTTAAACCCTCCCATACCTTCAATGCATGTGTCTAGTCTAACCATGTCAAATTTCAGTCCATACAAGTACAAATTGAAAAAATTTCAACGTTGGCCCCATTCAGTACATCAATTATTCTATAGGTTTGTTGTTTGATTGTTGAATTGCTTGAGTGAGTCATGTTTGTGTCTGTAAACCCTCCCATACTGTTAATGCATGCGTTTATTCTAACCATGTCAAATTTCAATCCATAAAAACAAAAATTGAAAAAATTCAATGTTGGCCCCATTTAGTACAATAATTATTCTATAGGTTTTTTGTTTGATTTCCAAATTGTTTGAGTGAGTCATGTTTGTGTATGGAAACCATCCCATACCATCAATGCGTGTATCTAGTCTAACCATCTGAAATTTCAGTCCATACAAGCACAAATTGAAAAAAATTCAATGTTGGCCCCATTCAGTACATTAATTATTCTATAGGTTTGTTGTTTGATTTCCGGATTGTTTGAGTGAGTCATATTTGTTTTTGGAAACCCTCCATGTCGTCAATGCATGCGTCTAGTCTAACCATGTCAAATTTCAATCCATACAAGCACAAATTGAAAACATTTCAACATTGGCCCCATTCAGTACATTAATTATTCTATAGGTTTGTTGTTTGATTATCGAATTGTTTATGTGAGTCATGTTTGTGTTTGGAAACCCTCTCATACCGCCAATGCATGTTTCTAGTCTAACCATGCCAAATTTCAGTCCATACTAGTACAAATTGAAAAAAAGTCAACGTTGGCCCCATTCAGTACATTAATTATTCTATAGGTTTGTCGTTTGATTGTCGAATTGTTTGTGTGAGTCATGTTTGAGTCTGGAAACCCTCACATACCATCAATGCATGTGTCTAGTCTAACCATGTCAAATTTCAGTCCATACAAGCACAAATTGAAAAAAATTCAACGTTGACCCCATTCAATAAATTAATTATTCTATAGGTTTTTTGTTTGATTGTCGAATTTGTATCTGGAAACACTCCCATACCGTCAATGCATGCAGCTATTATAACCATGCCAAATTTCAATCCATACAAGCACAAATTTAAAAAATGTCAACGTTGGCCCCATTCAATACATTAATTATTCTATAGGTTTGTTGTTTGATTATCGAATTGTTTGTGTGAGCCATGTTTGAGTCTGGAAACCCTCCCATACCATTAATGCATGTGTCTAGTCTAACCATGTCAAATTTTAGTCCATAAAAGCACAAATTGAAAAAATTTCAACGTTGGCCCCATTCACATGACAGTTATAATATGAGGGGTCAAGTACATGAGCAGGAACACCTTATTTTGCATTATGAAATATCATATAATAATGAAGGTGAAATCAGCATAATTTTCCATTACCTTACCTTACCGATATTCTCTTTGTTTCTACAATATTTCAATATTCTCTAGTGAACAGGTCCAGCCACGTGAAGATGGAAGCTCATCTGCCCCCCCCCCCCCCCCCACGTCACTCTCAATTACCCATAACCCGACAAAATATATGTACTATAAAATAAATTATTGTGATTTTTGTCATAATTAAGAAACAATGTCTCTTACAACATATGCCAACATACTAGAAAAAAAACTTAAAAACAATTAATTTATACGTACCAATGCAAGTCAATAATTCTATCAATATTAATTCAATAGATATAGAATTGATATATTAAGGCATACCTCATACACTTCAATGCAATTGATCATATTCTTCATCCAAGTCCACATCTGTATCATCCGATCCAAATTCAGCATTGTAAGGATTTCCCATATAATCATCGTCATCGATGTCAGTTTCGATAATCATGCCATCGTCGATATCATCTTCATGAACATTGTCTCCTACATCATCTAATTCAACTAATTCTTTGGCATATTCCTCTGGAACATGGTCATCTAACTCATGTTGATCCTCTACATCATATTCTTCTTCAAGACCCTCTTGATCTTCCTCTACATTATACTTTATCGGCCTTCCCCTTGGATCGTGTCTCACAACAAATGACCAACCCCCTCTACCTGGAACCTCTGAGTAAAATACTTGTTCACATTGGCTTGGAAGAATATAGGGTTTTCGTTCCTGGCTCAAACAACCTTGTATTAACCATGGTAAATCCATTAGCATGTTCAATAATAGGCCTATCGGGATCGCGTTGATTCAATCCTAACATGTACCATTTAACAACGAACAAAACTAATTTGAAGGTTTTAAAGTCACAGTGAATAATATCTTCCAAATACCCATAGTATCGATTTTCTGAGAGTTATGGATGTTTGTCACTTCTAGAGGAAACATTGGTCACCTCAAATACTACAGTTATCCCACAATCAGATGTTTTCTTCATTTCATCCAACTTTTTGATGCGAAATTTATAACCATTGCACCACATAGCCTTATGGTGTTTTACCTGCAATATGCCAGGCACATAAAGATTGCATTGTCAATTGATAATTAAGTACATATTTATGCTTGGAAAGTATGAAAAGAAAAAAAATTCAACTTGTACATCAATATAATTCAAAATAATTAAATAGCATGGTTGATTAATATGCTTGCTTGTTTATCTTTTAAACCATATGCTAAATCGATTTCCCTTTGTGTAAGATTGGTATCTCCATTGCGATGAGCTGTTTTAACCAATAAATCCACACCTTCACATCAAATTCAATGACCAAATTGTTTACATAGTCCAATCCATACCTTCATCCAATCAAGATTATTTGCAACAATGTAGTGCATCCCACTCTCGACCAACTACATGATAAAAATAAAATCACAATTCACAAATGTATAATTACTTAACACGGTATACATTTATAATTGATGCATATTGAAGATTAAAAATTAAATAAATATGATATATACATTAAAAGCAACAGTCAAATGTATTATAATTAATCTCCACCATCTAATAATTACCTTTCACATTCCTTGATCTACCTTTCCCCATCAGGTACTCCCCTTCGAATTTGTTAATGGATTTTGGATCACAAATGCGACCTAAATCAATCTTTGGCGCTAATTTAGGAAGATATTCACTAATATACACCATGTTCTGGTATACCATATATCCCTCCACCATAGAACCCTTAGGGTGTGTTCTTTGTCTAAAGCCTTCAAAAATTTCAAGTGCCTCTCGACCAACCACATTGACCTTAAGTGTACAGGTCCACACAATTCAATATCCTCAACTTCGTGTATGCGGTAGTGTTCTTGTGCATTGAAAAATGTCAATGGTAGATACTTTTTCATTTCACACATTCGACGAGGAATTTCTCTCCTCCAATACTTTATATCTTCTTTATGGATTTCTTTATATGACAACCAACTACAAGTGATGCAAGCAAATCACGAGATTTAACAAAAATAAACATTATAGTACATAGCAATTAGTAAAACAAATGTCAAATATAAGTTCTACAATTAATTAAACAAACACTTTATGCATCCAAAATATCGCTACTTACCTCATGTATTTTCCAAGATCATATATAACTTGTTTGACATTGTTGTTGGAGTTATTTGGGAGAGATAGAGGTAGAATATACTGTAACGATAAAATCGTTTCATTATTTTTTCCAAAAGTAGACAAAAAACACCAACAACATACACTAGTATAAAAAATATAGCAATATATATACTAGAAGAATTACCTTGATGAAGATATGCCAATCATGTGTTTTTGCCCCCCCAAATTCACATTCCTTTGTTAAGATATTCTTCACGTTCGAACAAAATCCAGTGGGAAATTTAATTTTTCACGTGACTTCTTTTACAACATTGCTTTGTTTCTTCGTTAACAACCATGGAAGTGAGCTTATATTAATTTGGTCTCCATTGATATTTAATTGAATAACATCTTTCATTGCATGATTGGATTCTTGAATGTCATTGCAAATTTTGACAATTTTTTCTTTGTCACTCCTTCCATCCAATATTCGCCATAATGTCTCATCTACATTCTTTTTGATATGCATTGTATCAAACAAATGAACACTTTGTAGGTTCTAATAGTAGGGAAACCTACTTAATTGTTTGGGATAAATTTTCATTCCTCGTGGAATCCCATTAATGCCTTCATGATCACGACAGCCAATATGAATCATAATTTACAAAGAAATTACAGAAATCAATGTCAATTACAGTAAACAACACACAATATAAAAAAAATCAAACATTTCATATATGATGATAGATAGACAATTTGATACGTACCTTGATGATTTCTATTATATTGCAACTTCCATAGGTGAGGTTTCATTCTTTGTGGTTTTAATGCAGTCTCTTCTTTCCCATTGAAAAGATGTTTTTCAGTACTTCAATACATATGATTCTTAGAGAGGAAGTGCCTATACTGATCAAACACCTCCTTTCCTAAACTTTTTGAACGATGAGATTTCATCTTGAGACCACAAACTGGACATGCAAATTTTCTCTGTGTTCGAAGGCTTGCAATAGATGGATTAACTATGTCAATTATAATTATATATAATGAATGGATTATTTAAAATACATGCATGATTAATATATCAACTTCATAAAATTAAATACTATTAAAGTGGACGTTATAATTACATACCACAAAAATGTGTTACCCTGGGGCATCATGAATTGTCCATACAATCATTGCATGGAATTGAAATTTCCTTTGTCGTATTGGTATAGAGACATGATACATAGTGATGCCATTCCATAGCTTTAGTAGCTCGTCAATAAGAGGCTCGATATATACATTCATATCTTTAACTTGGTACTTGCCTAATTGATTTGAACATATACACTACATAATTATTACAACCATTTTAGATATATAAATAATATATATGAGTAAATGAAAAAATATATATGACATTATGCAACAAATATGACAAATGAGATGCTATTGCGTTAAAAAAAATTGTTGTAAACAAATACTTGGAATAATCATTGCCAACATTATGTGCTCCCTCTTTATTGACATCCATGGGTGAATGTTATTGTTGATAACAAAAATAGGCCACACCGAGTAAATAGATCTCATCTCTGCAAATGGATTGACACCATCTGCTACCAAAGAAAGCCTAACATTACGAGGTTCTTTTTTAAAGTGTGGCCATTTTTCCTCCATGTATCTAAATGCATAACCATCAGCAGGGATTTGAGGAATGCCATCTTCACTTCTGTTCTGTGCATGGAAATCCATAAATTGTGCTAATTTTTGCACCTGAACAGTCATTGCAAACGTGGAATAATGGGAATATAACAAAGAATCTTGCAAGGCGCCTTTTTTGTTACTTGATTTGTTTAGTATCTACTGCTATGACATTTCGGGCATTCTGTTTCAAATTCATGATGTTTATAATATATAATATGATCATTAGGGCATGCATCAATTGCTTGATACTACATTCCAATATATTTCATGGTGGCAGATAAATCTCGGTGTTTGCGAGGTAAAATATTTGACGGTTTTAATAAAAATTCAACTATCAAGCTACAACAAATTAATTAAACCTAGTTAATATAATATATAAAGAATATTAAATGAAACATATTTCATCCCTATTAATTTTACTTATGAATTAACAATAAAATTATTAGAGGAACAAAGATAACCTTTATCATGATCATATATATGTGATGGAATATATTACATACCTTAACATCTGTGTAACCAATGTGTTTGAAAGACCATTCATATCCTTCAAGTTCAATATCAGCAATATAGCAGAGAGAAGAGTTGTGTTGGATCCTTCATAAAGGGGTTTGTATGCCTTCTCAAGTAGAGGTATATCATGAACATCATCAAAGTCTTCATTTTCATAATCATCATCATCATACATTCTAACATTAAATGTATCATGGATCAATGTATTTATACCATCATCTTCAACTATGTTATCAGTATGATCATCTTCTTCAATATGATCATTAACTTGATCTTCAATATTCGTAGCTCCATGTTCCCCCAGTGCTTGTTATGCAAGCACATTCTCTAGGAGATATGCCCTAAGAGGCCGTTCCTTTATAATTACAAACCATCAAGGGATATTATTGTAAATATAACAAATATTAAAATGATACATACATTTACAAAAATGATCAATATAAATAAATATATAATGAACAACTTACCAATGGACGATATTCATGTCCCCCCTCAACGTGTCCATGTTCCCTACAATGTATTTTAGCTGTTGTGATCTTCATTCTTCTCCTTTTAAAGCCCCTGCATTGACTACAAGGACAATAACATTTCCCATCACCCTTTCTTTTCACTCTAGCCCAAAATCTAGCAAGTAATTCTCGATTTTGTTCTTCTGGATTAGGAATATTGTTATGTGGCATTTTCTTTTACCAAGCTTGACTGATGGTTATTGATCTAAAAAAATAAAGCTCCACACTTCACTATCTGTAATGATAGTAAAAACTGAAATAATTCTGTCTTTTTGAACAAAAAACAATCCATGCAAAGGTTATAACCTCCGCAAACCGTCGCTAGTATAGCAAATATGTCAAACTATTTCTAGAATTTCAAATTTCTAAAAAAATATGTCGTTGGATATTTGACGACATTTTACTATTGACCATTAGGAAAATATCACTTGATATCGTCGGATATTCTATGCTTGTCGTCGAATATTCGACGACAGTCGGGGTCAAATTAAAAAAAAAAAGGAAGAAAATTCCAAATTATAAAGGTAATATCCGACAACACAGTCATCTTTTTGGGTTTTGTTCGAGGGTGTTATCATATTTTGGGTTCAAGTCTAGTTGTGAGTGGTTATATTATCCTAGTTTTTGGTGTGAGGTGGTTTATAGGCATCCACCATTAGTGGGATCCACTGGGTCCTAAGGACAAGGGAGTGTCAAATGATATAATCCGTTGATATACATGTGGGGCCCATTAGTTGTACTCAACCCAATGTATTAGGACACTGACTAAAAAGGCTTAAATGTTCCCTTAGCTATACTAATTGACTACCCAAGTACTAGAAAGTGATCTCCATAGTGTTGTTCTTGGTGTACTATAGAAACAATATGGTCAATCAATTTATGTAAAGTTGGTTTCATGTATAGCTAGGGACTTCCAATATACCTGAGGGTATGTGGAAGTGGGATTGTGTATACAAGTGTTGTTTGATGTGGTACTACTCGAAGGGGTACCAACAGAGGTTACAAAGGTGTCCAACAATGTGACTTAGTACCACTTGCATTTTTCTCGTGTATGATTCCCCAACTATAGGTTTACCCACTAAATTATAGGTCTCTATGTTATTTAAAGACACTGGAACATGTATTGATGATATCTAAAATAGAGAACTATGTTCACTTATCTCTTCAAGGGGGGGAAATACAATAACAAGTATTAACAAAACATTTAACTTACTACTCTATATATAATGCTTCAATAACCAAAGACTAACAACTTGTTGTCCTGTTATTAATGAGGGTCAACCACCTAGGCACATTTATTCAATAAAGAGGGCCCTTTTACATTAAGTCACTACCCACTAACTATCTAATGGACCTTATGGCCTTGTACATTGATAAAGCAGGGGGGTTAGGGTAAGACCCTAACACATTATTAGTGGGTGGAAACTAGGGTTCAATGGATCAATGTAGTTATTATGGTTAACCATGGTGAAGATGGTCTATATAGTCATTATGGTGAAGATGGTCTATATAGTCATTATGGTGAAGATGGTTCCACCATGGTCTACAATGGTTAACAATGATCAACAAAGATTAATATGTTAAATGATGGTTAAGGGTTATTGGGTTAATGAGCTTTGTGAGCAAGGAGTTTATGGTGGGCTAGTTGGTTAGTGGTTTAGTTGGTGGAGGTGGCTAATTATGACAGGGGAGTATCGTTGACTACTAATCAACATTAGACAACATAGGTCAATGTGGGTGAGGGGATTATGGATGAGTGGGTAATTAGCATATAAACCATGGTTAACAAGGGCCGACCATGATCAATTATGGCCTACCATGGCTAGTCATGGTCAATGGTGTTCAATGATGGTCAACAATGGTTAATGATGCCAAAGAGGGTGGAGGATTAAAGGGTTAATTGGATAAAAAATTGTTGCAATTAGCCATGTACCTTGATATCTTTTTTGGGAACACCACCCTAAAGATTGGAACTCATTAGTTGTTTTACCTAAATGGTCTACTAATAGGCCCAACATCCAATGTGCAAAGGATTAATAAACATGTTCTTGGTTTTATTGTGGCAACATTATATATTAATTACTTTTGTGCTTATGATGATCTCTAATGAAGCTTATTATTCAATTATTAATTTAATGTGATTGTTATGGTTATCATGATTATATATTTATGATAGTGGCATGTTATTATGATGTGGATATGTTGATGTAGCTGTGAAATGGATACGCTCTTGTACCTACAAACAATTTTGATTAGCATAAGTTATGCCATTGTTCTTATACTTTCCTGATGCTTTCATTTGATCTTAGTCTCTGCAAAAGAAATAATTAGTGTGCAAGAAAACATAAATTGAAAGGAAGTAATAAGCCTAACACTAACATTAATTATTCTAACATGTGCGTAGCGTTGAAGTTTAGTGTCATTGGCTTGTTTTTGGAAATGGTTCTAGGAGATACAAGTTAAGGTTGTGCCCTCAAGCAGTATAAGGGAGGATTAAATGTTAACCCTCCTACTCTTCCATGCATATTGAATCATAGAATTTAGCTTTGGACCATGGTTCTTGACCAAATACTTGGAGTGAAAGATTGTTTGGTTGAGTTGTAACCTACCTCATTCAATCCATTTATTGTTGGTTTCACCATTACACTTTGAGAATTGATGGAAGATTTTGCATGAATTGTTGTGCACATGGTTGAGCCCTTTGTGTTTGATCTATTATTGGTTTGAGTGTACCCATTTCCATGTAATGTGGCGTGTATTAATATTGTTCAAAGAAAATCAATTTGGTATTATTAGACTCCCCTTTTACCTCTACATTTGTGCTCATTATGAGTGCAAGAAGAGGCTTTTCTCATGACCCTCATGGAACCTTCTATTGCATGAGGAAATTATCCCTTTTGGTCTTGCTATTGGATTTTTCATGGTTTAGAAAGTTGCATTCAAACCTATGCATGCTTAAGATTTTTCTTTGATGGAACCAACATCTAAACATTGCCATCCAAGATATCATAAACAAAGCATGGTGGATGATGTAGGATCTAATCATGGAATTCAACTTTGAATGATTTGTCTTCTTTACATTGTTGCATGGTAATAGTTTGTAGTGGTTTTATGGGTGATGAATCTATGATTTTTATCCACTTCCTCCCATTATTTTTCATATTTCATTCCCCTTTCAAGTTTTGATGAGAAGGCCTAAGCGTAAGGTTGACCCTTGGATTGTTGGAATGCAATTTTATAATTAATTCAAGGGTGAAGCAAGCTTGACTCCTTGCATACCCATTTTTGTGACAAATCACATTCCATATATGTATTTTACATAGGACTATGGCTATATTTTGATGGTACCACAACCTAGATGAGACCAATTTGATTTGTACATATGTCAAATGCTTTGGGAATTATTGTGGCTTGACCCTTGGTCTTTTAGAAGAAAGTAGACAAAGGGTCAAACCATTGCCACCTTTGTTTGGAATTATATGAGAAGAGAGTTGGGCCATGATTACATATCTTTCCCATTGTGTACATATTGAATCCCAAAATATTTACCTCCCATTTTGACTTTCTCTTGCCCAAGAATCTTCCTAAAGATAGATGTCTATGACAACCAATATTTCCATCTTCATTGGCTTGGTATATTGAATAGCATGGCATCATTTTTCTCTTGATAGTAGATCTAGAGGCTATGATGGGATTGGAATGCACAGTTAGATACTTAAAATAGCAAATGCATTTATATCTTTGTATTTCAATGTTTATATGCTACCCATAATTATCTATGAAGATGTTGAAACCCTATATTTGATGCTTATGAGTTGTTAATGGATGTTGTGATAGGGTAGTGATTACATCTCCTTTGGATTTGGTGAATACATACACAAAATGGTTGGAATGTTGCACATATGCCCAACATTAGTAATATTGTATGCCCATCATTGTCAAAATGGTTGTACATATGCAAAATATTCTTGGTATGATATCATTGATGTCCATGAGTATTTGAATTATAAGCATCATGTTTTTGTTACATGCCCAAGTTTATAGAAATATATGCATAATGGTATGTGAATTACATGGAAATGTAAATTTTTACATATATATTTAGATGTGCAAGTTTGTTTAGTGCATGCCTAGGATAGTTGTGAACCTTATGCACAAAGAGTGAAAATATGACTAACATGCATGTTTCACATAATTTTAATGTTGCGTTACTTATATTGGAAACAAAAGAAAGCGTGAATGTTGCTCATTGTTAGGTATTTATTTGAAGATATGTGTTTGTAAGGAATTTGTTTTGCAACCTATGCACAATATATTGGTTTCTAGGTGTTATATTTTGGCTTGATTTTAAGCCACTACAGGTCTTCACACTTGTAGCATGACATGCATATTATAGTGGTTTTGAATATGTCTTTGGTGAGACAAGTGATGCATGGGCAACAACTTATTATTGTCTTTGAGTGGAGAATGAAAGCAAGATGCATAATGCCTACAATGTTGTCCCTATATGATGAATTGCATAGTTCTAGAAATCATGGTCATGGATGCACATTGAAGCTAACAACTAGCTATTCAATGATGGTGTATGATGCTAGTATTTGATCAGATTTCCAATAGAGTCTTGTCGCACCCTCATCCCCAACTTTCTTGCCTATTTAACCGTAACCTTCTTCTTTAAAATGTACATGTTATATATTATTTATTCCTTTGATCATTTTCTTATAGATTGAATGAGGTTTAATAGTTTTACCGAGCCACATTTGCATCAGTAATGATCTTGAAATGCATTTTCAATTGGAAATATTTAAATCATTTTGTCCTTACCAACGAGTAAAGGAAAATATGTATCAACTTAGACTATTGATATTGGGTGGGATCAGATCCACACACATAATGGAGATGTGGTATATCTCAATAGAGTTTCGCTACTTTATTGTGGTTTATTATGTCTGTGACATCTTGTGGCCATTTTGGACATATTAATTCAATGGCACAAAATTCAAAATATTAATTTGTCAATTTGCAAAGTGAAACTTTGGTTTAACTAAAAAAATTGCCTTGGTTTTTGGATCAGGGAAACCAAGCAACATCTGTCCACTGGTCCTTGCGCATTGATGTCCATGTATTATATGTCAAGAACCCGAAGTCAAATGGGCGTGAATAACCCGGTCGTGGCTGCAATAGCTCTTGTTTGATCTGCTAAGTGGTCCAAGCTGCAATAACTGCACAGGCACCACGTTTTTCAATGGTGTGAGTGTAATTTGTTCTGCAACGGACGCATTCGTCTGATGAAACTCTCTGTCGTGTTCTTTTCAATCTACATATGCATCAGTATTTCTCTCTGCAGTAAAAGAGGAGATTTGGTGACCAACACAGCCTTAGAGATGGATTTTTCATGTGATCATATAAAATCTGAATTTATGCTTTTGTTTATGCTTATCGCCAGATCTGCTCTGGTACACGCTATTCATCTTTCAGGTAATTTTTTCACACATATATCTGGTTGTGCTTGGGCTCTTAATACACTTCACAACTATGAGCTTGGGCTCATAAACACATCGCGAACCTATCTTTATTCTCCTTTCTCTCTTCCTTTGTTCCTCTTTGTTCCTCTGTATTTTCCTATCTTCTTCTTCTTCTATTTATACATAAACTTGGCAATGCTTCACCTGGAAGCTACTGAGTTACATTAAAGACTCTAATAAATTTCTACCTAAGAAATTCTTGACTTGTGGAATACAAACGCAGTTACATAAATACTAGAAGATGTGAGTTGGATTGGTTGTAGATAGACTAACTAATTGACATTGCAGACTGACACAGGACTGATAGAGTGACTGACAGAGTCAACGCATGCTAGATACGCAATCAGCTCGAAATTACTTTTTTCCAACACTCCCCCTTAATTATGAGCAGGTGGGGATCATTCAACAAAAATAAAATTTTACAAAATGTTTCAGAACTGAAACATGCTTTGTGCATGACGAAGTTCACTGTGCAGAACTTGTCACTCCCAAACAACTTCACAAATATTGGAATGTGTCCCTTGCCAATGGTTTTGTAAATATGTCTGCTACCTGATCTTCAGACCTACAAAATTCTAAACATATTTCTTTGTTATTTATCAATTCTTTAATAAAATGATACCTTGTGTCGATGTGCTTGGTTATCTTATGGAACACATGATTCTTTGACAGTGCGATAGCTGAATTGTTGTCGCAATAAATGACTGTGGGTTCTTGCTGGTTCTGCGACAGATCACTTAACATCCTCTGCATCCAAACGGCTTGACATGCAATGCTTGTAGCTGCTACATTCGCTGCTTCTGCTGAAGAAAGAGTTACAATGGGTTGGTTCTTTGAAGCCCATGATACAACACTTGTTCCTAAATGAAACATATTCCCATATGTGCTTTTTATGTCATCTATGTTGCCTACATTGTCACTGTCAGTGTATCCAATGAGTTTGAAATTTTCTGAGGTTGAATACAAAATACCAAAGTCTTTTGTTCCACTTACATACCTCAAAATTCTTTTACCTTCTTTCCAATGAGATTCCTTTGGTGACTCCATAAATCTTGATATTAAACTGACTCCATACATAATGTATGGCCTTGTCGTTGTAAGATACATAAGGCTGCCAACAAGCCTTTTAAACAGCGTAGGATCCACATTAGATGCATCATCATCCTTGCTTAATTTCAAACCTGTTATCACTGGTGTTGGAGTTGTCTTACAGTTTAACATCTTAAATATGTTCAAGACAACACTTGCATACTTCGACTGAGATATAAATATACCCTTTTCAGTCTGTTGGACTTCATAAGCCCCAAATTAGTCATTTCAAATTCACTTTCCATGACTGATCTAAATTCCTCTATGCCAAAATCACCAGTAAATATTAAATCATCTACATACAGGCAGACGATTAGCTTATTACCTTGCTTGTTGATTTTTGTGTACAGCGTTGGCTCATATTCACTTCTGTGAAATCCATTCTGAATGAGGTAAGAGTCAATGTGACTGTACCAAGCTCTAGGAGCTTGCTCCAAACCACAGAGTATCGTTTTCAACCTGTATACTTTGTGTCCTTGTCCTGGAGCTTCATAGCCTTATGGCTGCTCCACGTATACTTCTTCCTCCAAATAACCTTTTAAAAATGCAGACTTAACATCCATTTGGTAAACAGTCCATGTCTTATGTGATGCGATGGCCGAAACTGTTCTGATAGTGTCCATTCGTGCTACAGGTGCAAAGGTTTCATTGAAGTCTATGCCAGGTTTCTTTGTGAACCCTCTTGCTACCAATCTTTCCTTGTGCTT
This sequence comes from Larix kaempferi, assembly GCA_027924585.1. Lineage (NCBI taxonomy): Eukaryota > Viridiplantae > Streptophyta > Pinopsida > Pinales > Pinaceae > Larix > Larix kaempferi. The sequence continues at coordinate 2,559,756 of BSBM01001033.1, forward strand.
CTGCACATTTCCATCAGCATCTTGCTTGGTCTTAGAAATCCATTTCACACTTATCACATCCTCGTCCTTTGGAACATCGACTAATTCCCATGTTTGATTCTTCTCAATGCATTCTATTTCTTCATCCATGGCTTGTGCCCAGACTTTATCTTCAACAATTTCTTCAAATGTTAGCGGATCATTAATTTGGGAAAATAATGCAAAAACTGAGAATGAATTGGGTGTACTAGACTAATATATCTCATGCAGACTTCTTGTATTTGTCGTAGTTGATGATGCCGACCCTCGCAAACTACTAGATGGAGTTTGTTGCGCACTTGGTGTGCTTATCGGATTAGCTTGAACTACGACTTGTGTCGGAGTTCCTTGTGCTGAAACATGTTGCGCTTTCCTAGGAGCAGATGGAGCTGCGACATTCTGATTCACATGCGGAGTCTCAACCACATCTTCTGCGATGTCATCATGTTCAACATGTGACACGGTTTTAACATTCTTCTCTATAGTTCCATCCCATGCTTCATTTTCTACAAACTGGACATCTCGACTAATAATAACTTTTCTTGTGATAGGGTCATATAACTTGTATGCTTTTGCGTCTTCATAATACCCAATAAAAATGCATTTATGTCCTTTATTGTCTAATTTTCTCCTTAGCTCATCTGGAACATGTGCGTATGCTACACAACCAAAAACTTTTAAATGTGAAACACTATGTTTCATACCTGTCCAAGCTTCCTGTGGACCTTTGTTCTTCACACTCTTTGTTGGATATCGATTCATGATGTATACAGCAGTTGCCACTACCTCATCCCAGTATTCATTTGACAGATGCATGGCTTCCAACATACTGTGCTCCATCTCCATAATGGTTCTGTTTTCCCTCTCTGCGATACCATTCTACTACGGCGTATACCGCGCAGTGAATTTCCTGTGTATGCCATGATTTTTATAAAAATTTAAGAAATCATTTGAAACATACTCACCACCTCTATCTGTTCTTAAGATATTGATGTTGTAACCACTCTGCTTCTCCACAAGTGCCTTGAACTGCTAAAAACAACCAAACGCATCATATTTATGTTTTAGAAAATACGTCTAGGTTTTTCTTGTGAAATCATCAATAAATGTGAGAAGGTAAGTGCATCCTCCCATGGACGGTGTTTGCATCAGTCCACAAATATCAAAGCGCACAATTTCGAGTGGTGTGCGAGCTCTATATGACATTCCGACTGCAAAAGTCTCTTTGTGTTGTTTTCCAAAAATAAAGCCTTCACAAATTTTCTTTGGCTTTTCAATTAATGACAATCTTTTCACCATGTCCTTCATGTGGAGTAGCTTCATCCCACCAAAATTCAAATGTCCAAATCCGAAGTGCCACAACCAAGATTCATCCTTTATTTCTTTTTGAAACGCAACTTGCATTTCCTTGTTGTCTTTTTCTTCCTTGTCGCAATGAATTTCTGCTTCTTTACTTTCTACTTTGAATGCAGCTCTAGAATTTTCATTCTGACTTCCATGAACAACTTGAGTTGTTTTTCCTTTTATGTTTGGCCTTATCCTTAAAGGAAACAAGCGATTGCTTGTCATCTGCACCTCAGCTATTAAGCGATTGCTTGGATATATGTCTTTAATCAGACAATGCTTTCCTGTCATATGAACTCTGTAACCTTTTTCCATCAGTTGTCCAATGCTCATCAAATTATGCTTCAAACCTTGAACATAATAAACATCAAGCATAAATTTTTGCTCCCCCTGTTTGGTTAGAATATCAACAGTACCCTTACCCAAAACAGTACTTGAATATTGTTTCCAAGTGTGACATTAGTTTGAACTGATTTATCTAGACTAGAAAATAGATTTAAATTACCAGTCATATGATTGCTACAGCCTGAGTCTAAATACCATATGTCATTTGGACTTTCTTGGACAACATTGCATTCAAGTGGAGATGCACATGCTAAGAACAATGAGCTGTTTGGAGTGTTGATGTTTCTTGATTGTGTTTGGCCTTGATTTTCTTAGTCATACTGCTTCTTCCTGCATTCATATGTAAAGTGTCCAAACTTCTTACAGTAATGACATTGAATTTTTTATTTATCATACCTTTGTCCACTTGCCTGACTGCGGATCTGATTCTGACCTCTACCAATGACATGTGCAGGCTGCTACTGCGACCTCCTCTGAAAGAAATTCTTCCTCTGCCTCTAGAGTTTGATCTTCCCCTGCCTCTTCCACGACTTATGGATGTCTGTGTTTAAAATGCACCTTCTAATGATGTATCTGAACTGTTGATTCTATGTTCATGATTTAGGAGTGAGGCTTGCAACTCATCAATAGTAAATTGGGACAAATATTTGTTTTCCTCTAGGGTCACAACTAAAGATTCAAATTTCTTTGGAAGAACTCTAAGAACTTTTTCAACAACTCTTTGGTCACTTATATTTTCTCCATGAGACTTTATTTGATTAACCATACCAATAACACGAGTATAGAATGATTCTACTGACTCTGTATATTTCATCGACAGAGATTCAAAATCTCTTCCAAGAATTTGTAGTTTGGCAATCCTTACCTTGTTCAAGTCTTGATAGGAATTTTCCAGTGTGTCCCACGCTTCCTTAGCTGGCGTCGTTTCTACTACTCTTGGGAGTATGGATTCACTCGTCGCTTGATGTATGTGGAACAACGCCTTTCCATCTTTCTTCCTTTGTTCCCTTAAGACATCCTTCTCAGATTGTGTGAGATTGTTATATGCTGTCAGATTTGTTGGTTCTATATAGCCATTATGTACTATTTCCCATACATCTTGACCTGTGAACAAAGATTTCATAGTTAGAGACCAATATTCATAATTTTTTTTCCTGAAAATATTGGAGTTTGCAAATTACCAGAAGTGGAAGCCATTCTTAATCACTTTTCCCTTTTTTGTAAATAGAATTCTTACTTTCCGTAAACCTTGCTCTGATACCAGATCAAGGGAAAAGCACACCGTGCAGTCAAGAATATTTAACTACGCAGTGAATGAATATTTCTTTTTCTTCACTTTGGACTTTGCCGATCATACAATACGAAAACCCAAATTTTACTTCGTTGTGAACTTCACTTGGACAAGCAATTTAACTTCACCAAACACTAGCTTCCCAGAAATTAACTTCGCATTTATGCGCAGTTAACTTCACAGTAATTAACTTCACATTTCATAAATTTACTCCGCATTTATGCGTAGTTAACTACGGAGCAATTAACTTCGCATAAATAGAACTTCTCACTTGGTATAACATTTACTTCGCAAACTTCTTTAACTTCATGAAGATTAACTTTGCACAAGTTAACTTCACATACTTCTTTAACTTCGCATAACCCAATCTTAAACAAGCTTTACAATCAAATATAAACAACTTTTACCACCGTGAAATATTGGAAATCTTGATTTCTTTTACACACCGTAAATGTAAACAACATTTACACAAGTAAATTTGGAGAAGATGTGCGGCATGCAATATTTAGCATTCTTGAGAATGAATACAAAAAACTATGGACTTATATAGTACCGCAGTAAAACATAGCAACTTGACCGAATTACACAAAGATGATATTTCACCTTCATGGAGCTTGGGCTCTTAATACACTTTGCAACTATGAGCTTGGGCTCTTAATACACTTTGCAACTATGAGCTTGGGCTCATAAACACATTGCAAACCTATCTTTCTTCTCCTTTCTCTCTTCCTCTATTCCTCTATATTTTCCTATCTTCTTCTTCTTCTATTTATACACAAACTTGACAATGTTTCACCTGGAAGCTATTGAGTTACATTAAAGACTCTAATAAATTTCTACCTAAGAAATTCTTGACTTGCGGAATACAAACGCGGTTACATAAATACTAGAAGACGTGAGCCAGATTGGTTGTAGACAGACTGACTGGCTGACATTCCATACTGACACAAGACTGACAGAGTCGGCGCATGCTAGATACGCAATCATGTAATTACATATTTCCTACACTACAATGAATTTTACAGCTGGCCAAACAATGAGGTCTAATTTTACGCAGGATTTTAGCCTCTTTAGCAAACATTTTAACGAGAAAGGGAATGGCAACACCGTCATAGGCCGTGGAGAAAACGTTTACCTTAGAAATGGGAAAGAAGATGTCAAAGGATCGAAGCCTATAAATGAGGAAAATGTCTCAACCCAACTTGGTTTATTCTCCCAGCAAACAGGTTTTGGCTCCCTTTGGCCTTTCCCCGGAGCAGAGAAAAAGAGTTTTGCGCCCACATCCGCTCAGCCGTGGCTATTTTGTGGCAGTTTGCCTCCAAGATCATCGGCCATAAGGTACTTTTACTTGAATTTTCTTATTCTCTTACAGTATTCTTTTGATAACAGAGGCATGTTTTCTCCTATTCTTAATACAAAGATTGTATGGTTTCTGCAAGGTTAGTTGTTACTTGGACACCACCAATTAAACCGCCTACTGCACAACTGACTATTTTCTATGCCAACATGGTAAATGTTTATGGAGATGTACCAGCTGACAAGGTATAAATTCGTTTATCTGGCCCTGAAAAATGGGTTTAATTTCCCTTCCTCGGTTTGGTACTTATGACCTATATTTGACATTGGGCTTTATTGGAAAAGCACATGCCCAAGCTATTATGCTGCTCGCTAATAGTGGAAATCCCCTAAGCTCTAGCTTTATAAAACCTACAAGTTTTGCTCAACAAACCCCTTGTGTTTCACCTGTAAGCACTCCGTTGAGCTCCATACCAAGGACATATTTATCTCTTCATACTTTTGGCGGGACCACAGAGGTGACTACTCCTGCCATGCCCTTGGCAGGAAGTCCAAACCATCACCAACCAACTTGCAAGTTATAAGCTGGTAAGGCATCCATGTTCTGCCAATAATGGTTTGAGTTTCATTGGTATGATGAGGCCATGTGACAGGAAAAGTTTAAAATTTGATTTCTTATATTCAAAGTTACTTTGCCCGCAACATTATGTGGAGGTAGGCCTGAAAACTACTCCAAGGGCGTGCCTTCTTGTGGTGCAAGGGTCGTCTTTGTTAGTTGCAAGATCAATGATAAATGTTTAAATCAAACAAATTAAAAATTCAAATCTCTTATCATATTTTACTCGTGTTTTTACTTTTTACTAGCATGAGTTTAAGTGGATTGCTTATGTCAATTAACTTAAACATTATAGTCACTGGCCAGGTTGAGACCTTATATTTGGTTAATTGTTTGATTGGTTGATTTTCATTATTTGTGAATGTCTTTTGTAGATTGAGATAGGGTTTCTTGCAAGGGTTTGTGTGAAGATTCTTCTATGGATTGTGGTTATGTATGGATGCATATATTCCTATTGCAAGAAAACATTCCCTTTAGTGATTTCTTGAGAAACACAAAGATAAGTTAAGAGATGTTCTTTTTAACATTTTCATGTATCTCAACCCTCTCGTTCCATTGATTTGTCTTTTAAACCCCCCCCCAAAAAAAAAATGTCAATTAAAATAAAAATATAATTCACTAAAGGTTGATTCCTTTAACCAGGAAGTTGAATACTAGCGGGGCATGGCTTCCGCCTCAATTAAATATCCCTTCATAATCTAAAGGACAAGCAGCTACATAAATATCTTAGCTGAGGGAAATGTCGTCTGTGAATTATATAGGGAATCTTGGTATCCTAACTAGGTTTAGATTAGGAGAATATCAACCTATTAATGTGCTATGAAAATTAGTCCCCATTCTTTAGTTTTCGCTCATTGTCCAACAATTTGAGGATTTACCAAAATATGTTCTGATGTCTATGGGATTGCCTAGTACATGGATGCAACTCAAAACACTTATGGAGGGTCTCCTTGTAATTGTTTCTAATTGCAGCCCTATACATAATACATTCTGGATTCTAAACTAAACCTTGCATGTATCCACATCCACAGTGCACAGTTTTGTCTGTTTATGAGAAGTATTGACAACCATCGTGCACATGTTAGTGTGTCTATGAAAAGTAAGATTTGTTGCAGGAAATCATGGTGTAGGCTTAGCGTCCACTATTTATTTCTTTCAAGTGGAAGGCAGCCAAAAGCACCTGGGAAAAAGTGTTCAATGGGGTGGAGAGAGTTAAACTTGTTTATAGATAGTAGTGGATATTGTCCATTCTTCATATAAGCACATGTGTCATACTAAAATGATTTTGTGCAAGACTACTCTGTGTTGATACAAAAGTGTTTGCACCGAGAGTAGAAAGGTGCTTACAACCTAGTATGGGGGAGATGTGTAACTTAATGTAACGTAACGGTATACCAAAACTTAAAAGTAATTAAATTTTTTTATGTATGTCATTATCTGAGGCAGGAAAACTATGTATGTCCAAAAGGCCCTAGAAAATACTTCAAAACCAGTACTAAAGATATCTTAATGGATCATTGATTTCTATGAGACAAGATGCCCAACATAAAATTTGTACCAACAGAGGGTTTGATAATATCAACTAAGAAAGAGAACTGCCACAAGAATCATTGAATGCCTTAAACAAAAACCATAGCAAATTGCAGTACCAACCAAATTCTAGTATGGAACCTCCCTTAATTTATGGAGCAAATAAATAGAATGCATTGCAAATTATAGATTAATTAGACACAAATTTAAAATTTTCCAATTTATTTAGCTGTTGAAAGTGGCCTACGGATGTAAAAAATGTGATGTGAGTGGGATTTTCAAGCATACAGTTGGGCCTAAATGGGATAATGATTTTTATAGCTTGCTAGCTCACTTCCTCACGGAGCTGAAGACCCTAGTTTAGTTTGTTGGAGTGAACTTACATTTGAAAATTTCTCACTTAGCACTGCCACTCATTTTCTCTTGGGGTGTATGGCTCTCTAGGAACAAGGCTACTTTCAAGCATGTATCTAAGGAATGAATTGTTGAGGCTCATGTGCGACTTAATTGATATAGCTCATTTGATATAGCTTGGTAGTGGAATCATTTTTTTGTTTAGAATAAAACTTTTGAATAGCGTTGTTGATTGTTACTAGATATGTAACAGGTCAATTTCTTATGCTCAGCGTTGCAATTATCACAATTTTGACTTTCATTTCTCAACTGCTTGCAAATCATTTTTTCCCTACCATTTGATAGTTGACTTTTCCATGCTTTCATTCTTTTATGTTTTTCTAGAATCAACTAATTGTAGGGTTGTTGTAGATCCAAGCATAGATGTAATAGTATCTTTGCGATTGCCATTGTGGCATCGCAACATTGCTCATAATGTTTTTTATTGCACATCATTGCAAACTTCTTATCAATAGTTTACATGCACATGCAATTATTAGCACTATAACAAAATTCATTGATGCTTCATAGATTTCTGTATTTGCAAACATCTTTGAATTCTTATTCTATATGAGATTGACCAGCTGCATTCTGCAGGTACATGGCATACTGAAAACAAAAAATGGCTTCACGCCTCCATTCCGCAAAATCTGCAATAATTGCAACAAGTAGATCCCTAACAACTCGTCGGATTGCATAATCTGCCAACAAAACACACCATCCAGGCATGAGCATTGCCTGGAATGTGTGCTATTGAACCAGAAAATGGAACACTGGCCTGCACAATGAAATTTCCACAGTTGCAACAATATTGCCCAGCAATTGCAATGACTACATGTGAGCAATACATAAGCAGCATTTCATCAACAGTTTTTCACCTACAAAGGATTTCAATGCAAGTTGTTTTCACACTTGATGCATACAACATCATAACAGAAATCAATAGCACTCAGTGATAGGCCATAGAACAATTTTTGTTATTTTCAGTTAACTCTCCATACAGCATGCTATTTAGATTTTGCAAACTTCAAATTGCATGTTTGATAATATGTATAAAACCAACTTTATATGCTTTTTACCTTTAGATCGTCTATATCATTTTGTCCATTCTCCTCAGACTTTCTACCTACATATTTCATGTGACATATAAATACATGTATATATTACTATTACACATAATTATAAATATTTGAAAGTCTGGTATATGTTGATGCTATCTGTTCTTCTTGTTCATTGCATCGATTTCTAATTTCAAGTGAATGTTTTCTACATCTATAATGTAATGTTTGAATTCATCTCCTATATGTTCTTTCATTTTAACTTGTCTACCATAAAAATTGGTATATTGGCGTGTTTGGCTCATCTCTTTTGTCAACAACAAGCCATTAGGCTCTATAGTCTTTAAACCTTTCCTAACCTTGTATAATGGTATCAGGATCCATTACATGTGTTGGTTATGTGTTTATCTGCCTAGTTTCACTCTCTTGAGCAAAGATGAATCACAGTGGCTCTTTTATTTTCTCCAATGAATGAACTTCCGACCTAAGAAATCTATGGCTCTCATATTAGAGGAAGTTTCTGGCTGATCTTTCGATTGTTGCCTCTATAGTCTTCGAATTCAAAAAACATTGCAATGGTGCTCTGAATTGCAAAAAAACATAATGGTACTATGAACCATTTTTTGCAGTTCTTTGCAACCAAGAGACTATATAATCTATCTGCTTTTTTAACATTACTAGACATTGTGGTAATTGTTGCGTATTGATATTTTTAGTAAAGCTTGTGTTTATGGCATCCAGATTTGATGGTCATTTGTGGCTTCTTAGTTAGAAGTACTTATATATGTAAGTGGTTTTCTCTATTGTGCTATGTTGGATATAGTATAATGCAAGGACATGTTATATTCTGCACTTTGCAATTTGCAAATGTATTTTTGTGTTCTCCTATTTATAGAAATATTCTTTTTTTCTTTGGAAAAATAAGAAGCTATTGTTACAACCATTTTTAAATCTACAGCATTGATGTCATTCATATCTTTCATGCACGAGTTTATTTGCTTATGTTTATTGCGCTCAAGGGAAATTTGTCCCTGCCCTTTTGTTTCTTTAACTTAGTAGATTTGGTCAGTATGGCTTTCAAAACCTAATTGTATGAAATCTTATCAATAAAAATATCATAGTTTTGATTTTCCGAATTTTCCAGTTTTCTATTAATGACCCATGAATGGGCTTGCAATTTGTTAATAATACTTGAAAGAGCATGGAATCGTATGTGTCAACGCCATGGGTAGTGTTTGCTTTGGCCTTCTCAAGCTTCTTATTCAATTCTACTACATGTTATCTTACCTTGTTGTTATTCTTGGATCGCTCCCATCATCTTACTCTCTTCCTGCACCATGAAGAATTGAAACAAAAGGGGACGACGCAATAATAACAAGTCTATTTCTATTTTTGACAAATCCTTTAGAGTTTGTTGGTGCAGTCTTCACCCCAAATCTCACATAACATTCATGGTAGGTCTGTTGTAAGGATGGGCTTATATGTCAAGCTTGTATCTAGCAATGGTATATTGCTACATTCAAATAGACTAGCATTTCTAGGCAGCCAATTGCTCAATGCAATAATAAGAGATAAGCCTTTAAACAATTATGTCACGAGATTTTGATTCCAATTGGATAGTGAGGGAAATGAATAACACCCTCTTCAAACACACACCCAAATTTTTCCATGTTCCTTTTCTCATTTATCTCTTGCTATTGTCATCAACATTGCTATTTGGTTCATGGATGTGAAGTTCCACGCTCAACCAATGAATTTCTCAATACTTGCCACTGTCTTTAGCATGGACCACAACCATCCTAATGTCATGAAATAAAATTTACGCCCAAGATCCCTAGTCATAATAGCATATGCACACCCAAGTTTTCCCATGCTCCTTTTCTCATTTATTTCTTGCTATTGTCATCAACCTTGCTATTTGGTCCATTGAATAGAAAGCATAATGAAAAGATGCAGCAATGGCAATCTTGCCCTGCCCCGTCCCAATACCCAGGCCCGGACATTGCATGGCAAAGCTTTTGGCAACAACCAAGGTTCCAAAGCAAGATTCAATCTCTTTTTTACCTGCTTTGTCAAGGACATTGCCGCATGCATCTCTTATTTAAGATGTTTCCTTCCTGATCATATATTTTGGTATTATTGTGGACATGATGTGACTTGCCATGACTGGAAATATATAATTAATAGACATGTATCTATTTTTTGAGGACCATTAATACTTTGGGACATAGTTGGTGGTTAATACCTATGATATTATTTGTTTTCAAATGAGAACGAATTTGGATTTTTACTTGTTTTTTGGATTTTTACTTGTTTCTCGTATTTGATGTTCATTGAAATCAATTAATTAATCAGTTGATGAAGGAAAATATTATTCAATGAATTCACCAAGACTTTACGTCTTGTTGAGGCTATGAAGTGTACACACTAATTAAATGGTTGAGTCTTTACTTTTCTTAGGTGCCTAGACTCACATTTGCCAACGACTTACATGTCATATAATAATTAATGTTGTTATGTTAAATTTATTTATTATAAAAATTTAAGAGACAGTGATGTCCTTTTAGCTTCCTTCCTACCCTCTATAAAAGGTGAAGTAGGGGACCTGAATAAGGGGAAGAGGAAGGATAGGTATGCTTGAATTTTGCACTTTAAATTCAATATATTTAATTCCATGCTATTTTTACTTCTCAAGGACCTTGAAAAAATCCAATCCAATAACAACAAATGGCTTATAGCAGAGGTCAATAATTAGGACGAAAACAAGTCTACTTTATTTTGAAGGTTTATTTGTTTCCATGGATTATGCATTTTTATTAAATATTTAAAATTAAGTGATGAATGTGAATTCCTTAGAAAAAACAATCTAGGTGTCGATTTCATGAAAGGGTTCACCTTTTGAGGCTTCTCCCACTCTGACTATTTTTGGTTTGACTATTTTTTGTTGCAAATGGTGTACGGTTTTAGAAACTCCCCACTTACTAGGAACTTGATTAGTTATTGGCCATACTTTGGGTTGTGTATTTTGGTTGTCCAATAGTTTGCTAATAAAATGTTATTTATTGGGCATATCTAGTATTTATTTGTGTATTTTATTACAACTTTATTCCTTGCTTCATTTTGGCTTAAAAAAATATTCATAGTGATTTTTTTTTAGTTTTACTTTGTTTTCATATCGTTGCCTTAGATAGTTATTTATGAATATTGTACAATTGTTAACTTTCATTAGCAACTTGTATATTGATATTTAATCATATTAACAACATGCAAAATTGCATTCACGCAGGCTAACAAACTATAATTCATCATTTATTCTAAGTTGAGAATTTGTAATTGAGGTCTGATTCATAGATAGAAACTCATAATTTTGTGGTTTAATGCATGATAAAAATTGCTGATTAGATATTTAATGAGTACATCACCAATCCAAAGATTCATACTAAAATGAACCTCACAAATAATAAGGAGACCTAGTACCTATAAGGTGGAAGAGCTCTAATTTCAATATTAACAAATCAATTTAGTCTCAAGTTAATTAGTTTTAGGGATTAACGCGGATTAGGTTTCATTCCCCTCTTCCTCTTGACCAATTTTGTAAGAGTATTTTATACATTTACACTCAAATGTATATTTTTTAAAACGATAAAATCGTTTCTTATACAAATAACCAATGTAAATAATACAAAGAATCCATAAATGGTCAAATAATCGAATATATAATTGATAAGATAAAATAATGATTTACAACAAGGATGTAGCCGCATATATAGGGCTTATATGGTGATTACTCACCAAAGGTTATGTCCCTTAGTTAAATATAATTAACTTTATGTTTTATTTTATTATTTATATTATTATATATATTATTCATTATTATTTTAGTATTTTATTTGTTACATTGACTTCCCCTTAAGGGAAGTTTTGTCCTCAAAGCGTATTGAAGACAAGGCTTACGTCTGATTTTTTTTATTGTAATGTCATCTGTCATTTTTGTAAGTGTTAGTAACTGCGACTCTTGACGAAACAAAACGATACGAGTTATGAATTCCAAAGAAAAAATGTCGTATTGTTTGTGAAGTTGCCCATCTGAGATCTATCTTCATTGGAGTTGTTTGTTGATCGTTTTGTTGGATGGAACTTCTCATTTTCCGTTTAGTTTGTTGATCTTGTAATCTTTCTTTTCTGAAATCATAACTCCTTTGTTTGTGTTCATTTTGACCCTATCGTTGGTCAAAATGAATTTTATAATTTGGGTGTCGATAAGGAGTTCTTGTTGTTTGTTTTTTTACTAGATTGGCTTCTTTTTGAACTGTGACGATGACTGGATTTGTATTTGCTTCTTTTTCTTCATTTTGGATTTTTGAGTTCGAAGGCTGGGATGTCCTCTTTTGAATTTGCTCCAACTTGTTTTCCAACAAATCTTTATCATTTTTAAGATTCCTCATCATTTCTTCTTGCGATTTCTCATCATCTTTAATCTTTTTAATCAGATCCATTAGATTTTTGTAATGCTTCCTAAGATGACCATTATCTTCGATATTTTTTACTAGTTTCTTCTGAAGATATCGATTCTCCTCTTCTAGCTTTTGATTGTCTTGTGCTTTATCCTTCGCCTTCTTGATTTGAAGAAGTAGTTTCTAATTATGATCTCTTAGACGGAAGATCTCTTCTTCTTTGTCCATGGTGACCTTATCGAATTCTTCCTGCATCTTTTTTATGGATTTTTGGTCTTCTTGTGAAAGCACCTTCGAGATGTCCTTGAAGTCTTTAGACAACACAAATCCTAAACTTGATTTCAGTGTAACATCTTGGAATGTGACTTTCTTCTTTTTGTAAGGAAATGTTAAGAACTTTTTCCTTGTGTTGAACATGAAGGTACCCAATGTATCTAACCAAGGTGACCCTAAAATTATATCAACCTTGTCTTGATCCAAAGAAAAGACACTGAATTTAGTTAGGACCTTGTAATCATCAACAGATAGTTGTAGGTTCTTAAGCTCATATTTCTCATCAGAAAGAATCGTATTATTGTCAATTATATCTGATTCTGAAAGCGTTAATTGATTTTCTATGTCAACGTTTATGCAATTCTTCTTGGTAGTCGGGAAAATAGCGATGCGAACAAACTTTCCTTGAATAAGCCCATAAGTTTTTAATATGGAATCTGCATACTTTTTAAAAGTTTGTTGGAATCTTCCTTGTTTTTCGTCATGAAACTCCATTTTATTATTCTTCTTATACAAAGATATATCAAAGAAAGACATATTTTATCTTGTATAGTATACTATACTCTTCAATAATTAAATTCTCCCCAAAATAGATTTTACTATTATTAAAAAATTTAATAATAATAATAATAATTTTATATATATTTCAATATGGTTCTTCTTGTAAAAAGTCTTATTTTGATGTTCTTTTTATGTTATTTTCCCCTTAAGAATTCTAGTAGATTGAATGTAGATTGGGTGGTTGGGAGGAGTGATTGTTACCTTCCCCACCCAAGTTCAAATCTCGCTTCCTCCTTGGTAGCCTTAAGACTTCTTATGCACTTCTAGATTTTATATTCTAACTTTATTATTATCTTTCACAATTGCTTCCAATAAACCATGTGTTGTTTCTTGTTGGAAAATGGTTTCTATATTTTATTTTCTCTTTACCTCTTTTACTTCTTTGTTTTTACTTTTCATTTTTTCTTTTTATTTATTTTTACTTTCTCTTTTTTTCTTTTTTAACTTTCTTTCTTTCTTTCTTTTTCTTTTCTTTTCTTTCTTTTTGTCTTTTTTTCTCTTGCATATAATTATTTTTTTTTCCACTTCTTATTTGTAATATTATTTTTCTTACCTCTTTGTTTTTACTTCCTTGGGCCAAGGGCAGATTTTTGGACAAGGTCCTAGATTTTAGGGAAACCCAAAAATGATGGCTACAAGCCTAGATCAGCAACACAGTTGATACCAATGAAATGATAAAATCGTTTCTTATACAAATAACCAATGTAAATAATACAAAGGATCCATAAATGGTCAAATAATCGAATATATAATTGATAAGATAAAATAATGATTTACAACGAGGATGTAGCCACGTATATAGGGCTTATATGGTGACTACTTACCAAAGGTTATGTCCTTTAGTTAAATATAATAAACATTATGTTTTATTTTATTATTTATATTATTCATTATTATTTTATTATTTTATTTGTTACATTTTAGTATCAACAATCTATATAGTCAATATGATCAACAAGGGTCCACCATTTTTAGCAATGATCAACAACAATTAATGATGTTTGATACCTTGGTTAATGATGGTCAAGGGTTAGTAAGTGACTTTGATCAATGTGTTAGGGGGTTATAATGGATTGGGTGGTTAATGTTGTAGTTGGTGGATTAGTGGTAGGTGGCTAGTTGTGATAGGGGATGAATGTTGACTAATAGTTGACATTAGGAAACATAGGTCTATATGGGTTATAAGGTTATTGGTGAGTGGGTAGTTACTCAATCAACCATAATCAACCAACGATGGTCATCTATGGCCAATGATGGTCAATATGTTTGATGAGGGTGGAGAATTGATGGGTTAAATGGGTCACTATGTTAAGAGGTTTGTTGATGATGAGAGGGTCATGCGATTAATGGATTTATGGAATATAAGTAGGCACGACGTTAGTAGGAAAGAAAGCTAGGTATTAGTGGGTCAATACAGTTAATATGGTAAACCATGACTATATAGTCATTATGTTCTAGATAGTTCCACCATTTTCAATAATAGTCAAGGGCTACTAAGTTACTAAGTTCATTGGGTTGGGTGGTTATAGTAGATTTGGTGCTTAGTGAGCTAGTTGTTGGGTCATGGGTAGGTGGTTAGGTGTGATAAGGAATCAATGTTTATTAAATAATTATGAGATCAACCATGGTTAATGATGGTAAACCATGGTTATTGATAGTCAATCATAACCGATTATAGTCCACCATGGTCATCAAGGTAAACCATAGCCAATAATGGTCAATAGTGTTCAATGATGGTCAATATGGTTAATGAGGGTGGAGGATTAATGGTTTAATTGGGTTAGTTAGTTAGGATTTTTATGGATGATGTGATTATTGGGTTATGAATTAATGGAATATAAGTGTGTGAGAAAACTAATGGTAAGTGGGTTAATGTGGTTAAGATGGTTAACCATGGTGAATATGGTCTATATAGTCATTATGGTCAACAAGGTTCCACATGGTCAATGATGGTCAACGATGGTTGATATGGTTAATGATAATAAAGGGTTATTAAGTTACTAAGATCAGCGGGGCAAGGGGTTATGGTGGATTAGGTGGTTAGTGGACTAGTTGGTGGGTCTAATGTAGGTGATTGGTTGTGATAAGGGATTGATGTTGACTAATAGTTGGCATTACACAACATAGGTTAATATGGGTTAGAGGCTTATGTCTAAGCGGATAACAATTAATTCAACCATAGTCAACTATGGTCAACAATGATTTGATATGGTCCACCGTAATTAATCAAGTAAACCATGGCTAACAATGGTCAGCGATTCTCAATAATGTTGAGCAGTGATCACTATGGTTAATGAGGGTGGAGGGTCTATAGGTTAAAAGGATCATTGGCATGGGAGATTAGTGGGTGATGGGATTGTCAAGCTACATAGTTAATGGATTAGTGGAGTATAAGTGGGCACAATTTTAGTGAGTGAGCAAGACAAGGTTTAGTGGGTCAGTGACATTAATATGGTAAACCATAATGAATATCGTCTATATAGACAATATCCTCAACATGGTTACAACATAATCAACTATATTAGACAGCTGATATGGTTAATGATAGTACAAGTTGGTGAGTTATTTTGTGTAGTGGGTTGGTGAGTTATAGTGAGCTAGTTGGTAGGTCATGAGTAGGTGGCTAGTTGTGACAAGCTCTCGATGTTGACCAATAGTCCACACAAGAAAACATAGATCATTATGGGTTGGGGGGGTATGATTAAGAAAGTAATTAATAAATCAACCATGGTAAACTATAGTCAACGATTAATTATGGTGCACCATGGTCAACTAGGCCTGCCATGGCCAATGGTGGTCAATATGGTAAATGTAGGTGGAGGGTTAATAAGTTAATGGGGTGATGGGATTATAAATCTAGACTATTAGTGGATTAGTAGAACCTAAGTGGTTATGGTGTTAGTAGGTGTGCGGGCTAGCAGTTAGTCAATCAATGGGGTTAATATGGTCAACCATGGATATTGTGGTCTATGGTGAATATGGTCAACCATGTTCAATGGTGGTCAACAATGATTGGTATGGGAAATGATGGTCAAGGTTTAGTGAGTTACTAAGCTTAATGGATTGGGATTTTATTGTGGATTAGGTGGTTCAAGGATTAGTTAGTGGGTCATGAGTAGATGGCTAATTGTGAAATAGGATTGATGTTGACTAATAGTATACATTACACAACGTACGTTAATATGGATTAGGGGGTTATGGGTAAGTGCATTATTAGATAAACCAAGTCAACTATGGTCCACTATTATCAACAAGGTCAAACATTTCCAATAATGGTCACAAGTGGTCAACAATGGTCAATGGTGATCATCAATATGATCAATGAGGCTAGAGGTTTGATGGATCAATGTCATTACTAGGTTAGGAGGTTTATGTGTTATAGGATTATTTCCATACATTGTTGATGGATTAATTGAATACAAATGTGCGTGATGTTAAAGGGATAGTGGTTAGCGGTTTAACAAGGTTAATGTGACAAAGTGCAGTGAATATGTTATATATAATCAATATGATCAATATGGGTCAACTTTGGTTAGTGACAATGATTATGCTATGGGTCATAAGGGTCAATGGGTATAATAATGGGATTCTTGTTAGGGTGATTGTGTTAGAGACCATAAGGGTATTGAGGTATAGTATGTATGAGGTCATAATTGTTTGGGGTGTTGTTGTGTTGAGGGGTTTCTTTGTTTTAGGGCCATAGTGTGTCAAAGGATGTTTGTCTCAAGGGTCATAAGGATTAGAGAGTATAGTGGGTATGTAGTAAAAAATTAAAAGGGTTTGTATGTACATGATAATAATGATTATAATATGAATTATACATGATAAATAATATTTACCACGGCACAAGGGACAAACATATCATTGATTGATCTGAACCTTTACAGGGTGAGTGGAAAATTCATTGCTTCACCAACCAATTAAGCCCCCCATTAACATTTTATTAATAGTGATAATAATAATATCATCCTAGTACTACTACTACTACTACTTATTATTATTATTATGAAAATTCATTGCTTCACCAACCAATTAAGCCCCCCATTAACATTTTATTAATAGTGATAATAATAATATCATCCTAGTACTACTACTACTTATTATTATTATTATTATTATTATGGGTTATCTATTATTATCAAATATTGTTGTTTTATTTATTTTTATTAATATGATTAGTTTAAACATTGATATGGTGACTACATAAGACTTAACAATGTATTGAACATGTTGGCTATTGTTTTTGCCCGTAAAAATGTATATGTATATGTTGTGATATATATTATGTTAGTTGTTCTAAAATAATTTCTTATATATTCCTTAATGTCCAATGTTAAAACCATTAATCACAAAATTGGCCATTTTGATGGGGTGTCAGGGTATAGAGATATATTGGACATTTTGTTGATGGGATTTTTGTCACAATATATGTACTTTTAAATCCCTATAGCTAATTGGAAGGCTAGTGACAAACAACAAGAAAATAAGTTTTACTTTTCTATGTGGACCCAACAAGAAATATAGTTAGGGATTTGAGAGAGAAGGAAAGAGAGGAACACATAAACTTGCACTCCTTAAAGGATCTTCAAATCTTGAATGGATGAGAAAGAAGAACAATTCAAATTCAAAGAATCCTGCACAAAAGATAAGAAAAAACACCTTTCCTACTCTACAAGTCACAAAACCATAGATCTAACTCTGAAAGGAAAGTAAAAACCTTTCTACATCTACTTGATTAGTTCACTAAGTGAAAGTAAAATATTGAAGTAAAAAATGTAAAACCAATGCAAAAAAATATGGCTTTGAGTGGGGGTGAGAGAGAACTCTTTTCATAAAGTATTCAATGGTTCCTCTCAAATATCCATAAGAAAATTGATCATTCCTTTGTATGAAAACAAGATTGTCATAAACTCTCCAATGTCCAACCAAAAATCACTAAATTCAATCCAAAATATGTATGAACTCTAGATTTAATCCATCCAAATATAAGACTATCAAGTCCATGTAAAGGATACCTTTTTATAAGCTTCTTAATCCTTGTAGGGCTTTTTTTAGAGTATGATAGTGTGATTAAATAAATGATATGTAATGTGATAATCACTTAGACTAACCAAATGTTAAACATAAGATAATTAAATGAGGTAATTAGGCATGTAATGTTAAGGTCGTGTTAATATAAGTGACTAATAAAATGTTAGACATAAGTTAATTAAATGAGGTAGTTAGGTCATGTGGTAGCACAACTACATAAAGGAAATGAAATTAAAAGTGATTATGCCTATTGTATCAAATGAACTCAATGTACTAAATACATATATTTTACATGAGTTTATTTCTATCATGTTTCTTGTCTTTCTTATGTGCTCAAATGTTGAATAGTTTTTAAATGGAGAATAATCCGCATTATATAATCGTAAGGTATAGTGCACCAATAATCATCAAAGAGGTCTGAATCAACTCTAGGGCCCTCCTTGATCACATTTAACCAATTCAAGGGGATGCATGTGGGTATTAGCCTTTTTTCGAGTGCATTATGTGTAGCGTTCAAGGGAAAGGTTGTGACCATCAACAAAATCAAGGAACGTGATAATATTTCAAAAGTTATGGGATAAATTAGTATTCTCCGTGCAAAATAAACTATGTACCAATGCATTAGAATGTTAGGAATTCTTGGTACATGAAAAAGAAACTACTATAATAAAAAGTATCATTAATATATGAGGTTACAAGAGCATCGTATGAACAAAATAAATTATGTTTATTATTCATCAAAATGAAATTTTGAGAGCTTATGGAAGAAGTCACTACTAGATAGAGGATAAGGAAACCACATGCAAACACATGAAAAAGGTAAGATTATCATCCTTTATATCATGAGCTGTGAATCCCCATGGTCATGTATGTGTCAAGCCAAGTACAACATATGAACATATGAGTTGATTATTGCACAACAAAATAGGAATTTCATGCCACAATACATCACATATATATATAAGGATCCATAGCTTAAGTAGAAAGAGACCATGTTAAAATACATCAATATCTCAATACATCATCAATATACACCCATTAACATTGGTGGTGTAACATATCCAAGTTAAATGACACAAAATTGAAGAATATGGAGGCCCAAAGTTGAAGGGCCTCAAACAAGTGTTAAGAAATCAAATGCTTGATTGAAAGAGATCCAAATCAAGGTTCCAAACATGGCTAAAAGGAGGCACAAATGTCTATGGTCTTTGATAAAATCTAGAACACTATCACCATTGAGTTGAGGTTTTTTTTTTTTTTTTTTGAATGATTTGTTTGATAGTAGTTTCAAAAAATTTCCATAGCTACCCCATCTAAATGATTACTAAGATTTGTAGGAGAATATTCCAACATTTTAGGAGGGTTGTTAGGACTTTGAAAGAATTATATATACATTTTCTTATTGGAAGTACCTTCTCCTGCTGCTCTTTTAATATCAATTATCTCATTAGTCAATCACTTAACTATTTGTTGCAAAAAATTTAAATCAAAAGAATCCTTCCCTTTGTTGTCATCTATGTTTTTTTAGTAGGTTTACGTGGGATGTTAGGACTTCGAAAGAATGATCTATAAGGTTTATGATTGGAAGTAACTTCTCCTACTCCTCTTTTAATATCAATTATCTCATTAGTCAATCGCTTAACTATTTGTTGCAAATTTTTTAAATCAAAACAATCCTTCTCTTTGTTGTTAACTATGTTTTTAATACCTTGCCAACCTCCATTTCTCCAGATTCGTATTTTGCATGGGATTTCAAATACAATCGAATTTGTGGGCAGCCCTCCCCCTGCATTTCTTCGAAATAGTCCATGGAGGATCACAATAGATTCTTTTGCATTCCAGGTGAATTGGGAAAGGGACTGCTGGTATAACCGGTGGATGAACGGCCGAAGTACGGACGTGTAACCACACAACGTTTTGGGGTGGTGCTTAGACCACATAAGTTAGATATCCCTTGCTCGAAATTCTATGAATTTCTTCCCTTGAAATTTCCACGCCATTTCTATTTCATTAATATGAATTGGATTTGTCAAATGGAATCAATTTGGGCAATGCCAAAGTATTTATTGTATTAAAACGAAATGAAATAGTTTTTGGTCTCCCACATGAACAGAGATTTCACAATTCTCAAAGTTGTAATGTCAATATCTATGTAGGGCCTCTATGTTTTAACCTTTCCCCCATCCAATTTGGGCTCTATAAATTTCAAAGTTGAAACAGTTAAAAAAAATAAAATCATAGTAGAGTAGGAGTACCTTGTCAGTTGAGCTTTGGTCATGTCATCGAGACGTTCAATTGTCTCCTTCTCCATCTGATTTCAAGTCACGCTCTTGACACTCTTGACATGTATACATTGTAATATGGTCGCACCTTGATTCTCCTTGAGAATAATAGTTGGGCATTCTTCTAATGAAAAAAATAGTAGAGTAGGTGTACCTTGCAAAATTTAGTGTAACTATAAAAAAACCATCTATTAAAATTCACATAGATCTGTCAAGCTTCTAGACTTTGTAAGTTCATAGATCTGTCAAGCTTCCATACTGCGTAAGTTCTATAGCATACATGTTCCCAAAACATACCAAAATATGATGCAAAATTCCATAACATTTTCTATATAGAAATTATGCCAAGGAAAAAAACCTTTAAAAAAGGGTCGATAGCACTATCGGCATTTTCCCATAATATCTCAGTGGCGTTCCCCGTAAAGAATATTTTTGGAGTTGTGAGAAGGTGTCAATAACACTATCGGCAGTTTGGTAGAATATCCCTACCAATGTTGTGAAATCTTGTCGACAACACTTTCGCTAACCTACAAAAACCTTCCATGGCGCATTTGTGAAAGATTAAACTTCAAGTTCCACAATGATGTCGAAAGTGTTGTCACCGAGCTTCTGAAACATCAAAAGCAATATTCTACCAAACCGTCGGAGGTTTTATCGGTGCCTTCCAACAAACCCGAAAAGCATCTTTACGAGGAATGTCGCCGAAGGCTTTTGTTCAGTCCAACAAGATATCCTGGGAAAACGTTGAGGTTGCTTTCTTGGGAAAACACTTACGGTGGTTTGTTAAAATATTCCTTTCAATGTTTTTAAATTTCGCCACCATTTTAAAAGAGTGGTGCATGTATTTCCTCTCAAGGTCTTAGTTCCTCTCGAGGTCCAAGTTCCTCTTGAGGTCATAGTTATTGTGGGTCAAAGTTTCCAAGGCCATAGTTCCTAATGTCGAAGTTCCTGAGGTCATAGTTCCTATGGGTCAAAGTTCCCTGACGTCATAGTTCCTATGGGTCAAGGTTCTTGAGGCCTTATTTCTCAAGTTCAAAGTTCCTGAGGTCATATTTCCGAAGGCAGAGGTCATATTTCTTGAGGGAAAAGTTCTTGTGGGTCAAAGTTTCCAATGTTAGAGTTCATGTGGGGAAAAGTTCCAATGTTAGAGATCATGTGGGGCAAAGTTCTTATCCATCAGAGTTCCTGTAAGTCCAAGTTTTTGAGGTCATAGTTCCCAAGATCATAGCTCATGTGGGTCAATGTACCTAGATCATAGTTCCACTCAAGCTCCTAAATCCTCTCGAGCTCCTAGTTCCTCTTGAGGTCATAGTTCCTCCTGAGCTCAGAGTTTCTCTCGAGGTGCTCATAATTTCTCCTGAGGTCTTAGTTCCTCTCGATTTCGTAGTTCCTCTCGATTTCGTAGTTCCTATCGAAGTCCTACTTCCTCCTAAGGTCCTACTTCCTCCTGATGTCAAAGTTCCTGTGGGGAAAATTTCTTGTCCATCATAGTTCCTGTTGATCCAAGTTTTTGAGCTCATAGTTCCCGGGATCATAGTTCTCGTGGGTCAAAGTACCCAGGTCATAGTTCCTCTTCAGCTCCTAGTTCCTCTCAAGATCCTAGTTCCTCTTGAGTTCATAGTTCCTCTTGAGGTCAGAGTTCATGTTGAGGTGATCATAGTATCTCCTGAGGTCTTAGTTCCTCTCAATGTCATAGTTCCTCTAGAGGTCCTAGTTCCTCTCGAATTCCTACTTCCTCCTAAGATCCTAGTTCCTCCCGATGTCAGAGTTCTCATGGGGAAACTTTTCAATGGTCATAGTTATTACCAATCTTACTTCCGATCGGTTGAAGTGTTAGAGCTCATGGTTCTTGAGGTCGTTGTTCCTATGGGTCAACGCACCCACGATTAAAGTTCTCGAGGTCCTAATTCCTATGGGAAAAGTTCTTTTCCATCATAGTTCCTGTCGATCCAATGTTTTGTGCTCGTAGCTCCCGATGTCATAGCTTATGTAGGTCAAAGTACCCAAGGTCACAGTTCCTCTCGAGGTCATTGTTCCTCTTAAGGTCCTAGTTCCTCCTGAGGTCTTAATTCCTCTTGATGTGATCACAATTCCTCTCGAGGTCCTACTTCCTCTCGATGTCGTAGTTCCTCCAGAGGTCCTACTTCATCATGAGGTCCTAGTTCCTCCCAATGTCATAGTTCCTCTTGATTTCTTAGGTCCTCTCAAGGTCCTACTTCCTCTTGATTCATTGCTCCTCTCGAGGTCCTATTTCCTCTTAAGGTTCTAGTTCATCTTGAGGTCATAGTCCCCCCTGAGGTTCTAGTTCCTCTTGAGGTCATAGTTCTCGAGGGAAAATTTCTTGTGGGTCAAAGTTCCCAACATTAGAGTTCATATGGGGCAAAGTTCTTGTCCATCATAGTTCATGTCAGTCCAAGTTTTTAAGGTCATACTTCCTGAGGTCATTGTTCCTGTGGGTCAAAGTACCTAGTTCATAATTCCTCTTGAGCTCTCAGTTCCTCTCGAAGTCATAGTTCCTCTTGAGGTTATAATTCCTCTGGAGGTCAAAGTTCATCTCGAGGTGATCATAGTTCCTCTTGAGGTCCTAGTTCCTCTCAAAGTCCTACTTCCAATTGAGGTCCTAGTTCCTCCCAATGTCATAGTTCATGTCGGGAAAATTTCTTGTCCATCATAGTTCCCATGGGGAAAAGTTTTTGTCCATCATAGTTCCTATCAGTCAACGTTTTTGAGGTCATAGTTCCTGTGGGTCAAAGTACTCAAGTCATGGTTCCTCTTGAGCTCCTGGTACCTCTCAAGGTCCTAGTTCCTCTTGAAGTCATAGTTCCTCCTGACATCAGAGTTCCTCTCAAGGTGATCAGAGTTCCTCCTCAGGTCCTAGTTCCTCTCAATGTCGCATTTCCTTTAGAGGCCCTAGTTCCTCTCAAAGTCCTACTTCCTCCTAAGGTCCTAGTTCCTCCCGATGCCAGAGCTCATGTGGGGAAAGGTTCCAAAGGTCATAGTTCTTGTCCATCATACTTCTGGTCGATTAAAGTGTTAGAGATCATGGTTCCCAAGGTAATTGTTCCTATAGGTCAAAGCACCTAAGGTTAAAGTTCCCGAGGTACTAGTTCCTATGGGGAAAATTTCTTGTCCATCATAGTTCCTATCAATCCAAGTTTTTGAGTTTGTATCTCCTGAGTTCATAGTTCTTGTGGGTCAAATTACCCAAGGTCATAGTTCCTATGGGTCAAAGTACCCAAGGTCATAGCTCATGTGGGTCAAAGTGCCCAGGACATAGTTCCTCTCGAGCTCTTGGTTCCTCTCAAGCTCCTAGTTCCTATCGAGGTCATAGTTCCACCTAAGTTCAGAGTTCCTCTTAAGGTTATCATAGTTCCTCCTGAGGTCCTATTTCCTCTCAGTGTCATAGTTCCTCTCGAGGCCCTACTTCCTCTTGAGGTGATCATAGTTTCCCCTAATGTCCTAGTTCCTCCCGATGTTAGAGTTACTCTGGGGAAAAGTTCTTGTCCATCAAGTTCATACCAATCCAATTTTTTGAGTTCGTAGTTCTCGAGGTCATGGTTCCTATGGGTCAAAGTACCCAGGTCATTGTTTCTATTGAGGTATTGGCTTCTCTTGAGCGAAAAGTTCGTGCGGCTCAGAGGCCATAGTTCACATTCTCATTGTTTGTTTGAGTCAAAGTTCCTGATGTCATAGTTCGCAAGCAAAAGTTCAGGGTGAAAGCAATGTACACGGTAATCTCTCCTAAAATTGTTGCGGTATAAAACCAACCCTACATAAAATAAGAAAAGATACAATTACTGTAGCTTTTACTTTGTCCTTTGAAGTTGTTTTCAAATGAATGTAACATAGCATATTGTGTATTTTGATTGTAGAATTTGATTATATTTCCTGCTATTTAGTAAGATAAAGACGTGAGTATTTTTGTAGGGTTTTTTTCTACAAGAGACGTTGGATAGAAATCACATGTTTGAATAGCATGGCCACAGTACATGTTCTTATTTTATACCAGCCTAGATCCAAATCCTAGTCTCTATCAAGCGCTGAGTGGGATCAAATCTCCCCAGGTGCAAACCTCTCCTTGAATAGCTCCTTGAGTGCAATACTTGAGCCACCTAATCCTAAGCTCTAAAATCTCTAGTTTAAGTATAATATTTACGCTTTACTTTGTATTATTCTTTTTTGTTTATGGAGGACATAATATTTATTACTTTTTACTTTGTATTATTCTTTTTTGTTTACTTTGTATTATTTTGTTACTCGACAAACTCGACAAACACTCTAAAATCTCATATTTACTTTTTACTTTGTATTAAAAGTAAAAAGTAAAGTCTCTACTTTAAGTCTCATATTTACTTTTTACTTCAAGTATTATTATTTTTTGTTTATGACCGACATAATATTTATCACCTAATTGTAAGCTCTAAAGTCTCTAGTTTAAGTCTCATATTTGCTTTTTACTTTGTATTATTCTTTTTTGTTTATGGCCGACATAATATTTATTACTTTTTACTTTGTATTATTCTTTTTTGTTTACTTTGTATTATTTTGTTACTCGACAAACTCACACATGTTACAAGATCTCCCTCATACTGGGCTGTAGAGCGCCTCTCGGCGCAATAGTCAAGCGAAGTTTTGATTTTCAATTCAATATATATGATTTAGTCCTATTAGTGATGCAGCACGTTACATGAACTAAATATATATGGCACCAATATATAATATTGGGTAACTATTCCAGGAGGATTCGACTCATACATTCCTTAAGGAGAACAATGGGCACAGCTAATTTTATTGTTTGGCTATTGAATGCAATGATCTACGATGTAGTAAGTGTTGCACATTTAATAAACATAGAAAATAATTTGATTCCTGGGGGCCTGTAGCCTTGCAAGTTGGTGCACCATCGGGCTCTAAGTACAAGCTCGGATTTTCATCCAAATTAGGAAGAGATCATAACAGGAAGAATTATGACATTGAATATCATTTTAAGAAGAATAGGAAGGCTACTTAAACAACTACAATTTGGAAAGAGGTTAAAAGAGAGGTAGGTTGATTCATATTGACATTTATTTTATTATATATTTCATTGTAATATGCTTCATTGATGGACCCATGTTGTTTTCATGTCATAGGGGGTGAAGTCTATAGAGGAGTTGAGTGCAACTACTTTGGATCATGTGAGAAGACGTGTTTTTGAAAATGTTGTTGAATCAAAGCAAATAAAATCTGTATTGAAAAAGAAAGTTCGAGACAAAATCATTAAGGATGAGAACTAGACTATGCTATGTAAAATCCTTGATGATCCACCACCCATAAGCAAAGTTAAAATCCATTGCATTAAGTGTTATGGGAAAAGTTCAAAGCCATAGTATGATAGGACACCCAATACTTTGTGTGAAGAGAAAGACATATTTGATATTGTTGACTATATTCAATTTTCCAATGGGCCTAATTTTGATATGACACTAGAGAGTGTTCCTTTAGGCCCGCCAATCTTTGATAGTAATCCATTGGGATTAGATGATCCATTTGATTTTGCACTGCACTTGCATCCATCTTCATCTAAAAGTGGCAAAGATCGAAGAGGAACTAACATTGATGGAAAATAAACATATCTAATTATTGGAGAAGAATGTGGAGATGGAGAGGACATAACTATGGAAACTCTTAGAGAGGTGAGAAGTGTGGTAAATGAGGATGATATTGAAGAATATTAAATGATGGAAAAAAGAAATACACATACAAATAGATATGTCCGGGGACGCAAAAGGACTTACCTCACCCCAGATAAAACAAAAGAGGGCAAATCTAAATATCATCATCCATCATTCTATTCACAATCTATCGCCAAAACAAAGAGGCCACACACATGCACTATAAGGAAAATGGCATAAAGATTAAGGAAAATAGGTGTCAACTCTTCATGTTTATACTCTATAATATCAATGTAGTTTTTTGTCATTTAAGTATATTGTTTTAAGTTATCGCATCATAGATTCTACACTGATTTTGTAATGAAGTTTCTATGTTTTTGTATTTAATTACGTTGATTTTTTTTCCAGATGACTCTTTCCAATCTAGTTCTATTGTCAAGAACCTCAAAGTGGCATGTTGAATTTTTTTCGAGAGCTCCCAACCGTGCAGTTCTCTCATCTAATGCTGCAATTTTTTTGGAGGAGGTTACAAGAAGTCTAGGTTTTAATACCAGTCTTCGTATCATGCCCTCCACCTTTCTTGAATATTAATGTCAATAGGGAAGAGGCAACATCGAATGTTTGTCTAAGTATTTGGGCACATGTAAAATTGCAGTGATTATACATGTAAGAGCATGAACTAAAGCAAAAGTGTTATTTAACAACAAAATTGTAAACATTTCACACAATAGATATAATACATTTTGGAAGCTTTGTTTCTATGTCTGCAATTCTCATTCTATTAAAGTTTTTTCAAAGTAGGCAAGCTTGTTACTGGTCAAACATAAGGAATTGTAAGGCAACAATTCATGTAAAGTATTTTCATAATGTCAATTATTTCATTTTGAGTTGGAATGTGAGGTGACTGAGTGCATATGTGTTGCGCAGTGAGTTTTTTCTGATGCATGGTTTAATCTGTCCAAATATGAGAACCTGGATAAATTATGAGACCTAGAGGAGAAAGGCATACTAAGCAAATATGAATTCAACAACCAAGATAGAATAGCACATCTTAACACATACATGGATTTGGATCAGAATAGCAGGAGCGCCTTAATCATGAGCAATTTCGTGCAAGAGACGTGTAATATCCAAATACATTCAACAGTAAAGCATGTTATGAATAGAAGCACATACACATAAATATTAAATCAAGCACACACATTAGACAAAGAATAATTACCCTGGAAACCCAATCTTGGGAAAACCAACAAACATAATAGATCTATTCTTCTTGGACCAATATGTCCAAGGATGGCTAATCTGGCCACTTCCGGCGACACTTAGGTCAACATTGGCATCCTTAGGCACCTTACAATGGAGTTGCTCAAGCCTTTATGTAGGATTCTTCATAAGTAATACCATGGACCCGAAAACCATCAACTGTAGACATCCATTTGACTCTTTAACCGAGTCAAGTTTACCTAACAAAGAATTAACATAGCTTTCCATTAAATTGCATCCAAGATATACAGAAAATCAAGTAGAAATAATAGTTGTAGATATATGTAGATATATTGATTCAAGACGCAAAATAAAGACATATCCACTACCAATTTGACTATTTTTTGTTGTCGACCTTCATTGAATATTCACTTTCCAATGTGCCGAGAGGATTGCCATGATTTCCCTGTCAACTGTTTCTGCTCCCTTTGCTCTACAAAGTCCTTTAAATTCTGTATAGCGGCCACTCCTTGTTGGTTTACCCCTTTCCCCCTTTCAATATTTTGAATGACTTATCTAGTTCAAAGTATGGGGTGTAATCAACATGCTCCAGGACCTGAAGCAGGTTGTCCAGTAGAGATACAATGTTGATAGATGGTTTCAACTGCTTCGGGATTTCATGAGTTGTAGGGATAGTGGATTTATTAGGTACTACCATGAGCCTGGATAATTCTTCTTGTAATGACTTATGATGCACTTGAGGAGCATGAGGTTTGATAGAGTTATCCCATGGACACGAGAAGCTATTTTCTACAATAACGTCCATGGTTTTGAAGAAGGGAAATATTAGTTTCTCTGATTCTTTCAACTTTTCATTGATAATCTCCAAGCTCTTAGACTTATGATTACATGTATCTATGTCCATGTGTACTAATGTCTTTCCCTTGATGCCCAATAACTTCAGTTGATCTTAGTTCATAGAATTCACCGCTCTCCTTGTCACCCTAGCCATTTGACACCTCGTTTGAATGTAGTTCTTATTATCTGATATATACTTATTGATCTCTATATAAAGTATGTTGAATTCCAGATAGTACTGTACATGCTCCCTAATTCAAGGAAAATTGTTAGAGATTTTTTACTAGACAATATTCTTGGCTTTTGATAGAGTACGTACCATTCTAGCTTATGTCAGTGCCTCTTCATGTCAGGTATGCCATGCATTTACATCTTCCTTCAAGGAAACCACTTGTTTTTGCGAGTCATGTATGTACTTTGTTGTTGCATCTAACTTTTGCCTTGAATTGTGAGCTTTTGTTTTCTTTTCTCAGCTAACTCTTCCATCCTTACTGCATTCATTGCACTATCTCCCGCTTTTTTCCTCCATTGGGTCAATTCTTCATTTAGGTGATCAATTTGTTGATCCAATACGAACATAGAGCCTACATATTTTGTTGGTTGGTTATTAGACTCAATCAGGCTCAATTATTTCTTTGCCTCTACTAATTTGTATCCCAAAGATTCAACCTCTTTATTAGCTTCTTCTAGCTTGAAGTATACATCTCTGGTTGCCTTACCTTTTCTTCTAGGCTCTTTATTCTTTCTCCATCTAATTTTTTCTAAGCCTCGAAGGAAGCATTTTATTTTCTTAAGAAATTGAGTTTTTCCATAAGTTTGTGTTGTTCCTCATTCATCTGATGAGTGACCAGAACAACTTGGGCCATATGAGACTTCTCTAGGGCCTTTATCCTATCATCTTTCTCCATGAGTAAGGCAATGGTTTCCGCAGAATCTTGGCCTCCCTTACCAATAGTCACGATCAGGTTCTGCAGCCTGGAATTTTCATTCTCTGGGTTTTTTGTCCTAACATTTAAGAATTGATCCTTTACCTGCAAGTTCTCCCATTTTTTCCTGTAGTCATCCATTGAAGCTATTGCTTGTCGACATTTATGATAGAATACGCTGATAGATCCTTGTTCCATGGAAATGTCATCCTCGAGAGGTACATTAGCTATATCTAGAGTAATTTACATACTCCTCCAATCTTGGGCTGACATCTCTTTATGCTTTTTCTCAGCTAGAGGATCCAGTGTGGTGATCACCAGCTATCCTGGGCCTGAGTCAAATCTAGGCAAAATACTGGGTCTTGCGTGTGCTTCCAAGCTTTCATTGATCGATATTTTCGCTGCTCATTCCTCAAAATTCCCATAGGATCACAGTTGTTTACCTGATGCGCTACTTTTTCCCAAGAGGCATGGGTGCTTGCTTCAGTACTGGAATCATTTAAGGACAACTTGGAAGATTCTTCTATCACAACCATAGATAACATTTTAGTAGCACTAATAGATAAATAAGATATAATAGGATGTGTATCACTCCCTTCAAGTTGGGACTCTTTGTTCTTCGCTTGTGTTTGTCGGACATCTTCTTCCTCCGTTGTATCCTCCTAAAAATACAATTCAATGATTGGTTTTGTCTGTTCAATTTCTGGAGACTTGATCTTACCCTTTTTGCTCGGGGATTCTTCTTGGGGAGGTTATGAGGACTTCCCATTAAGCTTATCGCTCATTTCTCCAAGAACCTCAGACAATGCTTGGACAAAACTTGTATCTCCTAGTGGTGGAATATGCTCAACTTGTTGCTCATCTCTTACACGGGATACACTAGAAATCACTATAGGAGCTATGGGTGATGTATTTTCTTTCATTATTTCAACCTTCACTAGATCATTCCTTGATTCCATTTTGAAGTGGATTTCCGCTATTACTTGCTCCTCTCTCTCGCCTCATTTTTTCTCTTTGCTTCCTGTTTGCTCGAAACTAGGAGGAATCTCTACTGCAATGGGAATTTCAGTTATGGCATATGATTGTTGATCTCCATACATGTGTTGCTGGGAGGTATCTAATATTCCTTCCTCTTTACCTTTGGGTGTGTTGATGTCAACACCTTGTCCTAATCTGGGTCCTCTTCTTTCTCCTGCATCTGGAATCTCAGATATAGAGGTGACTTCCCCTTTCTCTTCTTGTGTCTTCCAATCCACACTCTTTCCATCTCTTCCATCATCCACATAATCTTCATCATAGAGCTTGTGAAATACTACATCTTCGTGGATACTAAGATATGGGGCTTATGTCTTTCCCAAAAACTTATACATTCTCCACCATGTTCCCCTTTTGTGCCCTTGAAACCATGGTTTTTCAATTCTTCAAATCTATCATGAGTAGGAGGCGCAAAATCCATGTTTTGCTTTGTTATTACCACTCCTTTTGTCCTATAAAAGGTGAAGTAAGATGGAGCATTTGATGGCTCGAGGGTGGGAGCTGGGAAATCTTGGGAAGTCTTGGCTAGATCTATATCTCCTTTAATAAGTTCCTTGACGTGCTCAAATGTTTCCAGGTTGGCAAACTTCTAAATGTCAAGTCGAGATTCATGATCATATGGGTTATGCAGGTTTCTTCCTTTCTCATGTCATATTAAGAGATAAGGGTCATACTTCCATGCAATGTCTAGGTCTAGCTTAAGCTCCTTCAATATTTTGAACGCCTCTTCCAATCCCATTTTATATTTTATAGCATATCCCCCCATAGCTATGGGGAATACAATTATACCCTTCATTTTTTATTTGATAAAATGCAATTTGTCTACCTCTATCATATGCCTTGAATACTCTAGTACAAACACCCTCGGAGTGAGAAGTTTAGGAAGTTTGTAAAGTGTTGATTCAGTGCCGTGCAATCTGATTACTATGTAATCATATGCCAAGTACCAATATCTTGTTTTCACCACTTCTCCTAGTTTCAAGAAAGGACTAATCTCTCTTGGCATCCTATATGGTTCCTTTCTTGTTATAAAATTGAATGCTATGTGCATGAATTATGTGACGAAATTAAACCATGTAGCATTTTCCTCTCCTTTATTGATCCAGGGAATCTAGTCATATACCCAGTTTTTAGCATCTCCTTTAGTCCTTTGGAGGCATAGGACCTCAAAATATTTAGCATGGTTGAAGATTAGGAGGTAAACTAAATAGGACATATACCTAAATACTCCTATTTTGTGGAAATTTTCAATTCTTTTTTAATCCCAGAAGCAATTTCTCCTGCATAATTATACAATAGTGTATTTTGAGCATTGAATGCATGCACCAGGGCCACCATTCCTTCATCGATCTCTTTGTCTGACTCTAGCCCCAAAATCAATGTGAAGGAAAATATGTACTCTTGAGCCCAACCCAGGAAACATTTCAACCTCCATGGGGTTGGGGGAATTCCTTTCGACCTAGATTATATTGAAGACAAGCGAAAAGCTTGACCTTCTAAATTTGGGTCATATTTCTAGATTGGGTGGTCTGGTCTTCATGAGATAAAAAAAAAAATCCCGGTCATTGTGCCCATCATTAGGGGAATTGAAACATCAGTAATATGGAATAAGATGGCCTGCCTGTCATCAGTAGAAACAACAAATGGAACAGGGTTATAATTTTTTGCATAGAGTTGAAAAACTTAAGCGAAAGAGAATGAATCCGAGACGAGGTGCTAAGCTACACCTAACGGTCGTGGTTTATTACTTTAATGACTAGACAAGAATTTTCCGAGGGCAAACCCAATAAGTTGTTTGGATGTTTCTTTAGAGGTTTTAGGAGGTGATACGGCGGCCCATTCATCCATAAACAGAGGGCCTTGGGTGACGAAACATCACTGGCATTGGAATGAGCAAAAATGGAATGGGATTATTAGTTATTAGAGGTAGTCCTTTTCCTTTTTCTGATCATTGTGACTTATAAGGAAGTAGGGAAGAAATAATAGAAAGAAGGGCATGGACAAGGTAAGAAAAAACTATATTTTTTTCTCGAAAGTAGACAAGGGATGGGATGATAACTTACTTGTGTTCTCAATAGCAAATGACGAGTGTATTTTTAGACTGTATTGGCAATAGATTGCGTGCACTTCTGGGAACGAGGGAAAGCTTTTATGTGAAGAATCAACTTTAGGAGGCAACTGGTAGAAGCAATGCCATATAGATTTACATATAGAAACTCAAGCATGCAAGGGTTGGAGGATTTATCATTAATGATTTTTGGCATTCAATCCCCTCGTGTCGTTTGCATTTACAGCGAGATCTCATGTCACCATCATGTCAATAGGTCGTCAATAAAGTGGTAGTTGTCAATTGGTCTGAGTTGGAATCAGGCCTGGAATTTGACGTGGAGGAAGACGTATTGACCATTCTGAAACGTATTTTACGGGAAAGATTTTTTGCCACACGTCACCGTCTACGTGTGATCTAAAATACAGACCGTAGATTTGACGTTTAACAATATCCATCGAACGTCATAAATACAAGTACCTTAGCTACATGCAAGTTGGCTGGCACCGTCCAGTTTGAAACTCGAGGAGTCGAGGGCCGACTGCCGAGTCCTCGAGTCGCCCATTCCATCGGAAAGCACAGAGGGTTTGGAGGTAGAGGCTTGGACTTCCAGAGAGTCGATCCTTCTCATGCGCACGAGAGAGAGAGAGTTTAAACCAGTGGAGAACTTTGAGGTACTAAGCTATAGCTGGAAGAGTATTTACCCAGTTTAAGCTCCGGCTAGATTTTTCTCGGTTCGATACAACCCTACGCATTTGTAGATAATCTTAAACAACACTCGGGTTCCTCTTTGGTTCAGGGTAAGTTTACAAAACTGACAAATTATTTCTTACCAACAATTTATCTTTTAATGTTATCATGCTCTAGCAGTCTTTAACCCAAAACCCATGTTATTGTAGGTATTCGTGCACTCGCCAAGCCTATGCAAGTCTCAGACTGCTCTTCGGTAAGAAATACACCGATCCAAATCCTATCCATTGTTGATACGGAACTTGGAGATGATGTTTTGTTGAGGTCTGCGATGGAAAATACACTTTCCTTCCGGCCTTTCGTGAGTTTCCTAGTGCTTACAATTTGTTGTTAGGGTTTCTAATAATGTGCAATTATGGAAACGCTCCTCTTAAAAGTGGAGGTACTTTGTTCTGTAATCCAGTTAATTTCTTAGATTTTTGGTCATCCTGGAGTCTTTCCAGTGATTAAATGACTTGCCGTTGTCTTAAGGTCTGTGCATTAAGAGGTTGTTTAACTCTACCATTTAAATACCGATTAAGGGATTTTTCTTCACTTCCTCGGGCTATGTATATATATAAATTTAAATTATGGCGGTGGAGCTTAAAGCCTTCATATTTTTTTACTTGCGACCAGACTATGTGGGTTCTTTTCTTTACAAGCACAATCTGCCCTTTAAATTGTACTAAAAGTCAAATACTGAGTTGTAATGTTAATTGCATCTTTTACTAGTTCCCTTTATCTTTAGGAGTACGAGGGGTATCCTCAGAATTTCACTGCAGGTGTAAATTTTAATGCTTTAACCCTTATTACCAGAATGTATATGATTCTTTCCTTCTGTGAATAGTTTTTAGCACCTGTCAATGATTTTTTAGTTATCCTGTATTTATTGTTTGGATAGGAGACTGCCGAGGCGACGAGGAGTCCTTTGCAAGTTTGCTGGTGGCCGCTGGCCCGCTGGTAGTAGGTATAGGGTATTATCAAAATTAATTGCGAGTCCGGTCAGCAATTTATGCTCCAAGCTTGTGCAGCGCCAGAAGCTTTAGTTCAAAACTCCGCGAGTCCGCGCCACCTTGTTTTCCTCACCCTCGGTGCCTTTCCCTCAGTTCCAAACTTCCAACGCTCTTCGCCAGCGTTTTCACTACCAGAAATGCACCATCATCGACGTTTCTTCCATCATCTCGACATTTTCGCGGTAGCCTCTTTATCACGAACTCGCCGAGACGTCGGCGCTGGAGCCTGGAGGTGTTAAAACTTAAGTTAGTGCACCCTTCTGCAGTTTTGGCGCTAAGTTGGAGTACTCTTCGGTGCTCTACGTCCATAATTGCGCATTGTTTTCCGTTCGAATTCCTCTGCAGATTGGATTCGAACTATAATCGTGCAAGTTTGAGTACTGAGCTCCAGTATTCTTTTAAATATGACTTTTGAGAATGATGTCCAAGTCAGTCTTGTGCAGTGCAATATTCAAGTCAGTGTAGGTCACAGTTTGCTCAGGTTTACTGTTCAAAGTGCATGAAGACAAATAATGCACATGCCGGTCGCTAATTCGAAGTCCATGGAATTCCATAGAGACAAGTAAGGCAGAATCCAGATTCGGCTCAAACCTCAGTTATTCGAACATATGCCCGCATATTATTTCTGCCCCTCCAACACTGAGAACTCTGCCAGCGATGACATAAATGAACAGAGAAGAAGGAATCAATGGATATCTAATACAGCCTGCTATGGATTAGGATTGAGCATTTTTCTGCGAAGGAAGCTGTTATATGTTTTAGGATTGAGCATTTTTCTACGAAAACATCAGATGACCAGATTGGACTTCACGCGAACGATAATCAAAGTTCCCATTATAGGTAATCCCTCCATGAATTTTTTTAGTTAATGCATCCATATTGAATAGTTACTGGTATTTTAATTCGCGTGTTTACTATTGATACTTATTGATACTTATAGTTTTCAAAATGTTTGCAGGTTTTGGTAACAGGGTAACCCTCCATTCATGTGTTGCAGAAATGTTCCAGGTAAGTAGTTTGTGAAATTTCATTCATGTATTACCATCCGGTGAAATTTATATCTTATCAATCAAGATTTTAACAAGTTATATTTATCTTTTCCAGTGAATCTATTTTCATATACAGTGTCTAGAAGTAAATTTGACTATTGTTTTTATTGAATGATTAAATTTCTAATGCATGGTAAGGGTTCTCGTTTTTCATTTTGAATGTGTTAAGTCGTTAATCCTCTACAGGGTTTTGGCTCCTTCAAGACCGACTTAACTTGTAATATTTCTTTTATAATTTGTATTTCAATAAAAAAATTGGCACTTAGTGAAAAAAATTGACACTCAATGAAATTGCCTAAACCGTAAAATGATAGGCACCAAAAACTTGAAACCGTCATCAAAAAAAGTTTGACAGGCACAGGAAATTTGAAATTCCAGGCCTGGTTGGAATGCATGATGGTTAATCTGATCCTTTGTGGAAATCCCTTATTCAATAATGCCACCCATCTTAAAGGAGAAATAAATATCGTAATAATTCGTGTAATCTCCAGGATTCTAACACTTGCTTTATTTCATCCGTGGGAACTAGCACGAATAGTCAGCATCATCCCCTCCGAAAAGGAGTGCACGTTTATCTCGTTCGTTTGCGGTGAGCCTCCCTCGTCCATTATCCCCGCAGATTATCTAGCGTGAATGATCACGATCTTTTGTCATATAGATGCACGACCAAAATTGCCTTGATTCAATGAAATGCATCAAAGGAACATTGAAACAAACCAAGTTAATAAAAAGAATGGCTTTGTCATTTTTGGTTAGTGGGTTAGGGAGTTAGAGGGTTAAACTATGCATATGTCTTTCAATTAGAGGGTTGGTCTCTGCATCTCTACATATGTGGATATTATATATGTGTATATTTTCAATGTTCAAGTCAATTTATGAATATATTTTATTTAATGGATTTAATGTACTTAACTTAGTAATTTGTCATTATAATAGAGATACCACTAGATATTCTTGAGATGATGATTCTAGATTTAGGGAAAGAGAGAAACATGAAAGAAGAAAAGGTAAAAAATCATAACCAATGAAGGTAGTAGAAACAATAAGACTTAAGTGAGTTGTAACATACTTTACGATTGTCATATAATATTTCAAATTATGTATTTATTTTATTAAGAATGACATTTTAATCATAATTGTCACTTGCTATAGTTTATTTTATGTTAAAACACTCGTAAAATACTTACATCATTTAAATAGTTTAACAAAAAAAAGACAGTACCATATATGGATTACTTATATTTGATGGAACAAGGAGAGTGTTCTAAGGTTCTCAGTCATAGTAGGTCTAAGCATGTTATCCTTAGCACAAATTATCCTATGTAATTGAATCCAATATGCTACATTCTTCATAGAACTTATCCATTTGATGACGTGCATATCAATGTGAGAAAAGAGTGCAAATATTGAGATTAATAGAGACATAAACACATAAAATGCATTCAATTACAACAATGTACATGTTACTAATAAGAGAGAAATTTTATAATTTAATAGTGGTACAATTGTGCATAATGAAAGTTTTGGCATAGTCACAAATGAGTGTTCAAAACAATACCAAAAACATTGGGCAAAAATTAATTTTGCTAGCAAGCACAAAGCACCACAACATCTTTCCTAAATTTACAATTCAATGATAAATGGGCCACTCGTAAATTCTTTCAAACCACAAAGAAAATGAGATACCATATAATGTAAAAAATGTTTGAATTAGTCTTCTATATACTCACTCATGTTTCTAGTCCTTCACCCTTTATATATCATTATTTATCATGATTTATACTTATAATTAAAACATTTCAAAGCTATCAAGACAAATACAAGGCCCTCTTAATATTGTCGTTATTTACACAAGGCCCTCTCAATATTGTTCATGCATGTATCCACCGTCGACACGCAAAATGAAATACGTCGAAGAATGTCAAACATACCTTCGAAACACTCTTGTAAGCTTTTCATCATATCCTTCAAATGACTAATATCCACGCGCACCCCGAACAACACTTCTCTCCATGACACCATGGCTGCACAATCCATGCTTCCCAATTACGAAGTAGAAGACCAACGTTGCTAAGAGAATACAAATTTGCATTGACAAACCTAATGCTTAAAAGATAAAATATATAGTTATTTATGTGAATATTTATAATTGAATGAAACAATCACCAAGACGGCCTCTCAATGTAGAGAGGGGCATCCACAGAAATATTTCCAATATGGTGAATATAGCTCGAAATAATAGCGAAATAATTTCCCACAGGCGGCCATCAACGTCGTCAGCCTCTTACATCAACCCAGGTGAGATATTATATCAAACTAGAGGTGTTGATCATCCCTGGGCATTTTGCCTGTCAAATTCAGGCAAAACTTTTATCAATCCCTCTAGTTAAACGGTCAACTATTTAACCCGAATGTATTTTTGGCAGTCGATAATTTTTATAAAACATCATTAGTTTTTAGTTTTAGCTCACAAGGTGACAAAGGTACGCAGTAGGTACAAAATAATTAATTAATGTGGAATCTGGAAATGTGATGGTTAATGAATGAAATAACTTCCCTCTGTTGGTTGATGAATATGGATCTAGAACTTTGGTTGTAAGACATTTAATAGACCTCAATGATAGCTTTGATATTATTTTGTCGCAATCGTCAAATGATACCTTGAGCTTTCAGAAAAAATTGGACTTTAAATCTATGTGATACTTTATATAATGGAATTTATAATTAGTTTTATGTGAATTGAAATGTAACGGGTCTGGGTTTTGGAGATCCCGCTGTGAACTTATTTGGAACAATGTTTAGTTTGTTTCTTATGATTTTGTATATAAAGAGTAATTCAAAACGGTATTTTAAAATCCCAAAAAAAGGATAAAGTCCAATACTTCACCTTTGATTGATATAGTTAAAAGCTTAATTTTAAAAATTAGAAATAAAAAATGAGAAATTCCACTAATTCGCCTTATTGAGAAAGTCCACTAATTCGTTTTTTAACTGTTGTGTTGAAAATAGAAACAAGGTAAAAGATCATATTTGTATTTTAATTTTAGCTAAAAAAACTTAATTTTAAAATTCAAAAATGAGAAATTCCAGAAATTGGCCTTTTTACCAGTTTATAAAGTCTCAACTAAAGAATACCCAAAACTCATTACAAATAAAGGAAAAAGATATGTATTAGGAAATTTAGGAATATTCTTCTCTCATCTAAGGTAAAGTAAACTACTCATACTTATCTCTTAATATTCATAACTTACAGTTTGAGTTATAAAAAAAATTGAGTTTCAACATACTAAAATAACCCAAATTTTGCCTTAGTTCATAATAGCTTATAGTTTTATGTATTGTAACACAAGTTGTTAGATTACAATTTATTTTATACTCTATTTGAATTTCCAATTTTTTTCAAAACTTGAAAATTAAGTTTTTAGGTTTTTATTATTCAACATTTATGAAAAATGCTAATAAGAGTTAAGGGTAGTTTTTAACTTAAAATTTCAATAAAACTTCAATCTCGAAGGAAAATTTTTGTAATTAAAACTTCATTATTGAAAGGTTAATTTCTCATTAAAAATTCATTGTTGAAGGTTCCAATTTTAAATAGAACTTCTTTGATGGGGAGTATAAGAACCAAAAATGTCAAAAAAAATTGTACGACGCACAAAGATGAATCCAAATTCCAACCTTGCGCGGGGATAAAACATTCAAAAATACATCAATTTTTAACATTAATGATTGGAACAACATTTTTTATGCATCTGTGGGATTCATAGGAAAGTTATCCAAAAGATAGTGTAATTCTTGTTATAACCAAACTTATGCATTGTGGATTATGTTCTAACTATTCCCATTCTCACACACTTTTTTGCATTTCGATTCTGTAATTATGTTTGAAGTTTTATATTGTCATTTTTTACACTCTAAAGTTCCTCCTAAGAAAACATGGCTCAATGCTTATTAATTTTTATTATTAATGTACATGTAACAAGAAATTATAAGATAGAAATGTTATCATTTTTTGTTGAAATTAAAACATATGTATCTAGTGGTTAATCAACTATAAACATTGGAAACATTTTGAAGAGAAATATTTTGTTTAGAATATTTCACCTTAAAATATTTCAACAGAGACAACTTACCAACCTTGAAATTCCTACTTATGGGCGAATACTAAGATCCTGAATTTAATTTAGTATACCATAAATATGAGAAGGTTTTAACATTGTTTGATGCATAACCAAATGCAAAATTCCATCATGATACAGTCTTAATCTTAATTATGAAGGTATTCTCAATCATAAACATAAATCAGTTTAATATAACTCTTTTGTATAAACAACATGTTATCACATAACTATATTTGTGTCATACACCTACTATGTTGTTTTTGTTTTGCAATACTTTTAGCAATTAAACTTCTACATATACCAGTGATGTTGTTATGGTGCATAAAACAGGTAATTAAGAGATATCATTTCTAACATTTAAAGGAAAGAAAAAATTGACCAAGAGAGTAATGAAGGGAAACTAATGCAGAAAGAATTCAATACAACAGATAAAATGTGCAGTTAATGAATAAATTAAGCAATTCCTTTGAAGCAGGAAAGTCTATCTCAAAATGTTCCTGTAAACAGGTAGCCTGCGATGAAAAATTTCCCGAACTGACTGCTTGACATTAACTACCCTCGAGGAGAATCGGTCTTTCCAATAAAGTTTGGTTCTTACAATACTAGTATCCAAGGGTGTAAAAGGAAAGAGGCCCTTCTTTTACAAATTACTCATTTAAATAGATTTCCAACTCAACTTTGACTTTGACTTGACTCAAGGTGAGGTGAAGCTAGGTCAATTTGTTGTTCTAAATGGACTTCTAAACTATTTTCATATTCTCCCCACTTCTCAAATAATTCATTACAAATATCAAAAGGAGGAAACATGTGTTGTTTAGGTGGGGCCTTCAAGTTTGAAACCTACAACTGATATATTTTGATGTATTTTTACACTTTGGGTAAGGCACACTGAATTCTGATGACCTTTTGGACTTCTTAAGTGATGAATTTATGAATGTGTTCCTCTATGAAACAAGAAACATTATGCATTTCATATTTATGTTGATCTTGAATATCTTCAAGAGATTTAGCTACTTGCTTTGCATCGAAGAAGTTCTCAGGTGGGCCAAAGGGAAGAAAATTGCATTAAGTGACTAAATATTCAACAAAGTCCCAAATATTATAACGAGTTAGCCATTCATTTTCAATTACTTTATGAGTTCCCCTGGTCATTCTACCCCAATATTTAACACTTTGCTCCAGTTCATGGATGTAACCCGCTTAAGAATTTTGATGTTATTGTCTTCATATCTGCGATGATTTTGTGCCTGTTTGATGAAGCTTACTTGTTATTCAGTTTTTTCCTACAATTCTTTCCATCTCAGATTCTCCTTGTAGGTGATTGATAGTTGCATCGTATATCCATGTAGTTTGACTGCTCTTAGGTAGAAGTCTTGTGTAATCTGGAACTTATATTCTAGTTGTTCAAGACTATCCATAAAAAAAGCGTAGTGATTAATTCTTGCCTAGACTTATAATATGATACTTGATTTTCCAAAAGAGATACTTTTTCTTGCAATTTCTTCATA
Organism: Larix kaempferi; assembly: GCA_027924585.1. Classification (NCBI taxonomy): domain Eukaryota; kingdom Viridiplantae; phylum Streptophyta; class Pinopsida; order Pinales; family Pinaceae; genus Larix; species Larix kaempferi. Next base: position 2,600,391 of record BSBM01001033.1, read on the forward strand.
TCTTCAACTTCTGTATTAGATTTGTCTAGTGCAGCTTGATTCATGGCCAAGTTCACATGAATTAAACTTGGTAAATCAACACTAGAGTGTTGATTATATTTTCTTCTGTGGTACATACGACAAATTTGTCTAGACCCACTTTTCTTCTCTTCCATACCTACTTCACCAAAGTCTTTCGCCTCCGATTATATGCAATTTGTTCAAGGTCATCAAAATCTTCAACAGGTTCAAGAAAAAAATCATTGGTCCAGGGGAGGATATTTTCCAGTCTGCATGGAGTCAGAATTTTTTAAAGGAATTCACTTTTACCTTTGTTAACCAAGGTTCCCTTTGCTTCATTTATTTTCTTTTCTTCTTCTTCCTTCCTTTTTTCTTCTTCTTCTTCTTTATTTTTATGTTCTAATTTAGTTATGTTTCTTTCTTCATCTCACTTCAATCTAATTGCTTCATCTCGTTTCTTCTTCTCATTTCTTTCTTTCTTCTTCTTCCTGTAATTTTCTTCTCTCTTCTTCTTCTTGTAGCACTCTTCTTTCATTTTCTTTTGTTAGTTTTATTCTTTCTTTTTCTTCTTCCAGTTTCCTTCTCTCTTATTCTTCTTGCAGCTTTCTTCTTTCTTTCTTCTTCTCATTGTTTTCTTCTTTCTACTTCTTGTTGTTGTTTCTTCTTTCTTCTTCCTCGTGTTGTTTTCTTATTTTTTCTTCTTCCTTATGTTTTCTTCTGTCTTCTTGCTCTTGCTCGTTTCTTCTTTCTTCTTCTTCCTCCCGCTTTCTTATTTCTTCTTCTTCTTTATGTTTTCTTCTTTCTTCTTCCTCCTTTTGCTTTATTCTTTCTTATTCTTCCTTTTGCTTTCTTCTTTCTTCTTCTTCTTTCTATTTTCTTCTTTCTTCTTCTTTCTACTCTCTTCTTTCTTCTTCTTCCTTCTGCTTTCTTCTTTCTTCTTCTTCTCTCTGTTTTCTTCTTTCTTCTTCTTCATGTTGCTTTCTTCTTTCAGTTTTCGTCTTCTTCCTATTGTTTTATTATTTCTTCTTCCTCATGTTCTTTTCTTCTTTCTTCTTCTTCTTCCTCATGTTCTTTCCTTCTTTCTTCTTCTTCTTCCCCGTGTTCTTTTCTTCTTTCTTCTTCTTATTCCTATTGATTTATTCTTTCTTCTTCTTCTTCCTATTGATTTATTCTTTCTTCTTATTCCTTATGTTTTCTTCTTTCTTATTCTTCTCTTTATTTTTCTTCATGTTCTCTTCTTGCTTGTTCTGTTTTTCTTTTGTTCTCCTCCTCTTGTTCCTTCCTTTTCTTTCTTGCTTCTGTTTTTTTCTTTTCCTCGTCGTCTTCCTTTCTTTTCTTATATACTTCTTCCTGGAAATTCTTGTTTTGTTCATCTTGCTCCTATTTTCTTTGATCGTCTTGTTGAATCCGAAGAGCCTCTATCCTATCTTGCTCTTCCTTCTCTCTGGCTACCCATTCTTCAACTTCTTGTTCTTGCTCTTGTCTTAATATTTGTTCTGCCTACCTGTTCTTCAACTTGTTCTTTCTTTTTTGCTAATTTCTCTCTGGCTACCTCTTCTTGAGATTCTTGCTTATTGGTTGCTTGTTCCTTGGATGCTTTTTCGGCTATAATTCTCGCATATTATTCAAGCCTTTTTTCGATGCACTCATGTTGTTCTGCAAATATTCTATCATCGTCTTCTCTTGTTTCTTCAAGTTTCTCTTTGCGCAACTTCTTTTGTTGTCCAGTCTCTCCACTATGCCCACTATAAGAATCAGTAGTTTCTTTTTGTTGTGGCTCACTAGTCTAATGTTGTGCTTGTATTTTTTTTAAGTATTACTTCACCCCAAGAATGAACATTCTCCAAGGGTTCTTCAATTTTCCTTTCGTCGTGGGCATATGGCCATAGCAACTCAACTAGATTGCAATGTCTAGACACTATACCAAGTGGATCATGTCTTCCTAATTGACCCTAAGGAATCTATACTTCAGCATTAGCTAGGATTTTTTTTGGTTGACTTGTAACCACAAAAACCAGAATGTCCGATATAGATAAGATAAGGAATCAAAAGCCTTTTCTTTTCTTTCTTCAAGGTAACATTCATTCCATGTAGTGTGGACTGATAAGCAATCTATGACAAGAATAATATAACATGTACATACTTTGGAAAAATATGGGGGGCAATAAGAGATCCATAAATTCTAATGTAAATATAATCCTCTTCCATATACCAGTTACCAATACTTCCTATCACATCTTTAGCTTTAGCATATATCCTTCCACAATCTCTGATAAAAGGTATTTTGTACAAAGGGGCAATGAAATAATCATAGATCAAGGCATGATTTATCATGTACTTGTTCTCCTAGAGCATTTGACAATACACATGAACTAGGATACAGGTAATGCTCCAACTCCATCGACCAAGTGCAGGGAATGGATGATTAGCACATATTACATCTGAAAGTTAAGAAGACATGTAAAATGTTTTAGAACCTTCAAAATCATCTCTTTGCGCCTTCTCAATGGCCTTAGACAAAGAAAAGGATAAAATTCCAACCCAATTGAAAATAGTGCCTGCTATGACCACAGTATGGACTAAGGGGACCCAGGCATCATTGAAGACAACACACCTTTGTTAACCATACAATCTGCATGCCAAGGCCATGGCATTTAGATAAGGAGTCCTCGGATTTTTGGTAGGATAAACGCCATCATTTCTAGATTGAAAACTTTACATCTCATCCCACCAACTGCTTAGGACCTTTTTGGTGTCATTATGCTTATGCCATAAATCCACAAAATTATTTGTGAGGAACATATTCAGTTTCTAAATTTTGTAATATCTATCTAATTCAATTGCCTCAAAGGATGCCAAACAATGACCTTGATAATTATGAATAGTTCTTCTGTGCACCCTTGTATGTTGAATAATTCACTCAATTACATAAAAGCAAGGAAGAACAAGGGTTTTGGTAGCTACATTGTGAATATAGGAGCTTCTAATGTTGATGAATACTGCATCATTTGCATTTCTAAGAGAGGGGTCGCTCAAGAGAATTACTTCCAGATAATCTTCCTCTTTAATTTTTCGAAATAGCTCGCCCCAAGGGGGGAAATCAATCCGGTGGCCGACAATGGCCTCTGTCTCTTTGAATTCCAGTTTAGGAGGCTCTATATCTGGCCTATTGATCTTAATTCCAATTGTACTTGTTTGGGCCTTCTCTCCTTGTTCAGTATATTAAATTTCAATGAGTTTTCTCTTCGCTTTTAGGGTCTTGGTTGCAGCTCTTAGGGTCTTAGTTGTAGCTCTTCGCTTTCGGGGTCTTGATTGCAACTCTTAGGGTTTTAGTTGCAGCTCTTCGCTTTCAAGGTCTTGGTTGCAGCTCTTAGGGTCTTAGTTGCATCTCTTTGGGGTTCCATTTAAAGAGCAAACAATCCTAATTGAAAATAAAAATAAAACTAACTAAGAAACTAACCATTGAATATAATTATGAGTTTTTTCATTTGAAATACAGTGACAAAAATTGGCGGATTGCCATAAAAAATAAAAATTAATAGTGAAATCGTGCCCCTTTTAATTTATGAATATTGTATGCCTTTCAAAATAAAAAAGAGTTGAAAGCATACCTATTCGTTACTGAAATCGAATTGAGGACCTTTTGTACCTTTATTCTTCGAAGAAGAGTTTGGGTGCTTGATTGTGAGAATTTTGAATGCCAAGAAGCGAAGACCTCTGCAAACAGATTGGGTTTCTTCAGATTTTATAGAAGATAATCGTGGCCACCAGTAATCAACTCACCAATAAGCTCTTGTAAGTTCTTTGTATCGAATTTTTACAAACATTGTCATTTGAATGAATATAGGACAAGTCGCAGAGTAAGGGTGTCACATTACTGGTACATTAATTACGGGAGCCTTAATTGGGAAAAGCAAAGCTCCGCACACGTGAAAGATATAGAGGAATGGTGACGAAATTTTCAAAGGCACCACCAAAATAAATTGGGGAAACATTATATCAGCGATATTCTAATCTTTGTGAAATGTGGCCAAGCGCTTTCAAAAAATCCCACAATCGTCGAATTTATGTGTTTTTTGGAATCTTTTAAACATCAGCAATAGTGTATCAACGATATTTCAAAACTTGTATTTATAAGATGCTAACATTTTAGTGTGGAACTAATATCAGTGGTGATACAAAAATTTCTTAACAATCTTCGAACAATTCCCCAATAAACCTATCACCTGAGTTTGGCAAGTTCACCAAGTTAATATTTTGAGTTCCACCGAAGAGTAATCGACATGTTTGAAAAACTTGAGGACGTAAAAAGTGCATAATTTTGAGAAAGAAGATGTCATGACTGATTTTTTGTGTTCTATTGATATCGATTGATGAGAACCTAGAAAATTAAACCAAAATATGAACAAAAAAAGCAATTTGAATTCAAAGTAATGAAACACATTAAAATGGGAACCCAACAAATATTGTGAGGAAAAGATTTTCTAGAGTGTGTTGAGACCTCAACACTATGATATAAAGTTACTTTGTTTCCAATGTGGAAATGGATTTTTATCACAACAATAAGACAAACTTGCCATTATATTCCATATAAATATTTAAGTACATAAAGTACCATTAACTTTTAAGTTCAGTATGACTATTCCAATAGCTTGGAAGCCAAATTCATCCAATATCACAGCTTCAATTTTAATTATTACAATTTCTCATGCTTTTGTGTGAGTGCATTCTTTCCCCTAACTATAAACATCAAGGTGCCTAAACATCAACCTCCCATGGAATTCTTTCCACTAAACCTCAACCTCAACGTCATTTATGCTATCTTATTGTCCACTCCATTGATTGTAACCAAAGAACAACAAAAAAGGTAACCATGGAACTACCTGACCAATTCAGCCCCAGTGCTATCATACTCAACGAGCACCCGACTTTATATTCACTTGCAAATTCAATTTTAGGAGAACAACTTTGTTGCTTTTCCATTTCCAAATTGGACATTTCAATCTACTCAAACATCACAAAGTTTCCAACAATCAAAACCATCCACATAAATAAGAATCTCGTGTGAAAAAGTTGCCATGTACATAGATAAAATTTATTCATAGTCTAGCATGTTACCTCATAGGCTAGATTGAAACTAAAGGACTGGCCTGCTTTATCTTCAAAAACTAGCACCAAATAATATATGTCGTTTACATCTACCTAGCATATAGATAGTCAACATCATTAGATTAAGTTCTAAACATATAATATACTAATTGGTAAAGCTATCAAATCGATATTACAAAGACATGAAGATACCCATATGTCAAACCTTGCACATGAACTAGATAATTGTCCACTGGATCGGCATGTTCCAGAGGAGGAACACTAGTGGGAGAAGCTCGTGCATCTGTAATTTAACCTTGCAATGATGGTAAAATCCCATTGTACCATGTAAATTAATTAGCCCAAATAATTACACATCCAAAATTTAGGAGAAGTAGACCCTCGTTGCATTGGTTCACATCCCTCAGTTGAAGCGAGCAGTGTGGAATGTTGCACATCTATAGACATTCAAATAGTGTGAGTAAAAAATGGTGATGGCTACACAAAAATTCTGAAATAACTTAATCTCCTCATTAAATCAACTTACTACGGACAATAGGGTATGCATTGCTTGAGTGAAGGACTTACAATGTACATATTTTTCAATGGAAAAGATTTCAAGTTTAGATGGCTTAACTTTTAGATGAATTATGGATTATGTGTATATTACTTAATGAAAAGAATTACAAGTTCTAAATTGTACATCTTATACCCAATGACATGAACTATAATTTATGCATTTTGAGAAGATTATATTACAAAGTATATGATGTTTCATATATGCGACGTAATGAATGAATAGTTAGAGACATTGGAAGAACATGTACTTCATATACGGAAGAATACATTTATGAACTTTTAAGATGGTCATTTTGGCATAATGAACATTATATATCAAGAATGTTAGTAACTAGTATATGATATTATCATAATACTATGCTCAATTCAATAAGTGAGCAAATAGAACTCTTTGGATGTAAGTGAAATTATCAAGATGTAAACAAGAAGAACATCAAACAACTTACCAGTGTTGAAGTTAATTTACTCAGTTACAAGGAGATCATCACTTCAGTGATCAGTGTTGAAGTTAATTTATGTAAACATGTGTTTTACAAAATTACAAAGACCCTTAAGAAAAAAAAATAGGTGTATTTTGAGGGACATTACACTATGACACACTATTCATTGTATATGAGAAACATGCCTACAGTCCAGACCATATATGGAACTACGACGAAAAAGGTTAACAAGTAGGGAGGAATTGTGACATGCGGGTAATTTCCAAGAGAGGGAGCATGAATGTGCCAAAAATTATGCCTAAAAGCAAGGATTGGATAACTATTATGTGTTGTGTAAATGCAATCAATGCATTGATCTTTGGGTTTTATTTGTTCAAGGGAAAGACTCAACTAAAAAACTATATCCAAAATTGTGAACAAGGAGCATGCATGGATGACTAAAGAGTTGTTTTTTAATTGGCTTTGTTACTTTGTTGCATTTGTACCTAGTGGTGCCTCACCCGAAAATAGATGCTTGTTGATTTTTTATGGTCATGGCAGCCACATAGCTATACAAACCATTGAGGAGGAAAAACACTCTGGGCATTGACTTGTTGACTTTACATTTGGGCCTTTGAAGAGCTACTTCAAATCTAAGAGAGAAGCATGGATGGAAATGAACCCATGGATAGAGGTAAAAAGGTTTAAATTAGTTGAACTTGCAAGTAAAGCTTTTAAAAGGGCTCTCACCCCCTCAAATATCAAGGTTGGATTTAAGCGGAATGGAATCTAGCCATTGAACTATGATGTTATTCTCCATGATACTGGTTGTAGCCAAGCCTTTGATTTATATGTCTAAGAATATGTATATGTTATAGACAACATGTTATCCCTATCCCAAAGACACAGTGTGCCATTGGGTGATGATTATGACCATGTCAATGCTACTCAATATGATCATGAACTAGATGCATAGAACATGGAAGTTATTGGGTCATAAGAAACACATATGGATTCTACAAAGCATATTCCTAATGTCCTTGCCGACCTGAACGTGGTTGTAGGTGGTCAAGCAATAGGAAACAACAAGGAGCAATTGACAATGCCAAGCCAAGTTGCATAGCCTGAGTGGTTGGCATAATTCATGATGAATATGACCATAAATATTCTCACTGACACCAATGACAAAAGCCTTAACATGCCTTCATAGCCAGTAGTCCTAAACAACGAATATGTCCATTATTATGTGGATGATGGGGTTGTAGAATAACACACTACAAATATTGAAGAACCATATGGAGAAGACAATGCCAATGAAGCATTGCTACCAGATGATCCTCCTATTCAACCATGTAACGCACCAGTACTCATCCAACTCCTAAATTTACCAATGGAGAGAGATAAATTGCATCGATCGATGGGGACACCGGATTATCTACGATTGGGAAGGAGTTCACAGTTGCTCACTTCATAGGACTACATCAAACTATTTTTTGAGGCAGAACAAAAGAAAAGGGATATGCAGGAAATAAAACAAAATAAGAAGGACCAGGCAAAGGAGAAGAAGGCAGTTAGGATTATTGCAACAATACATCGAATGCAGGAAAGGCTTAGAAGAGAGATAGAGAGGTGAGAAAAAGAACACCAAAAACAAGTGGCAAGGGAGGAAACGTAACAAAGAAATGCACAACAAAGTCTTCAAAATCATGGAGGGAGGATCAGGGAGGTGAACGAGACTGCAAATGCGGTCGAGCATGGGAGGATGGTGTCCAACTCATTGGATCCATTTGTAGACAATCCATGATACTTCAAAGACATTATAAACATCTAGCTTCCCCAATATCATCTATCTTTTCAACGTCCTCCCATTATTCCTACTAGAGAAAGGCCCTATATAACAAAGGCTATTCCAACACCTCCAATTAATATAGGGGTATTGAGCACAAGTCGGACCTATGGTTTTTCAATTCCTCCTTGGCTGCAAACAACAAATTGGCCTCAAGCAAGTACGGTCACCTTAAACCTTTGTGGTCAAACAATCTTAGGCAAGTCAACCAACTTGGCTAAAGCAAATGCTTTCAAATCAAAAGTTTAGGCAATGCAAGCACTGAACCTCCTCGACAATAAAGATACCAAATGCTTATCCTAACCACATGTAATGTGGATTTTGTTACAGAGGCATTTTGTGGTTGTTCCTCTAGTCCTAAATTGAATCCAATCGAAGGAGTCGAATATATGCAGTCAATTTTCTCTACAATTCAAGGCATTGTAATCGAGGAATGTTAATATAAATGCAATTTGGTTACCTAAGACTGGTTTTCTATATCAATTTCGATGTGTAAGAAAATCTATTGTTGGAAATCAAACAAAGCAATATGACAGTCTAATTCAATTTGCGATATTTCCCCTCGAAACAATACCCCCACATTCATGAACCATAACGATTAACATGTACCTATCCTGACAACATTCGAGCTTACTTGTACTCTTATTCTATTATTATGGCTAGAAAACATATTCATATCAAAATAAGAACCATCAACGATGAACAACAATATTTTATATGGGAAGCAACCCATAAAACAAGAGGAAAACCATACTTATAACAAAACATACTTGTAACAACTTATAAACTTTTATGTCTTAACCAATTTCCAGGTAGAAAAAGGCAGTAGTAAGCAATTAAAAAGAATGAACCACTGACATTGCCTAAAAAATAATTTTGGCATTTATGATTAAGAAAGTGGAAAATTATTCTAGCAGTAATGGAACCTACAGTCACTAAGCCTAAAAGTGAGAAGAGTCCATAGGGTTACAAGGCTATTGAAATTGAATTAGGGATTCAGAAATGTAACCAAGAGAATATATGTCTCCAATGAGTATAGAACACGTGCCATGCAAGACAACCACACAACAGTGTATGACACCGATCCACCATGTGCCGCCACTTCATGCTAGTAGTTGTGACTTTCATTCGCTCTTATTGTCCCCAAAACCTGGTCTCCACATGCCTTTTGGTCTCCACACGCCCGTTCTTTGGCCGTTGGAACATGTCTTGGTTTCAACATAATAATAGGGCAGTAATATGAGCATATACTCATACAAAGAGAAGGACATTGAAGTATCAGAAGCATAGTCAAAGGGTATGACCCAATTTGTAAATCCATCCTCTCCTTTCTCTAACAATAGTAAAATATCAAAGGAGGTGAGAGTTTTAGGAGGTCTCTTATCTTTTTTAGTTAAAAATATGCAAGGAGGACAAGGAATCTAAAAACCTTCTCAAACAATTTGAATGATGTAAATAAAAATGAATTGTTTGGAGCTTTCTCATACAATTGGAAATTTCTCACCTTCAATTCCCACAGGAAATAAGGAGGGTACTAACAAGTTGGAACTCCTCCCTCAATATGATTTACACATTTACTCTTAACTAGTTATAACATGTTGGAACTAGTTATAACTTGGAGGTGTTATAAGGTTGGAGATGGAGGGGTTTTCAATTTAATAGAACCGTAATGACTACATACAAACAATGTCACTACAATCCCATTCTAACAAGCATCACAAGATCCATGCACACATCAATATCACAATAGAGCACTTTTTTTTTCAAAACAAAAAAATTGTACTTCCTTTATTTCAAGCATAAATAATGAAATTAAATTTAACGCATGTACAAGGACACTAAACCAAAAAGAGAATTGTAACAATCTTCCCTGTGATAAAAATTATAGCAAAAAGACAATCCCTATAGATTTATAACATACCAACTAATAAACTAAATTAAAAAGTGTCTATTATTATTGTTTTCCACCAACTTCCATACATGAAACCAAAAAAAAAATGAAATATTGACCATCAATGCTCATGACTGAAACAAACACCAAACTTAGGCATTGCATTTCCAAACCAAAAAGACTACCTTAAATAACACAAATAGATGTGTAGCAGGTAAGACTATAACAACTATATCCTTTGTTTCAAGGATCTCAAGTAATCCTACTTAAGCATTCACTGCCTACCTACTTAAGCATCCACTACCTATTTCAGCAATCCATCAACCATAACATGTATATATATATGGTTGCAATTAAAGTTATCCAATCTTGCTAGTTGGTCCTTTACCTTCCTAATGTGATGCTCCAAGCCCAAGTTTCCATTCCTTCTGTGTCTATTGATCCACTCCCTAACAAGAATCCTCAAATATCTACAACTCTATTAGACCTCTTTCTTTTGCTAACCCCACCAAAATGAAAATATCTGTAACCTATACCATGATATTATTATCACACTCCAAACTACAAGTAAATGAAAAGAAATGGAATCCTAAAAGGTATAACACCGCCCACCCCACCCCATCCACTCCACATCTATTTAGATCCCCCTCAAAATTTCTATATATATAAAATCAAGGTTGGATGGAGTCAATGTATAGAGCACCCACCCACCTTCCTCAAGGATGATTGGAGTCAATATAATTGCTTAGTTAGTTATATGAGTGGTTTCAACATGTGCCTATAGAGGTTGGTAACATGCTTTCAAACTATATTTCTATACACACAATATCTCACTTTTTATAGTCTCCATAACTAGAGTCAGATTAAAGTAAGGAATAAACAAGGACAAAGTGCACATACTTAGAAAGCTACACATAATTTAATAGGAAAAAACTTGAACTTAATATACATGTAGACAATTTTTTTTTTTTGTAAGTTGCAGAGCAAAAATTTAATTAACATAAACTGAATATACATCTAGAGTAGAGTGGAGTTTTGCATATTGGGGAGGCCTCATATGCTGAAGCCACCATCCCGATTGCTCAAAAATACTGTAATGACTGACATAATACAGAATTAAGACCTCTGGAGTATGGTCTGCCCTTAGAAAAATAGGGACTTTCTTCAAAAAAGAAAACCTATTTAGTCTAACAGTACTGAAAAAAAGACTGTGTAGGAAATAGAAGGAAAATAGCTGATAGTCGCAGAGGTAACCTGGAGCAATGGCCGCCCAGGTTTCATTCTGCTGGTGGTTTCACTGGGTCTTCCTCGATGATTGGACATGCCACATAAAAATCTTCGAAAATCGCCGGTGGGGGCAGTGAAGGAGAACCTGGAGTGTGCATTCCATCCTGGGTGATGCTGGGTCTCGGAGCCAAGCTTTTGTTCTTCATTTTAGGCGATTTTTTTTTCTAACCCATTCTCTAGGACTGTCACGGCCTCATCTTTATTTTTGCCCTTCTGTTTTTCAGGTTCTGAGTTGTTGCCAATGGAAAAGACCTCCCAGGTCATGCTTGCATCTAGAGTGTTGGAGTGTTCTGCTGCTTCCTTCAAGCTTTCCTTGATGTTGCGGACGATGCTGGAACTGGCTTTCCAGTTGGCTTTTATTTCTTCTATGAGTGTGCTCATCATGTTTTTGAGCAACCAGTAATGGTTAATGGCACCACCATTACTACCAGCAGTAAGGAGTGCCGCTACTCTGCGAGCTTCCCACCCGTCTATGAGATTGCGTGTCCTCACCGAGATACGTTCGGCATATCCATCCATCACAAACCAATCCATGGCCACCTTCGGCCGACGATTGTTGTTCTTATGGCCGCTCCCACGACAAGAAATGCCCCTAGTGCGGTTTGTCATGACAGAGAAATGACAAGAAATGACAGAGGGAATGTCTGCAATTACCTTGAAGTTCGCTGAAGCCTAGGGAAGAAATGCAGCGAAGAGCCAAAGATCTATCATCGTAGCCGCATCCCTATCGCCCAGGGGATTTAAGGAGCCGAGGTAATAATTGCCACAGGCTGTCATCCTCATTGAAACTGCGGATATTGAATGCAGGTCCCAAAGGCCAAGGGGAGACTTCAATCCAGGCACGAGCAAAGGAGATCAACAATAACTCCCTCGTCCTCCAGGTTTAAATTTATGCCGTCGTCCAGATTTCCGCGTCGTCGTGGTTCCAGGTGGTTGCATCGTCCATCATTGATGTTGGCTAGGTGTCTGCCATCGTTCACTAGAGGATGATGCTCCTGCATGCCGGATGTGTCCTCTTGTACGGGGGGGGGGTGCGGTGGCAGCATCTCCCTGCGCACAGCGACCGAGGGTTGGACGGTGATGTCACCCGCATCCGGGGTACATGTAGACAAACTTAAGTTCAATATTAAAATTCTATTTCAGTGTGTATAATGTATGAGAGGAGTGGAAAATAGATTTTGCAATATTGGAGGTAAAAGGCCATGCACATAATTGTTTATGAATAAAACCATAATATGAAGAGGACCATAGAATATTATGCCACTACTCAATATAGTACACATTTATGAAATTAATCCATTTAGTGAGGGATTAATCTCAAGGACCCAAAAAAGGATAGAAAGTACCTTAGTGGATTTCACAATCACATAAGGAGGGAAGTTATGTTATTCAATTCCAAGACCATTGACGAGGCCTATGTGTAGGCCCAATACATGAAATTGTAAAATTAGTCACAACAGATCTAATGAACAAGCAAATCAATCACAACAGATGAACATAGAAATTATGGTGTAAAACTGTGCAAAACATGCAGCAGTGCTCAATATCCCAGTAAGGGTGAATGATTACAATAGAATACAGTAACAATGACTGAGCAATTCGAATTGCCTAAGGAGGTCATTCGAATCACTGAATGGAGTAGCTTGAATCCAACTAGGAGTCCTCATCATCAATCAGTGGTGGTCATCAATGCACAAGAACCAGTCATCCAGGTGTCAATCTGAGTCTAACTGAGTGTACATTGTGTAACTGAAGTGTGTAGCACTGATATAGGGAAGTGGGCTCAGTGGAGGGTGCATGGGAGGCTAACTGAAGTCAGAACAAGTCATCTAGTCAATCTGGAGGTCCAACGGAGTGAAACAGTCAGTCGGGAGTGAAACTAGCCTCAAATCAGGGAGAATCGGAGCTAACTGAGTGTAACTGAAGTGGAACTGCAGTGGTAGGTGAAGAAGTGCGCCCTTCTCTGGTAGTAGGTGAGAAGTGGGCACCTTCCTGACTAGGAGGGCCAATGAACTGATGTAAGAAGCTCCAGGGTGCTAGAATAAGGTGGCTAAGGTGCTGGAGGCATCAACCTGGTGACTGGGATGTATGCAAAGTGCATGCAAACCCTAGAATTTGCATGCAAACCCTAATTGCATGCAAGATCCTGAAAAAGATGACGTGGATATCCGAACACCCCCCATCAAGCTAGACTATGATGTGCAAAAAATAATGTGGGGCCCTGGTAACTAAGACCAAAGGTCACCCCAATACAATAATCCAAAAAAAAATGTTGAAAATAAACTAAGTGAGGAAAGAGGGAAAACCCAGTGGGAAGAAAGCCCCCTCTCAAGCTAAAGCATAATAATGTATCAATCTGTCTCCACCATGATGGAACTCACCCCCAACAGTGAACGTAGGTAAGAGAACTTCTTTTCAGTGCAGCTCTTGGTGAAGATGTCCGCAATTTACTCATCAGTAGGGAAATATTGCAGAATGATGGTGCGATCATGCACCAACTGTTGAATGTAATGCATATGAATCTCAATGTGTTTGGTCCTCTGCCGCTGAACTGGATCTATGGAGATCTTGATAGCACTTTGATTGTCACAAAATAGGATAGTCGAAGTAGTGCCACCAAAACCAAACTCAGAAAGAATACCCTGCAACCAAACTGCCTGAATGCAGGCATTGACTGCCCCTCGATACTCTGCCTCTGCTGAAGAAAGTGCAATGGCTGCCTGCTTTTTGCTGGACCCTCAAATAGCACCATGACCAATCATGAAAACATAGCAGGAAGTGGACTTCCGATCAATGCTATCACCTTCCCAATCTGAATCAGTAAAACCAATGAAATCAAGCTCAGAATCTGCAGCATAATGTATGCCAAAATGTTTCGTACCTTGCACATATTGCAAGATCCGCTTGGCTGCTCGCCAATGAAGCTCATGGGGCTGCTGCATATACCTTGACACGGCACTCATGGCATATGAAATATTAGGCCTTGAGTGTGTCAAATAAAGTAGTGAACCAATCAACTGTCGATACATACTGCAATCTGCAAGCGATGTAGAATCTCCCTCCTCAAGACTGATTCCTGAGAGGAATGGGAATGGGGTTGCCTTACATTCAGCCATATTAAACTTCAATAACAGGTCGGAAGCATATTTTTGCTGAGATATAGTGATCCCATTAAAATTTTGAGCTATCTCCAAGCCCAAAAAGTGACTCAGCAAGCCCAAATCGCTCGTGTCAAAAGCTAGATTTAAGGCAGTTTTTAGCTTGTTTATTGAAGTAAGAGTGCTACCAGTAATGAGAATATCATCAACATAAAGTACAATAACCAACAAATTACCTTTAACTCGCTGAAGATACACATTCGGATCAGATTTGCATCTTTGGAAATTCTGAGAAAGAAGGAAGGAGTCCATCTTTGTGTACCAAGCTCTTGGGGCCTATTTTAACCCATACAAAGATTTCTTCAATCTGCAAACTAATGATGGATCTGATGTGTAGCCCTCTGGCTGCTGCATATATACCTCTTCAGAAAGGTCTCCATGTATAAATGCACTCTTCACATCCATGTGGTGCACTTCCCAGTGCTTGGATGCGGAAATAGCCAAAACAAGGCGGATGGAATCCATCTTTGCAACCGGTGCAAAGGTCTCAGTGTAGTCCACTCCTTGGACTTGGGAGAAACCTTTTGCCACCAACCTTGCTTTGTATTTGCTGATAGAGCCATCAGCGGCAACTTTCTTGTGGTAGACCCATTTACACTTCACTAATTTTCTTCCAGGTGGAAGAGAAACTAGCTCCCATGTATTGTTCTTTTGAAGAGAATTGTACTCTTCATCCATGGCACTTTGCCATCTCGGATCTCGGTGGACAGAATAGTATGTTATGGGATCTGAACCAGTCATCAAATAACAAATATCAGGAAGTAATGGATCAGAAATAGAAAGAGCCATACCTGCTCTTTGAAAGTCTGCTCTTGTTCGTCTCGGATCAGCAGGATTTCCAAGGTTTGAACCAGCAGATTGAAGAGTGTTTTGGGCCCACTTTGGTAACTGAGGAGGATCATAATGGTCGGATTTCGAACCTGATATGTCATGATCATCATGTGCTGCTAAAATATCAGAAATATCAGAACTCATACCTTCATTATCGCTGCACGGATCTTCTTTTGGTGAAGGCGGTGAAACAACAGTTTCTTCCTCGACTAGTTGCAATTCTTGAAGCGGTTCTTCGAATTGCACACTGCGCTCTATGAATATCTTTTTAGATATGATATCCATGAGTATATATGCTTTTGATTCTTCCCCATATCCTATCAGTATGCACTCAATACTTTGTGGATCCAAAGCTCGTCTCTTCTTGGAAGGAATTCTAGCTCATGCAGTAGAGCCAAAAACTCTCAAATTTGACACATCCGGTTTGTGACCAAAGAATGCTTCGAAAGGAGTCATACCTTTCACGGATGAATGTGGAACACGGTTCTGTATGTATGCAGCAACATTGATTGCTTCAGCCCAAAGATTTGCAGCCAAACCTTTTGATTCAATCATGCATGTAGCCATCTCTTTCAGTGACCGATTTTTCCTTTCCGCTACACCGTTTTGCTAGGGTGTGTAGGGAACTGTATGTTGGATCTGAATTCCACTTTGGGCACAAAGTTGCAGCAACTCAATCTTGATATATTTTCCACCATTATCAGATCTAAGAGCTTTGATCTTTCTCTCAATGGCGGTCTCAACAGAAGCCTTAAAATCCTTGAATTTTCCAAGCACTTCTGACTTGTTTTTGAGAAAAACTACCCATGTAAAGCGGGAAAAATCATCAATAAATGTCAAAACATACCTTGAACCATTTAATGACGTATGGGGCAGCGGACCACTAATATCAAAATGTATCAACCCCAAAACTGTAGAAGCTCTGCTAACTTTGTCGCGGTTGAATCTGTGCTCGGGGTGCTTCCTAATAATGCAACCAGTGCATATTCCCTTCGAGGAACAGAGTAGTGGAAGACCATCTACCATGGAATTGTTTGATAACAGTAGCAAATACTTATAATTAAGATGTCCAAATATTTCATGCCAAAGCCTACTAACCTCATCACCATGTGTGCGAAGAGCAGTGGGCTTTGCAAGCGGAATAAAGTGTGAAAACTCATAGCATTTTGCAGTGTGGTTCGCCTTTCCAACTGCAACAAGTCTTCCACTTTTGATATCAGAAATTTCAACTGTATTAGGGCTGAATGTAACTTGCTTCGGTTCACTAGTGTGTGTCATTTGATACACAAAAAGAAGATTTGAAGCCAAGGAAGGCACATAGAGAACATTCTGAAAGCTTCCATGATCTACATGAATCGTACCTTTGCCCTTTGAAGAAATTTTTGAGTCATCTCCCAAATGGATGGGGATGGAGCTGTTTGGATCGAATGAAGAAAAAGAATCAATATTTGCAGCCATATGATTCGATGCACCCGAATCTATCAAGAGAGTAGTGGGCTTCGAAACAGTTGCCATGAGTGCTTGTCCTCTTTCATGATCATCATTCCTATCCTTCTTCCTTGCACCGTCAGGAAGAGTTATGTTGTTCTTTTCCAAAAGGAGGGCCATTTGATCTATAGTCTTCTTCATACATGAAATTTCGGGATGAAAACCACAGTTGCAATAAGTACATTTAGATTTTTGGTTACCTTCTTTGCCCTTTTGCTTGAACTTCGAGCTGGATGGTGCATCCGTTTGTTTGCCTTTCTCTCTTTGCTTGTGAGGTTCGAATTTGGGCTTCTCCTTCTTTTGCTTTCCTTTACCATTCGAGATCTTGGGTCCTTGAACATATAGGGCTGAATATTTGGAGCTTATGGACCCCATTTGAATCAACTTATCATGCTCTTTTGTGACGGACTCAATGAAGGCATTCAAGGTAGGCATCTTCCAATTCAGGGTAGTTAGCCGATCGGAATTGAAAGTAGAGACAAATATCGAATAATCTTTACCAAGTTTGCTGAGAATGCAGAGGATCAATTGCTTATCCTCTTTGATAACTCCACTGTTCTTCAACTGCATGTTCAAGTTCTTGAATTTTGTGAAGAATTCATTAATGGTCTCGAAATTCTCAGGACTAAGGGCAATCAATTCATTCTCTAATTGAAAATCCCTAAGCTCGTCCTGCTTGCCAAATAGTGTTTCAAGTTGGTCCCATATATCTTTTGGAGTCTTCAATCCGCTGAGATGGAAGTGAAGATCTTTGGATATCGAGAGACAAAGAAGACCATAAGCTTCATCAAGCTTCTTGTAGTGTTTGGTTCTATCTGACAAGGTGTTTGGCTCCAATTCAAGACCAAGAGTGACTCGGTAGTAACCTTTTGAACGTAATATGATCTCCATATCATCTTTCCAATCAAAATAATTGAATGGGGTGAGGATAGGCTTTGAAGAAGAGTATACCATTACTAGGAGCGAGTGCACACTAATGTAGAAATGCTTGCAAGGGCAGAGTAGTGAATGCAATTGATGGAGACAATAACCTGCAAATCACAATAAAACCAAGAACAATGAGGTCGAACAATCCACCCTTTTAGAGTTGCATCACACTTGGGATTGGAGATCAAGCAATGTTGAATAGGTCCAATGTATCAGATCCAGGATTTATGTGGAAACTTAAGCTTCTGGAGTGGTATTGGAAGTATTTTCAAGCTTTGCATGCACAGGAGCGAATGCCCTTGAGATCTTTCATGCCAAAACTTTTTGTAATTTTTGAACAAATTCACTCAAATCCTCTTGTAGAAACACCTATAGAAAAGAGATCTTGTCCCTGCAATGGCTCTGATACCATGTAAAATTAGTCACAGCAGATCTAATGAACAAGTAAATCAATCACAACAGATGAACATAGAAAATATGGTGTAAAAATGTGCAAAACATGTAGCAGTGCTCAATATCCCAGTAAGGGTGAATGATTACAATAAAATACAGTAACAATGACTGAGCAATTCAAATTGCCTAAGGAGGTCATTCAAATCACTGAATGGAGTAGCTTGACTCCAACTAGGAGTCCTCATCATCAATCAGTGGTGGTCATCAATGCACAAGAACCAGTCATCCAGGTGTCAATCTGAGTCTAACTGAGTGTAACATGTGTAACTAAAGTGTGTAACACTGATATAGGGAAGTGGGCTCAGTGGAGGGCGCATGGGAGGCTAACTGAAGTCAGAACAAGTCATCTAGTCAATCTGGAGGTCCAACGGAGTGAAACAGTCATTCGGGAGTGAAACTAGCCTCAAATCAGGGAGAATCGGAGCTAACTGAGTGTAACTGAAGTGGAACTGCAGTGGTAGGTGAAGAAGTGTGCCCTTCTCTGGCAATAGGTGAGAAGTGGGCACCTTCATGACTAAGAGGGCCAATGAACTGATGTAAGAAGCTCCCGGGTGCTAGAATAAGGTGGCTAAGGTGTTGGAGGCATCAACCTGGTGACTGGGATGCATGCAAAGTGCATGCAAACCCTAGAATTTGCATGTAAACCCTAATTGCATGCAAGATCCTGAAAAAGATGATGTGGATATCCGAACAGAAATATGGAAAGAATAAGTGGAAACCAAATGGTTTTAAGCTATTAGACCATTACAGAGTTTCCAATAATGGAGAGAAGTAGAGGGAAAGGGGAAAAAGAAGAATCCATTTCCACTACACGTGTGTGCAAGGACCCCTCGTAACCAGTACCACTATGGCCATTGCAACATTAATAGTCTCGCCAAAGACAAATGTTGGAAACTGCAAATAGTGTTTAATCCTACAAACCAAAAGTAGGAGCAATCTAAGACACATAATATTCTAATGGAAGTAGGAAAGGAGATATATATAAATAAATAAAAACAAACAAACAAACTCACGTGGATGGAATTTTCACAACAGTGCAAAAAAGGTGAACTTGAATTTTCACCCAAATTATAAAACCCTAAGAGGCATTCTTTTCTAACTCAAAAACCAAATGATACGTGCACACGAACAACAACGAGAATGCTTGCACAAATAAGACAAAATGCAAGAGATAAATGTTAAACTATACACACATGTTGTACACTTTATATGTCAGTTTAGTTATAAGAGCACTAAACATAGTTCAAAAATAGAAAGCAATAAATAAATAAATAATTCATTGGAGTGATCAATGGGATGATAGATGGAGTCTCGAAGTAGTTTGAGTAATTAGTGGGATTGTGTTTATGATTTGTCTTCTTAACTCAAGAGCTACAAATAATCAAATTCAATTATGATACAGTGATAACTCGAGTTACGAAGGTTCACATAAATTCGAATTTAAGGTTTGCATAAACCCCTTATTGGATATTTGTTAATGCCAACACTGCATTGAGCAATGATAATTGAGCTAATTTATCAAAATGGATCCATTGGCACTAGATCCTTTCAACAAAAATCACCATGGAAACCGTGCCATTAACACAACTTAATAGCCATAGGTAACTGCAACAAATTGAACATAACCACAATAGTCTCGACAACAATATTAGCACCACAAATAATAGTACTCACAATTGCAAAAATAGTAGCAAAAAACGATGCCACGTTGGAAATCCGTTCATGCATATGTTTATGGCCTATTGTGTGGTTGTAGGTCTGGCAACATGATGAATGTGAATGATTATGGAATAAAGTATGTGTGCTTGCAGGTTTGATAGCCTGTCAAATTAAGATGACAATGTTCATGCCATGACAATATGGTCAAGCCCGACCCCCATCCCACTACCAAGGTTTGTAAATTATCAGTGAATAAGAGTTAATTACCAGGGTTTTTTAATTGGAACATAATAAGAGTTAATTACCAGGGGTTCTACTCATCCTACATTGCATCTAGTACAGTGCTTACCAGGACGAGTGATGGCGATGAACCCATAAACATCAAAATAGACAAAACCATAGAAAATTGTTTTCACATTCCCCACTCCATTAACCCTGAAACTGTTTTTAACAATGTGTCAAACCACACTTTCATTCCTCTCTTGTGCACATCACGAGTAAAAATCACAGGTCAACGGAGGGCTTTGGCACAATGCAAAGTTAATTGTCAGGGTTTGTTAATTAGCAAGTTGAGATACCATCTAACAAAACAAAAGATCTAATAAACCATGAAAAATCCAACATAACCCAATTTTTATTATTATTATGATAGCTCAGTACTAGAGAGCGGGATGCATATTAAACCCATGAGACCAAAAACCTCAATTCATAGCCATTAGACGAAAATAGAAATAGCCATAAGAAGAAAAAAACCTAGAGACATAAATTGCCATAAGAAAAACCCAATAATTCTCCTTTCTTACAAACCCAAACCCATAAACTTTCATTCCTGTCCCGCACACATCTAGTAGAAACATGCTTCCACGCCCAGTTACACTTTGTCCATCACATTTTACATTGAATTTCGATAATGAAAAGCAAGGTTTGTCAATTAGCAGGGTGACAGACCATCTAACAAAACAATCAAACAAACAAACAATGAAGAATCTAACAGAACCCATCTTTTATTTTTATTATGACAGTCCATTACCAAAAGTAGGAAGCATATTAAACCCTTAAGACCAAAAAACATAATTCGTAGCCATAAGACATAAATATAAATAGTTGTAAGAAAAGAATCCATGAGACAGAAATAGCCATAACAACAAAAACCATCATTCTTCTTTCTTACAAACGATAATTCTTACATTGTAAGGACAACATGCTCTGTCCATTAGCAGATAGCAGGAGATTCTTCCAAACCCGTAAAAAGAAACCCATGAAAACTAAACCCACAGTAGAAGAATCCATCAAAACATCTCACAATCCGAAAAACCCATACAAATTTCCATTGGGAGGATTATTGTGTTGGAGAACATAGAGGAAGAAGCTGGTAGGATTGGAATCCTACCAAATAGAATTTGGCACACTTTTTCTCTAGCCTCGTTATTTTCCAAATGCCATACGTGCAAGAACAACAAACACAAAGGTGAGGGTCACTAACAACAAACAAAACCATGAGTAGACCAAACCACAATTGATTGATGTGCTTACCAATATGGGTGATGAACACCACCACCAAACTAGCAACGAGCATCCTCATACCAGCTCTACAGAACAAAGACGAGTGGAACGCCACACCAGACCAAAGGCCAAACTACACCAATCTCCCAACGCCTGCAAACCACCAACCTGATGCCAAGAACCACCATGTATGGCAAATGGGGTGAACCACTGCCGAGGTGGTTGAACACCCACAGAACGAGCTAGAGCGAAACAACAATGCATGCAAGAGTGGGCACAACTAAAGGCACATTGAGACCAGGCTTTGATGACAACAAAAGTGAATTAAAGTCACAACTACTACTATGATGTGGCGGCGTGGTGGACCGATGACGTACACTGCCACATGGCCACCACATGGTTGTTTAACCTGGTAAAGGGAGGGATCACCACTACTAGCATCCCTCCCCTATATCATGTTAATGCATTATAAACTCCCCCACCCCCACCAAAAAGAAAAATGAGAAAAATAACTAATTTAAGAAAAAAGCTTATCGCCCCCCACAACGGGTGCTAAGCACGTGCCATGCAAGAGAACTGGCGAAAATACACGAGACTGGACACATGCCCGCCCGAGCCAACCACGCGTCCCCTGAAGCTATCATAAGACGGGAAAGGAATACCGCCAACTTGTGAAGTACTGTTGCTTAAACGCTCCTGCGTGCGATTTGGTCTTGTCCCTGCAATTTGGTCCTGTCTCGAGTAATGGCCACTACTCCCGCGAAGAACTCAGAGTGGGTTGGTACTCCTGCACTCATGATAAGGGAAGGCAGAGTGAGGAAGAGGGTCCATACATCCCAGGAGGAAAGGAGTTGTTGCAAAGGTTTGGACAGAGCTTGGAATATTGCCCTGCGAATATCCCTCCTCTGCACAGTAATTGATCGTGGAAGTCGGCTACCTGTTATGCTTGCAGCCACTGCAAAAATGCCGCCCGTTAAGAGAAGCTACATCAGGCGCAAGTCCAAACCAACAGGCCCTTCTCCCGGCCCTCCAGTGCGGTTCATACATGGCATAGTGGGGAAGGCCCGTTGTTATAAGGAAGAAATTCTAAATCAAGCTTAGGAGGACATCCAGGAAGCTGAGGAGGGCGCTCAGGTGGCTCGAGGTTGTCTTTTGGATACATATATTAGTAATGAGTTCGAGGTTCTGGTGCCGAACCTGGGGAACACCAAGGGTCGCACCACTCTTTACCAAAAGACACTGGATTATCATTGGATGCAGAAATCGGTTATAGGCAGAACCCTAGTGGAGAAAGGAGAAGCACATGCAAAAATTCTTCTGCAATAAGATGAAATGGTCGGTTACCTCAAACAGATCATCCACAATCAGCAGCAAATTGCCCACCGTCTCGGCATAGAACTCGCCAAAGAGCCAGGTTTTCATGACATCCAGGCCGGTCGGAACCCTTAGCTCGGTTTTTTTGTTTTGCCTTTGTCTTTGTTTTTGGTTTCAGTATGTCGCTACAGTCATTGCAGTTGTTTTTAGTATTATGGAAAACTATATTTGTAGACTGGTTCGTAATTCCCAAACTTTTTGGTATAGTCTTGTTTCCTTTCGGGGAAGACTGCTTAAATTTTAATTTCAGGTCTGGTTTCCCAGTCTTGGGAGGGCCCTGCACTCTGTATCTTTTTCTGATGGCAATATAAGGTTCTATGCTAACTTGCAAACAAAACAAAAAAAACTTATCGGGAAAAATTTAATGTCTTAATACAGTGTATTACTATATTTATTATTTACTATTGTTGTCCCAAATGCACACATATGTATCATAGAAGAAGAGGAAGAGGACAAGTAAACATACACATTTATCTCACATCCTATTAACCATTATGTACATAAAAAAGATAATATTTGTGTGGACACCTCATTGATGTAAAATTTATAGTATATCAAGATTTATATAATGTAACATATTAAACTTCACAACCAATGTAGGATAAGATATAAAACAAAATGAACAAAAAATCAAAATTACCTCATTTTGGAAAAAGCAACACAAATGATGCACATCTTTTAAGATATGGGAAATTATTGAGGGGGTGGGTACGAGAGGGATCCTTTTGGATTCTAGAGGGCATACAGTCTTAACTTTCAAATGGGGCCATGGAGTGGCTACAAATAATCAAGTTGAGCGCTAGACCCTCTACCAAGGGTTCGTTAATGTTGTTTCCAAGGGAATTCAATCTATTGTAATTCTTGGAGACTCATTATTAATTCTAGATCAAATAAGAAGCAAGAAGGATCTTGAGGATATGATAGCTAATATATTGCAAAAGCGAATTAACATGCTTCTCAACATGTTCTTGAATTTCAAATATTCCATATAAAGCAGGAAAATAACATGAAAGCTTATTATTATGCAAACTTAGCCTCTCATCACTTTATTGGGAAGCTGGTTATCAACGGGGGTAAACAATTTTTTCATAGTTGGTTTCCCTAAGCTTTATCATCCACTATTGTTTCAACACCCTTCTCATGATGTTTAAAATGGACATAGAATGGGACCGAATTCAACTATTTTCAGCGTTTAATGAACCCATTTGCCAAGTGGTTGAGTTTAATGTGAGGTGTCCTCTCCTTTGCGCAAAAGCCTTCATGAAGGTGGTAGAAACTTCCTTTGTACGATTCATTTGTTGTTTTGAGTGAGTTGAGGGAATGAGCAGGGTCTAGTGTTGCCTGGTTACGGTGTTTTAGGAAGAGGATTTTCTTGCGACTTTCCCCTACACCCTAGGGTAGTGGCCTTTGGATCATGATTCTTTAGGAGAGAGGATACTCAAGCAAATGCTCTTATACTAGGTTCTGGTGCTGTGATTATTTGGGATATGTGGGAAATAGGAGAGTGGGAAGGATTGGCCTTATTTGTAGATATTGTTAAATTAATGTAACTTCAAAGTATATTCTACTTGTACTTTATTATTCTAACTCCGTCGAGGATGTTTTACCTCCGTCGGGGATGTCATTATTACATTTGGTCATGTAAAGGTCATGAGGTTAAACCTCCATTGTAAGTCGGGTCGTTAGCACCCAAGAGAATGTAATATAAGTGGTAATTGAGTCTCCCTATAGAAGTCGACCCAGTTAGAATTATTGAGGCCGACCTAGCTAAGTTAAAAGTTAGGTCAAAAGTAATGTATAAATAGAGAGTGAGTTCCTCTCATTTATTCATTCACTCACTTGTGCAATTCGCATTAGAGGAGAGAGAGAGAGAGATCTGCAAAGGAGAAGGAGTGGCTTGAGTCTAGAATTTGATCTTTTTGTCTCTCTTATTTGTGAGACATATTTTTTGGGGCATTGTACTTGATCATCTATATTAAGGAAGTTCTTGCTGGGTTTTCTTCCCCTTGAGGGTTTCCCAAGATAAATTGTTTTGTGCTTTGTGATTGTGTATCTTTCAGAGATACTTATTATGCTGCTATTGTGAATAATGTATTGAATGCAAATGAGTTTGCAATCTAGTCTATGGTAGCATATAATCTTAACATGGTATCAGAGCTTGCCTGAAAAGGGCAACTTTCACGAGGTAAAACTCTCCCTCTCTCTCCGGAAGTGAAAAATTAGGGCTTCTCACAAATTTGGAATTTTGGAGTGCAATTGGCATAGGGAAGTGCGCCTCTCCAAGATCGAAATTTTGGTATCAAGATCGAAATTTTTGAGTGGGTGAAACTCTAGTTTGAATTTGGACCAGAAACTGCAAATCCAAAATTCACAAGTCATTTTTGAAGGGTGAAATTTTGGAATCTTCATAAACCAAGTATGCCAACATACTCGCCTCAGTCAAGCGCATATTTTGGTGAGTTCAGTTTTTTATTTTGAGAAATTTTGATTTTTGGTTATTCTTTGCTCCCCAGGTTAAGATGGCACCAAACACCAAGCTTGATGACAAGTTGGAAGGCATAGAGAACTTCCGTGCTTGGAAGTATAGGATTGGACTCATTCTGGAAGAGAATGATCTTACCAAGTTTGTTAAAGAAGTTGTACCTAAACCCGAACAAGCTGAAGCTAAGGAGAAGCAGAAGAAGGATATGATTAGGGCTATGAGGATCATAGCAGACTCCATTAAAGATCACTTGATTCCTCAAGTGTCCTCCAAGAAAAATCCAAAGGAGATGTTTGATGCCCTAACTATAATGTATGAAGGGAGAAACATAAATCGGAAGATGAATTTGAGAGCTCAACTCAAAAGTACAAAGATAAGCCAAGGATAATCTATCAAAGAATATTTTACAAGGTTTTCCCAATTCAAGGAACAACTAGAAGCTATTAGAGACACCCTTGGTGAAGATGAGTTGGTAATGACTTCCCTCAATGGTCTTACTAGACCTTAGGACTCCTTTATCCAAACTATGTGTGCAAGAAAGGAAAGTCTGCTATTCCAAGTCGTATGGGAAGAATGTGTCCAGGAGGAAGCTAGAGTAGCAAATTGAGAAGCACTACTCAAGGATGATGATCAAGCTTTAGCTACCCATACAAATAGAGGAAAAGGAAAACCTCATTTCAAGAAGGAAAATCATAAAGAGTTACATCCTCCTAAGAAGTTTCAAAAGTATAAGAAGGGAAACTACAAGCAAAGAGACTTCTCTTCTTATCAATGTTTCCGTTGTGATAAGATGGGACCTATTGCGAAAGATTGTCCAGAAAGAAAAGACAGAAAAGAAGATTACAAGAAGAAGAGCAATAAAAGACATCATGCTCATTTTTTCGAAGATGAAGAAGAAGAAGACGAAGAAGAAGAACCTCCCAGGAAGTTACTAAAGGAAGAAATAGAAGAACATGTCTTGTAATAGTGGTGCTTCAAAGCATTGTCTCCAATCTTGAAGAAAAGGACTCCCCTCAGAAAGCTTCACTAGAAGAATAGGAGAAGCAACATACAAGATTGGTTCAGGAACTTTGATGATGAAGTAGAGCTCACCATCAGACACTCTAGTAATCCCTGCAAGGAGACTAGGATCAAAAGAGATCCTAACAAACAAACAAAGATTAGTATTTGAATTGTCATTTCTATCAAATTGCTTAAATGATAGTATCCAGTTGTGTACACATTTATCTAGGATGTGTGTTATGCATGTTTGCATTGATATGCATGTGATGGGTAAGTAGCCTATGGTGCAACATTCCATTGCTACTTATCTAGAGTGAAACCTCTTTGCTGACATATTGGGAGTAGTGCACTCTCTTAATAATGCCCTGGTAGAGATGGAAGGCATCTAGAAAGTTACCATATGAATGTGGGGCATGAATAAATGTTGTGTTATTAATAGCATTATGACAGTATTACTTATGCTTTATACATATGTTTTGGAAACCACGAAATGTTTCTAGCCATGCTATTGAATTTGACTTGTAGGAAGTATGATACAACTATCACCTACAAATGAAAAATGATGAGACTTGTTTCATAGAACAAGTGACATGGTTCAACTATAAACAAAACTTATGAAATCAAGTAGAGGAAGTCGGCCATGACGAGCTGTAGCCAGACTCATGGTGTGATCAAGATATCAAGCAACCTCCAAGCCTCAGAAGACCACATGTGTGCAGATTGAAGAAGACTTTCTACGACATAGAATGATGAGATGAAGGATCACCTAGAGTGATGAGACATCAACCTTTGCTACAAGGTTGAAGATGAGAATGTGGGTGCAAGAGAGAACTTGCAACAAAGTTCGAGATATTTGGTTGTCCAGTTTTTGTTCATAGTCCAAATGAGAAAAGGACCAAGTTGGATCCTTCCAGAAAGAAAGGAATCTTTGTTGGATATTGTAAGGCCTCCAAGGCCTTCAGAATATATATACCAGGCTATCATCACATGGAGATTAGCAGAGATGTAACATTTGATGAAGATGCAGCTCTCAAGAGATCCATAAAGTGCCAGCATGAAGAAGTATATGAAGAAGATATAGCACCTAGAATTGCAGAGGTTGCATCCTCTCCCGATGATGAGACTCCGAAAGATCATGATATGTTGGAGCCCCAAGAACCTCCATCCATGACTATTTCTCGCAAGAGAAAACTAGCTTGGGATCGTGAAATTATTCAAGATGCTGAGAAGTATGGAGCTCCAAAAGGCTCCACAAGAGAAAGCAAGAGGCCAAAGCCGTTTTCCTGTTATGTGGCTTTAATGTGTGATCTTGTAGACAAAGAACCTACTTGCTTCGAAGAGGCCATTCAAAAGAAAGAATGGGTAGAAGCTATGACGAAAGACTACTAGTTTATAATGAAGAATGGTGTGTGGGACATAGTTCCCAAACCAGAAGGTAAAAGTGTGATATCTTCTAAATGGATATACGAGATAAAACATGCTGCGGATGGAAGTATTGAGAAATACAAAGCTAGGTTTGTGGCTCAAGAATTTTCTCAAAAGGAAGGAATCGATTATGAGGAAACATTTGTTCCTGTAGCAAGGTACACTTCAAATAGAACCATCCTGGCACTTGCAGCCACGATGAAGTGGAAGTTACACCAGATGGATGTGAAAACAACTTTCATGAATGGTGTTATTGAGGAGGAAGTGTACATAGAACAACCACAAGGTTTTGAGGTTGAAAACAAAGAGATGGATGTCTACAAATTGAAGAAGGCTCTATATGGGTTAAAGCAAGCTCCAAGCGCTTGGTATGGAAGAATTGATAGTTTTCTGATGAGGTTGGGATTTACTAAGAGTAAAGCTGTTCCTAACCTTTACTTCAAGGTTATGGATGATGAACCAATCATATTATTGCTATATGTGGATGACTTGTTCCTAACAAGTAATGAGAAGAAAATCTCAGAGTGCAAAGAGAAGCTCACTGCAGAATTCGAGATGAAATACCTTGACTTAATGCATTATTTTCTAGGTCTCAAGGTATGGCAGAGCCCAGAGGGAATCTTCCTTAATCAAGGGAAGTATGCGGTAGAAATCTTGAAAAAATTGATATGTTGGAGTGCAAAGCCATGGCCACACCCATGGATACCAACTTGAAGTTATTATCTGATACTTCGTCAGAATTAGTGGATGTGACTCTACACAGGCATATTATTGGGTCGTTGATGTATCTGACGAATACGAGGCCAGATATATGCTTTGTTGTGAACACCTTGAGTCAGTATCTGGTTGAGCCCATACGTGTTCACATTGTAGCTGAAAAGAATGTGATGAGGCATCTAAAAGGTACAATAGATTATGGTCTCAATTATTCTAGAGATCATGAGTTTGGACTATAAGATTATACATATTCCGATTGGGAAGGAAGTGTCTCAGACAGGAAGAGCACTTTAGGTGGATGTTACAGTTTGGGGTTAGCCATGATCTCATGGCTAAGTAGGAAGCAGTCCAATGTGGCTCTCAACACTGCAGAGGCAGAGTATATTACAGCTTGTTCTACGAGTTGTGAAGCTATATGGCTTCAGAAGTTGTTATCAGGTCTGTTTGATTTGGAGTTGGATACCACTGTGATTCTATGTGATAACCAGAGTTGTATAAAGATGTCAGAGAACCCAATGTTCCATGATAAGTCAAAACACATAGAAATACAATATTTCTACATCCGTGATATGGTGCAAAGGGGAGCTATAAAGCTCCAATACATGAGCACGGATGAGCATGTTGCAGATGTGTTGACTAAGCCTACTTCCGTGACAAGCTTGGTGTAGTTCGTAAGGACTTCCCTCGAAAGGGGGAGTAGTGCCGATGATGTTGCGGTGTAGTGGGATCGATCATCCCTAGACTGAGATAGTCTTAAATGATTATGTTGAGATCGATCATCCCTAAATTGAGATACTAGTCTTAAATGATTGTGTTGGGATTGATTGTCCCTAGACCGAGATAGTCTTAAATGATTGTGTCGGGATCGATCATCCCTAGACAGAGGTAGTCTTAAATGATTGTGGTGGGATTGATCATCCCTAGACATAGATCTCGAGTTTCGAAAGGAAGGAGAGTCTTAAATGTTGATCTAGTGTTGGACTTAATCCCTAGCTCCGAAAGGAAGGATTGTCCATGATCCTTGTTCCGAAAGGAAGGATCACTAGAGTTGTTTGGATTGAATCCCAAGTTCCGAAAGGAAGGATTGTCCATGATCCCTAGTTCCGAAAGGAAGGATCATGTGTGCTGCAGGTGATGCTCCAGATGATGTCCCAATACTGTTGATGAGGATGCTCCAGATGATGAGGTTCCAGGATGCTCCAGTGCTGTAGATGGTGATGTTCTAGTGCTGAAGATGAAGATGCTCCAATGCTGCAGATGATGATGTTCTAGTGCTGAAGATGAGGATGCTCTAGTGCTGCAGATGATGATATTGATCCCGAGTTCCCAAAGGAAGGAGAGTCTTAAATGTTGATCTAGTGTTGGACTTAATCCCTGGCTTCGAAAGGAAGGATTGTCCATGATCCCTGTTCCGAAAGGAAGGATCACTAGAGTTGTTTGGATTGAATCCTGAGTTCCGAAAGGAAGGATTGTCCACGATCCCTAGTTCCGAAAGGAAGGATCATGTGTGCTGCAGGTGATGCTCCTGATGATGTCCCAGTACTGTAGATGTGGATGCTCCAGATGATGAGGTTCCAGGATGCTCTAGTGTTGTAGATGGTGATGTTCTAGTGTTGAAGATGAGGATGCTCCAATGCTGCAGATGATGATGTTCCAGTGCTGAAGATGAGGATGCTCTAGTGCTGCAGATGATGATGTTCCAGTACCGAAGATAAGGATGCTCCAGTGCTATAGATGATGATACTTCAGCTCTGTACTGAAGATGTTGTTGATGATGCTACAACAGCTGTTCCAGTTGCTGATGATGATGATGTTGAAGAACTTCCAATGATTTATAGATGTATCAAATGATGTTATTGTTGATGCCCTCCTCTCTTCGATGATGTTGTGTAGAGTTACACATGCATATGTTGTTGTCAGTAGAATACCCTTCTTGTTAAGGGGGAGTGTTAAATTAATGTAACTTCAAAGTATATTCTACTTGTACTTTATTATTGTAACTCCGTAAGGGATGTTTTATCTCTGTCAGGGATGTCATTATTACATTTGGTCATGTAAAGGTCATGAGGTTAAACCTCCATTGTAATTCAAGTTGTTAGCACCCAAGAGAATGTAATATAAGTGGTAATTGAGTCTCCCTAGAGAATTCAACCCAGTTAGGATTATTGAGGCCGACCTAGCTGAGTTAAAAGTTAGGTCAAAAGTAATGTATAAATAGAGAGTGAGTTCCTCTCATTTATTCATTCACTCACTTGTGCAATTCACATTAGAGGAGAGAGAGAGATATTTGCAAAGGAGAAGGAGGAGTGGCTTGAGTCCAGAGTTTGGTCTTTTTGTCTCTCTTATCTGTGAGACATATTTTTGGGGGCATTGTACTTGATCATCTATATTGAGGAAGTTCTTGCTGGGTTTTCTTCCCATTGAGGGTTTCCTAGGATAAATTGTTTTGTGCTTTGTGATTGTGTATCTTTTAGAGATCCTTATTATGCTGCTATTGTGAATAATGTATTGAATGCCAATGAATTTGCAATCTACTCTATGGTAGCATATAATCTTAATAGATATGAACCTGCAGGCAGACACTGAAGGCGAGTTGGCTCCAACTGACATTGAAGGACAATTATAGGAGTTGTCTAATGATATGTAAGACACCATAGCTGATATTTGTGACTTGCGTAGCCAGATGCGATGGATGAATTCCTAACTTGAGGATTTGCTTGCCGCGATCCATTAGATAACCTCATAGGCCCCCTTGGTCGATTCTAGGCTTGCGAAAACTGAACAAGTTGTTTTTTAGATCACTACCATTGCGATCGGATAAGGTCCCCATTTGGATGAGACCGAAGGGAAGGTTCACAACCATGAGGCCCAACTCAATGCAATTGAAACCACTGTGGATAGTCATGAAGTTGTTTTAGCAGCTAAGTAGTTTGGTGTCTTTGACTTAGGTAACAAAGAAATATAGGACACTATAGTTCACCAGCCTGTTATTTTACTTATGAATATCACTAGTTATGAGGAAAGAAATGAAAACACTGAGGATATTCAAGACACTCAAATTATGGACAGTGAGGAGATTGTGGAAGAAAGTTGAGCCACTCATGATGAAGATGCTAAGAAGAACATGGAAGAGAATCGGGATGATGATGTTGCGAGCCAAGAGGACGATGTTGAGAACATCATATACGCTGAAGAAGGAGATGCTCAAGATGTCCAGGTTATGGACAATGATACCAACTCTTAGTTTGTCACTTTATGAAGTGTTTTTGGTATGCTACTCTTAAGATAGTTTGTTAGAATCTATAGCAATTTAGGAAAATATGTTTTTTACCTCAAGTATTTTTATCTTTTGGATGATTGTAATTAAACTCTATATTGTTCAAAAAGTATCATTGATACTTTTTGAGGAATTTTGTACTCATCTACTAAGCTTTTCAACCTTTTATAAATACAAACATAACCGTTTAAGAAAAGAAACATATGGGAAACTATGTGCCAAATTCCTAACCACATTCGAACGAAGAAATTGTAACTTACTAGGTAAGAGATCACTTCCTAACACTAGGCAAGAGGTCACATCCAATCCCTTTTTAAGTTTTAGCACCCAGTCGGATGTAAACCACAGTTTGCCAATTCGTTTAGATTGCGCCCGGAAGTTTGAATTTAAAATGACAAAAGTAGCACATAAATATTCTCATCCCAACCTCAAATCCTACTGTCTCAGCTCGATGGAAGGCTTAGAGGAGTGGGAGGCGCTGGACATTGACGACTCTGATATCATAAAACAACCGGAAGCCCGGGCTTCACACACTCCCTTACCACCCGTCACCCAGCAGCAGAGAGTCTCAGAGGAGTGGGAGGCGTTGGACATTGACGATTCTGACATTATAAAACAAGCGGAAGTCCGGGCTTCACACGCTGCTTCACCACCCCTTACCCAGCAGCAGAAAACCTGTTCAAACATTCTGCCTTCAAAGCGTCCTTCGGATTCCCAAATACCCCAACCCACAGCAGGTATCCTCAACAGATTCAAGAAGCAGAACACCAATTCCCAAAACCTCTCTATTCCTTCCGACTTGCCCTCGCTGGAGCCTTGTTCTACATCTTCACCTCCACGCAACAATAACGGAATTCACAATAGAGGCCATGAAGCTTCCCGGGGTTCGAATCCCCGGCAGCAAATGGAATCCCAAAGTGGGCTTCGTAGGCCGCCACTCGATCCGCAAGAAGAGCCGAGGGTACCTGATGTAACGGAGAAAATTACTCGCCACATATTTCCCGGCCCTGCCGGTGCAGTTCAGAGAGCTTTGAACAGGAAACCCGGTGGAGATGGGAAGGGTATCGCGGATGAACGGAGAGGGCCTCAGAATGTCCGCTGTTCGGCAAATGAGCAGGGAGAAGATGATCCCGATTTCCAAGAAGGTCCTTGGCTCTGTGCGATGGAGTATATGAGGATTCATACTGCTGGTTGTTCTGGTAAAAATGACTCCTACTTCTGTATCTCGGAACTTTCATGTGTTTTATGTCCGCTTTGTCATTTTGACGAATACACGTACACACGAGCATACCTTATTCGTGGTAAAAAATTGATCAATAACCATTTCATTGAAGACTTATTTGTTCATATAATTCAGAAGTAAATGACGTTATGATGTGGGGTGTTACAATCAGGTAGAAGTATCTCCCATGTTAATTTTTTTGTTTTAACAGAAACGGTTATAATTTGATTATATAAAAAAGAGGGATTATATAGCAAAATACAGAGCAGATTGCTCCCATGAATGGAAGACAACCATCACTCCCAATACATCCAGTTCAGGTTGATAACAGCCAATATACCTACCAGTCCTACGAAAACTGTAGTATCTTACGAACTGCCCTAATAAAAGTAAACAGGAATAAAACATTGTGCAGGTGATTCCTTGTCCAAAACTGGGGACTTAAACCTTCCAAGATTTCCATAATGCAGTTGCAACCTAAACTATTAATTACAGAGTTCTTAAACATCATTCTAGAAAGCAAATAAACCAAAAAAGGAACCGAAGATGGCCAACCCGTGACCCGAACCAGCAACCATCTACTTGAGGCCGACATCCATGGCAGCTCCAGCAGGTTCCGCTGCCCCGTTCTTGTCTGCACTGAGATCAACGAAGTTTCCAGCACTTGCCATATACTTCTGCAGCTTCACCATTTTTCTATTGATTTCTTCAAGTTCTCTGCCAGTGACTTCATGCTTTTGAGCCTTCTGAGAGAAGACTAGGCCCAGGGAATCCTCCAAATACTCAATTTTCTTGGCTAGAACAGACTTCTAAGCTCTGACCTCGGTATGGTTTGTGGACACCAGGTTGTAGAGATGAAGAAGGACGTTTTTACACTCCAAATTCTCACTGTGGATCATTCTGACCTGCATTTCCAACTCCTGCAGGCGGTCGAGAATTTCCTCGTCAGGGTCAGGGCTGCTGCATTTTCATTCCTTGCCATGGGTGTTCCCAACCTTGCCATGCTTGCATCTTCCCAACCTGCACTGGCCGAGCCCAGGGTTCTCCACATCCATAGAATCTCCACGCGCGTCTTCTGGCTGCAAGCTCTAACAGCCACCTCCAATGGGACCTCTCCCCATCAGACCACACCTCTCACACTTTGTGGTAGCTTACCCCCTGCCATGAGGGCGTCCAATACAGAACTCTCCACCACCCTGAGCACCTAAAAAACCACAACGATCCATATCCCTGAAAGCACAAGAACAGAGCAGGAGCACGGACAGTATTTGGGGACTGGCAGCAGAATGGGGACGAAGAGGCATTTGCCCCCAGAGATAACCCTCACCCACCTGCCCATACGCCAGCCAACTGTCATACGGAGCGAGAGCCATTAATTCCTGCATGCGATTGGGAGGATCGAGAAGCAAAGGTGTCGCCAAATCGCCAAGGGAGACCTCCCGTATGCTTGAAATCTTATGCCTGCCAAGCCTATAGTTTCTATAGTTGTAAATCCAATGAGTAGGGAGTATGACCCTAGTGCAAAGGTTATGCCATGGCCTAGGGGACCCAAACATTTTCCAAGGTTTCATTATTGAAGCACATAGAGCCATAGGGGAGTCCTACTCCGATATTTGCCATTTTATCGGCTTGTCCATTGTGACTTCACAAGATATGCAGGAAGTTTAGTTGGTGAAATTCCTTGCTGATACAGAGCAGAAGGCGGTGCGTTTTTGAGGATGGGCTTTTCCTCTTTCCCACAATGTTCCTAGCTTCGCGGATGATTATTAGAGAGTCTCCTAAGATTGTCAACTTCTTTATGCCCAAAGATATGGCAATCTTAGTCCCTTTAATAAGACCAAGCCATTCAACACCATTGTTGGTTTCCGTCCAATCCCCCAGGCAAACTCATTCTGCTTATTCCCCTTGGAGTCGAAGATCACTCCCCCCGCACCTGCCAACCCTGGATTGCCTTTTGAGGCATTGTCAAAGAGTAACATGTTGCATCCCAATTGTGACTTCCACTGCTGAAACTCTTCTGAGTTCATCCTCAGCTGCCAGGATGGAGGTTTAGTATTCTTGTAAGGGGTTCTCCCAAGGGAGGAAGGGGGGAGGAAAGCAGCTAGCCAAGTTCTTTCTTCCACAGTCAGAGGCTCTTTATGAGCATTGGTCATTCCTCGTGAAGAAAGGGCATCAATCCAGAGAGCTTTAGCGGCCGAGGAAACCTGCCGAGCGTTGTAGACTGTGACTTCAAAAATTTCTTTGTTTCTTGCGTTCCAGACCTTCCGGCTAATGAACCTAGGAAGGGCTTCCCACGCTCTAGTAAAGTTTGGTTTTTGTAGAAGGAACCCTGATAATAATCTTTCCAGCAATTGAAGAAATCATTCCAGTTGGTTGGCATGATTAGATTGATGTTTAGGGCACTAATGGAGTAATTCCAAACCTCAAGGGTGAAACTGCATTCAAGGAATAGGTGTTCTATCGATTCTTCGGCTGCTTTGCATAGAACACATCGCAGAGGCCCCTCAATTCCTCATTTTCTCAGATTATCAGCTGTTAATGTTTTCCTGTGAGCGAGGATCCAAAAAAAGACATTCACTTTAGGTAGGCCATCCTTGTACCATACCTTGGTCCATTTAGAGTCTCTTTTGCCGCCAACAATGCCGGATAACACATGCAAGTAGCCCTCCTTCACCGAGTAAGACCCCGAATTCCCCCAATCCCGATTATCCTTGAGTGATAAATTGATGGGGCATTGCTCCTGTAGAAGAGAGAGGAGGGCTTTATAGTCCGGCAACAAATGTGGAGGAGTATCTAAGTCCTTCCAGCCGACCCAATGACCACTGTTAGTCCAGGTGGAGATATCGAACAAAGAGTGGATATTTTTGCTTTCCATCCAGACTTGAAGATCCCTTAATTCCTGCCGAAAGTTGACAGGAGAGCACTTTCCCAGTTGATCATGCCATATCTTAATACTTTTACCGTTTCCAGCCATCCAATGCAATTTTCCTTTGATAATGGAGACAGCTTTCTTGCACAAGTCCCAGATAGGGGTTCCTTTCTTCTCAGGATTGATGTTCTCGATGCATCTCTTTCTGGTCCCCCTCATATATTTTTTCTGAAGAGCTTTCTTCCACCATGCATCCTTATCAGTGATAATTCTCCACAGAATTTTAGCCCCAAGGGCTAGGTTCATAATATTAGGGTCTTTTATCCTCGCCCCGCCGCAAGACTTCAAGTTACAGACAATGCTCCAATTTATGAGATGGAACTTCTTGGTATCACTTGCTTTGCCTCCTTGCCAAAGGAAGTTCCGGATTTCTTTATTTATTTCTTGGATGATGCACTTTGGCGCAAGGGAAATAGAACAAACATATATCAGATAAGCAGACAGGATAGACATGATCAAGGTGAGCTTTCTCGCAAGATTGAGCCATCTGAATCCCCAGGCATAAATTTTCTTTTTGATTTTGTCGATGAGCCCCTGCCAGTCTTCCTTTCTTTTTCTCCCTTTAAAAATGGGGATTCCAAGATAAGTGAACGAGTTCCAGTTCGTGAGACCTTCAAAGCCAAAAATTCTTGAGATCCTTGCCATAGTGGTTGGAGGGCAATTCCAATCGTACACTTTAGACTTAACCTCGCTAACTTTACCGTCCGAGGCATTAAGGAAAGTTGTAAGGGCTTCTTTGAAGCACTCAGCAATGACCGTGGAGGCTCCCCCAAGGAATATAGTGTCATCAGCAAATTGGGCATTGTTTGCCGCACGCACTCCTCTGGCAATTTTGAGACTTTTAAGCTCTCCTGAAATCTGGAGCCTCTGAAGCCTTCTACTTAGAGAGTCAGCAACCAGAATGTAAAGGAACGGGGAGAGCGGGCAGCGCTAATGGATGCCACGCGAGGCTTGGAAGAAGCTGGTTGGCCTGCCTTTGACTAAAGGGGTGATCCAGGGCCTGCTGATGCAGGCCTTGATCCACCTGATGAACCTTTGAGAGAACTCAAACTTGGACATGATTTCAAACAGGAAAAATTGATTGACCCGATCAAACGCATTTGCCATGTCAAGTTTAATTGCCATACCTTGTTGCTTGCGCTCCATACTGGAATGAATGGCTTCTTGGACAATGATGATGTTGTCCAGGATTTGTCTTCCTGCGATAAAACCCCCTTGGGTCTCAGAAATTATGCGGCCCATCCTTTCTTCATTTTGGAGGCAAGGATTTTTGCAAGAATTTTATACGAAGTATTGCAAAGCGAGATAGGCCTGAAGCGGTCAATGGAGAGAGGATTCTTATCCTTGGGAATCAGAGCCAGAAAGGATGAGTTTGTGTCTCCTCCAACTTGTCCTTGTTCCGGGTCCAATTCAACATTTTGCTAAGGTCATCTCTGATTACATCCCAAGCAGCTCTGTAAAAATTAACAGTGAATCCGTCCGGGCTTGGAGCTTTGTCTGCGTTCAACGACCATACAACATCTTTTATTTCAGTTTCCACTATGGGCTTTGAGAGATCCCAGTTGTCTCCTTCAGATATTAGTGAAGGGATGTCAGTTAGAAGATCCGCCTGAGCTAAGGGGTCCGTCTCATTTCTATCCAAGTAAAGCTCCTGGAAGTGCTGGAAAATATGAGATTTTATATCCTCCTGCTCGAGGATTTTTGACCCATTTTGGTCCCTGAGCTCTCTGTTCATGTTGTGGCTCAATCTAGCTTTAGTTT
This sequence comes from Larix kaempferi, assembly GCA_027924585.1. Lineage (NCBI taxonomy): Eukaryota > Viridiplantae > Streptophyta > Pinopsida > Pinales > Pinaceae > Larix > Larix kaempferi. Next base: position 2,637,709 of record BSBM01001033.1, read on the forward strand.
GTTTATGGAAATAACTGGTGTTGCTGTCCCCCCCTTTCAGCCAGTGTTGTCTTGACTTGATTCTACAGACTTCTTCTTCCTTTCTGGCCGCTTCTAGAATTTTATTATTTAGATCCTGTTCGTGACAAATAAGGGCAGTGGTGATTTCTAACCGTTCCATGTCCGATTGAAGAGTTGCAAGATCTGATTGCAACTTTTTTTTGGCATGTCCTGGGCATTTAAATTCCAGTTTGGCCCAGTTCTTAAGAGCATATCGGACATTCCTTTATTTGCTTTCCCAAACATAACTTGCGGAGCCAAAGCAAGGGAGATCCTATGCCGAGGAAATTAAAGACAAGGCTTTCTCTTCAAGTAACCAAGAGAGGTTGAACTGGAACGGAATGGGGCCGAGGTTGGCAGGGAAAGAGAGGGTAAGGGAAATTGGCTTGTGATCAGAGGCGGCAGAAGGAATTAGAAAGGAGCCAGGGATGAGATTTTTCAGCAGAAAGGAAGAGCTTAAAAGAAAGCGATCGAGCATGGCAGCAATGTGCCCAGCACCCATGCGATGCTTGCTCCAGGTGAAAGTGCCATTTTTGAGAGGGGGGTCGAGCAGATCGAAAGCAACAGCCAAATCCTCCAAGCTTTCCCTGAAAGGATCCCTCACTTTGGACCCTCCACGTTTTTCTGACTGAGCTTTAGTGGTGTTAAAATCCCCGGCAAAGATAATTTCTTTGTCTTTGATGATTTCTTTAAGGGCATAAAGGCTGCTCCAAAATGCCTGCTTATCCTTATAATGAGTAGGCCCGTATATATTGCAAACAAAAAAGCTAAACTTATCTTCCTTGCTGGCGAGATCATTTAGAGCCCAATGATGGCAATCTTTCACTAATTTGAATGAGAACTTACTTGAGAAAAGGGATGCGATTCCTCCAGAAGCGCCTCTAGAGCTGATAGCATTTCCATTGCAATCTTTCTAGAAGAGATGTGTGAGAGCCAGGATCTCCACATCACTCATCTTCGTCTCTTGAATCAGTAGGATGTCTGGTTTTTCAGAGTACACCATTTCCTTTGGAGCCTTTATTTTGTTGGGCCCGCCAAGACCCCTACAGTTCCAAGAGACGAGTTTCGTTATTTCTTCCTCGATTGTTGACCTGCTCGAGTCCTACCACCTGGCTTGCCTTTGGTGTTCTGGAGCAGCTTCGTTTCTTCTATGCTTCTTTGTCTTCCTAACTCAAGTTCTCTTTCTGCTTCTTGCTCACGGTGATAGCGCAAAGATTTTCTGCCTCTGGTATTTTGTGTTGGCCCTGGTTCGAAGTACTCTTGAGATCCTTTTGATGAAGATTCAGGAGTGACTGAGTAAGGGGCCACTTTGCCTTGCTTTACCATATCCGCCCAGGAACTCTCAGGAGGAGGGGAGCCATCACGGTCTTGGGTTTCTTTAACTGGGTCGAGATCAGGAGTTATAATGTTGTTGTTCAAGGCCGGGTTGTCAATGGAGTCTGAGGCAGGAGGCTCAAGTTCAGCTATTTCGCCTTCCTCCATAGTTAGTGCTTTGAATTGATTGCTAGCAGGGACGGTTGTCTCAGTCGTCTCAGACGAGATAGTTTCTTTTCCTTTTGTTGGCTGGCTTCTTTTTGGGTCCTGATTTGGAGCAGTAGTTCTTTTTCCTTTCTTAACCTGATGCCATTCATCTTCTTGCGTTTTCTCAGTGGCTTCCTTAGCGTTTTTTGGACAGTTTTTAGCAAAGTGCCTGTATTCATGTCATTTTTTACATTTAAAGGGCAGTTGTTCATAGTCCACCTTCTGAGCATACTCCCACCTGTCCATACAAATCTTAACCACCTTTGGTAGGCCCTTCTCCAGACCCACCTCCATGCAGATTCAGGCATAGGAGAAAAGCAGCCCTTTCGGTTCCGCCTTGTCGATAAATTTCCCAAAAGAATTTCCTATTGCTTGGAGAGTTTCATCATTCTAGCAGTGCAAGGGTAAATGAGGCAAACAGACCCAAACTGGAACAACAGATGGCACATCTTTCTCAGGATCAAAGGACAAACTCCAACGGTTGAGGTAGAGACCTCGGGGGCCCATAAAGTACGACCCGCTTCTGAAGATGAGATCTCTATCTTCCTTTGCTTTGAAGAGGAATGTGAAGAAACCCTTGCCGCAGAAACAATGCTGAATCCCTCCCTTAATCAAGGGCATCCAATTTTTTTTTAAACCATATGTCCATGGTCTTTGGTGACGGCCAAATACCAGTGAAATGACCAATCCACCCACGCTCGCTTAGAGCAATGGCTTTCAATCTAGAAGGAGCCGACATGATCTGTATTTTTGGAGCCTCAGAAAGCTTAACAAACCCATCGACAGAGGCAGGGGTCGAGGGAGGAGGGGAGGCAGCAACCAGGGCCTGAAAGGTTTCATCGAGCAGCTGACGGGCAGCCAGATTGGGATCCGGTGGGGGATCCATCCCGGGCCACGAAGGGCCGAGCAGGAGTCCCAGGCAGGACGCGCGCAAGGACGTGCGGTGGCAGGGCTAGGGTTTCTTAGAGTTCAGTTTTCCTCAACAAAAAGTATCTCCCATGTTATGAAAGTAACCTTTTGGTAACATTTTTGTGATCGGGGTATCTATTTCGTCAGTTGGGGTATCTATTTGGCCCCATCTGCAATAATTAGTTCCCTTGAGGAGATGTTTCGGTTCATGGGGATGAACATGCGGTTCAAGGGTATTGATCTGATGAATAATGACATTTTGCATTCACCAATGAGGTGAATTCCCATTGATGTTTGTTTGGTTTTTTGATTAAGGATTCATATCCACAAAGACCTAGCTACTTTGTTGAAAATCCAATTTAGTCCATTGGTTAAGGATGCATATCCATATTAGTCCATTGGTTAAGGATGCTTATCCATAATAACCCATGATAGTGGCTACTTGAAGACCTTGGCTTTGTCAATGGTTAAGAGATTTTGAGTTCCAAGCATAGTCACCAAATTTGGGCAAATTGTAGCTTCCGATACACAAATTCTGCAAAAATCCAGATTGACTGAATTATTCGCTTCAGATCGGATTTTCTATGTCAATGAATTGCTGACTGAATTGATCTGATTTGAATATGAAATTTATAGTTGAAATTCACTAAAATTCGAAGATTTCTAAAGAATCTATTTGTATTTGTAACATGTATTCTTCCAATCTTTTTTACATTTGATTTATTTTCTTTATAGTATTTGAATTCAAATTTAAACTTTTGCCATGGTTCAACCTCCTTGACATTCCTATGTTTTACCAAGTCTACGATGTAAGTTGTTGCAATGATGACACGACTACTGATAGCTGGTACCTTGCAGCAGACCCTACTTTGTTCATTTAGTTAAGAATATATATTCATGTATATGAAATTTTCTCAATTCACATGTACATGGTTTTTTTGAGTTCATTGCGTCGAGAGATGCTTTCTACAGTCCAAGTGACTGAGATGTGTCACGTATTTATGTAAATTATGTATCAAATTTCAATTTAAAATTCAGTTGACTTGAAATCTAAGTAGACATAAATGTTAATTGTTAGTTATAGAGAAAACCAAGTAATTTCTCAAAAACATTTGGATATATGTTTAAAATCTTCATTTGATGGTAAATGTTTTTAAAATTCCAATTTATTCTGGAAATCTAGATTTTATAATTTTATATGGGTTATTTTACTCATTAACTACTCTCAATATTCATTATTAGTTTTAAAGAAAAACAAGTAGAGTAATTTTTCGAAAATTGTTTAATTATATGATTATTATATGGTTAAAACCATCATTTGATTTTATTTTTATTTTTTAAATTCCAATCCAATGTAAGAATATGGGATTTAAATCCAAATAATAAACATCTCATTTTTCTGCTCGATATTTACCCAATTTTGAAATCACTTAAAGCAAGGTGGCCATTTCCCTCCCAAGTAGGAATACCTATTAGACATTTTTGTAAATTAAAAGGGGTTTGCACCTCAAGAGATTTTATCCCTTTCGGTGCTTGGTAGAGCCACAGTTAAGATGGATCTATGCTGGTGTATAGGTTTTGAGTTCAAGGTCCAAGGAGGCCCACTTTTGTTAATTTTTATACAGATCTGAGATTTAATAGCAGTAACAGTCTTCTCTTTGAATTATAGCAGACTTAATAACTTCAACTCCGAGATATAGCAGCAGTAGATCATCAACCGTAAATCATGAACAATAAGATAGAAGAATAAGCATCCACAAGAACACAAATTTTACCCTGGGGAAAAACTTTCAAGGTATAAAAACCCCAGCAAAGAATATCTTCCTTAATATGAGATGACTGAATTTTACATGTACAAATGCAAAGAGCAGACTTTGCAATTTGACTTGCCTCTAGGGCACTTAAACCAAGAGATCAAACCCTGCTTGACTATGAACTGTTGACTGTTGACTGTTAACTGAGCTTGACTGTTGACTGCTGCTTACTGTCTGAGCTGCTGTTGACAGTCTGAACTGTTCAAGTGGCTGTGACTGAGTTCGGTCAACCTTCCTTTGACTGAGAAACAATGGATCTGACTTTGGCCTCCTGAAGACACCCCTGTAACTGAGCATTAAATGCCCTAACTAGGGCTCGGTCTCCCTGCTGCTGAAAAGAAGAGGCCCTAGGGGGCTCGGCCTGCTAGGGCAGGCCCTATACTGCTCACGGTTGAGTGGGAAGGGTCTAACAAGGGGTTCGGCCTGCTAGGGAAGCCACCCCCAAAGCTGCCGAGTTTGTCACAGCCCTAAGGGCTCAGGTGGTAGCACTTTCTTCCTTGACAAAAATTCGGTTGCCTCGAGAAAAAAAATCAGACCTCAAAAATATTCCTCCAACTGCTGCCTTCAATGGTTCAGACTTGTGTTGATGAAGATACCAGTAATAACCCCAAAACAGTCATTCCAAAAATCAGAGATGAAGATATGTTATGATGATGTTCCAAATGAGTGAGCTCCTCTATTTATAAATCATCACGAGGGTCGTATCCTTAGGTTTAGGAATTATAAAAATTAAAATTAAAATTAGTTAGGATTGATATTTTAATTTTTATCTTTCAACCCTTTAACTTTTAACTTGGGCTTTTGGCCCTTCACAAGTGGGCTCTTGGTCATCCAAAGGGTCTCATGGTCACCCATAGGGGTTCTTGGTCAACCAAAGGGTCTCGTGGTCACGCATAGGGGTTCTTGAACCATCAATGGGTCTCTTGGTCATCCTTTGGGGTTCTTGTATGTCAATTCAAGTACATCATCATATATAAGGAAGATATTCTTTGATTACCTTGTTCTCCCCATTAATACCGACATCATGTGCTAGGTACTTCAACAAGGGGTGGCTAGTCCCTTGCGAAGGTCTCATAGCCCACTAACCAAGGAGAGGAGTACAACACTTGCCTAGATCCAATCTAGGTCTTCACGTTGATTGAATCAACGTCCTGGTCCCAAACTAGGTTCTTCAGCCCTAGGCTGAAGGTTGACTGAAGTCAACATCTTGGTAACAAACCAAGTGCCTCCATTCTTAAAGAACGGCTCTCAACCCCAGGCTGAGCTTCAGTCCCAAACTGAAATATGTTGATCAACCCCTTGGTCCCTGACCAGGTCCCCCATGCTCCCAGAGAATGGTTCTCAGCCCTAGGTTGAGCTTCAGTCCCAGATTGAATGTTGATCAACCCTGGTAACTGACCAGGTGCCTCCATTCTTCAGGAGAATGGCTCTTGATGTTGCTAAAAAATCAACAACTTTCACCATGATGAACATTTACCACACTATGATCGTAATCTTTGTTTTTTTAATTTCTTTGAAAATGATGCTTTTATCTGTTTCTTTGAATTTCAATTTCAATTTTGAATTTGATAAATGGAGGCTTATTTATACAAGAATCTCATACTTTGTGTTAAAATGACTAAATTGTGTAGCCATTTATTTTAAATCTTTTTTTTCTTGTATAATTTTGTTGTTCCTTTGAAGTATGGGTTTGTTTTATTAAGGAAATTGAATGAATAGGTTTGAGTTCGTTTAAAACCAAAGTGAAAAAATTTCACAAGTTTGAGTCCTCGAGAAAACATAATGTATTTGTAAAGAATTGAAAAAACTCACCAAGTATGAGTTCATTTCATTAAGGTGACAAAATAATGAGTTTGTTAGAGATAAGATGAGATAAGATAATTTTATTAATGTCCAATGAATGACCACAAAAGTAGGTCAATGGGCTAGATGATACATCCAGTTAAGTACAATGTGGGAGTGCAAACACAACTCCTAGAAAGTGTTGAAACTAAGATAAAATAAAGTAAAATAAGGACTGATACAAGAAGTAGTACAACCTCATAAATTTGTATAAAACCGTATCAAAGGTATGGGATGCAAGACATAAAGTGAGTTTGTTTGAGGTTGGATGACTCAAACAACTCAAAAACCTGTCAAGAATGTGAGGAAGAGATGAAGATGGATCCAGTGATGTCAAGATCTCATAAGCTTGATGGTCGAGGGCAAGAGGAGTGAATGAGGCACATGTTGGCTGTCGCAGTGGGGGCTCTCCGGAGAATGTCCGACTGTATGACCTCAGCGGGGGGGATGTAGGAGCAAGGGATACTCCTAACATTTGAGGTCGAAGAAAAGAAACTTTGGGTAGATCACGGGGGACCTTGCTAGGGTTGGGAGCAAATATGGCGGACGGGGAGCGCCTTGCTCTAGGTCCGTTTGGGCTTGATCCCTATGTCGCTCTGAGAATGAGTGGACTGGTGTATAGTTTGGAAACTCCTAATCGGTCTCAATAAAATCAATTGGTCTCCTAGAGGGGGAGGTTGAGGGGAGACTCGAGGTCTCACCACTCTATTATCAGAGGTAACTTGGGATTTTGCCCGCCGCTTGTTGCTTCGATTTGATGGATCAACCCTAAAGTAGGAGGTGATCGTCCTGGTCCTCCCAAGGGGAAGCGGGGTGTGTAGGAGCTGGGACCTATGGCTGAATATTTCCCCGATGAAGAGGGCGAGGCATCTTTGGTCCTGATGTCAAAAAAAGGTAGAGAGGGATCCCTCAGAGTCCCTATAGAGGCAGTGATATCGTCCTCTAATCTCATAATACAAAGGGCACCTAAACATAAGGTGCATCTTTGTCTTCGGCTCCTGTAGGTGGCACACTTGGCAAATCCTATCAGATCGTGGTAGATGGTGGTCAATCTCCACTCGGAGTCAAACCTACTCGAAGCTGTCCCAAGGGAATCTTGAGTGAGTCCATCCAATGTTTGCATGTGTATGGGGGGTGGACGATAATGCCATCTTGCATCTCTAAGAAGTGCTTAAGGTAGAAGGACATTTTGGGCCCAAGCTCGTCAGAGGTGAAGTCCAAGTAACCTGAATGTACAATCTGTAGCTATCCTCTTTGATGGTGTTGCTGCCTAAAACACGCTTAGACACAGGTAAGTCTCCAACCGTTGTGTGTGTTCCTAAGGGCAACTATGAGTTAAGAACCCACTGTCACCTCGGTCCTAAACTCCTCCGTTTAGACCATAACTCCTAAAGGCCAAGGGGGGTAGTCCCTAATTACTAAGTTTCTTTATGTTTTTTGTTGGTGTTGTAAGTTACAAAGATAAAAATGACAGTCAACGTGCAAAATGAAAATATTAATATTTCAATGACAAGCAAACCTTTTAATGATAAACCAATGATAAAATTTAAGAGAGAGATAATTAACCAATTAATAAGACCAGTGCCGTCTCTACTCGGGCCAGTGCCGTCTCTACTCGGGCTATGGAGTCACAATAACAACTAAACAAGTACTTTTCTAAAAGTATCAATTCATTCATTAACAAAATATATCATGAAATCACAACTTCAAGTAAATGAACCCATAAACATGAAATGCTTGTAGATAGATAATTGAAATGTCACAAAGCTTTGAAATGTAGTTTATGTACAACTTAAGGAATCAAGATACACGTAACAATATTGAGCTGAAAGTAAGTGCTTGAAGCAAATGTTGTGAACAAGATAATAATGTGAAATGCTTGCAAAATAGAGAAATGAGATTGTAACAATGTTTTGCAAGTGGTCCTTTAAATTTTAGTAAATTTTAATGTCTCTCTTTTACTTAGGGGATTAATGTGTTTGTTGCAAAGAAATGAAACTACTCTAGATGTCTGCCCTAAAGAGACTATTTCCTTCGATTAGAGAGAGAATGTCGGGTGCTCAACCTGAGAATACAAGGTTCCCAACTAGCTCCACGGGTTAAACTCAAGACTTGCTGGGTGCTCAACTGGAGGACACAAAGTGCCACGAGACCCCCCACGGTCTCTACTCCACTAGCTCCACAGGCCAAGCCTTCTTTTCTCCGTTCTAGTGAAGATATGTAACTGGGTGCCTATTAATCTAGCCAACACAAATCTTTGCCCTTTCTCGTCACCCAAGTTTGGTTTGACCGGTGAGGAGAGAGGATACGGGGCAAAACGGGGCTTAAGTTGAATTCTATTTATTTTTACGCAAAACTAAACTAAAACAATGTAAGCCAAGCGCGATATCATAGGAGTGGCAGAGCCACTCACGTATGAGGTGCGGGCGAAATGAAATTACTTGAAAATAAATTACAGAAGCGAAATGAAAGCCAAGCGCAATATCACTGGAGCGGTAGAGTCACTTCACTAGTGAGGTGCGGGCAAAATAAATATGCTTGAAGTAAAAACAACTAGTAAGCAAAACTACTTAACAAAACTATTTAACAAAACCATGCAAGGATGGGCAAAGCCTCTTCCTTTGCATGCAACTAAGAGTAAACTATTCTGGGAATTAAATGTTTGAAACAAAATATAATAAAATGACTCTCTTGGGTTTGTTACAATGATGTAAATTTCAACACTTATTACTAAGAAGAAAAAGAGGGGAAAAATGGTGTTTTTGGCTATTTTCTCCAAAGTGGCAGAAATGACAACTTGTGGAGGCCCTTTATGCTTGGAGATGGCTGATTTTGGGTAGCATATCCTTCTTGAAAGTGTGCAGACCTACTAAAAACCAGCAAGCAAAAAGTCACAGAAAAATGCCCAAATCACTTATCATACAAAAATGTACAAATTTATAGAAAATTTATGAGCAAATTTTGATGAGATAATAACATGTAAACAATGATTCAAATCTGATTTATATATGTAAAATATGTAGAATATAATGCAGAAAATTTAAATGGGAAAGAAATGAGAAGATTGTGCCCTTTTGCCCATCCAATGCTTTGAGGAGTGGGGTATCTGTCCAAAGAATTCCACTATCAAAGCTTGGTGACCTGCAACTTGTAAGATATTGCTACACAACTGAAATGAAAGGTGAGTACCTATAGAGGAGCTAAGAGATCATAAACTTCAACCAACAAGAATATGAAGATCTTAACTAGCCAAATAGGAAAACTCATAAAATTACTAGCAAAATTACTAGAAATCTCACCAAAGCAAAACAGTTTGCTTGTTTGGCCTCCCAATGGTTGAATAGCATGAAGATCTGAAGCAAAGCACTACCAAGAGCATCCACAACACCAAATCTGCTCCAAAGAATTTGTATTACTAAGCCAAATGGCTGAAAATTACAATGGCCCAACAATGGGGCAAGAAGAGAGAAATAAAATGAGAGAAATGGAAAAATAGCAAGAGCATGAGAGATTGTGACCCAAATGAAGAGGAATGCCCTCCTTAAATAGGAAAAATGAAAGAGAGAGGCTCTTTGCATGCTAGACAAGTGTCACAAGGGAGAGAGGGGGGCCCAAGAGAGGGGGCCGAATTTGCTCAAGGAGGGCAAAACCAAAGTTTGAGATCTCAAATCTGGGAAGATAAACCCCCATTTTGATGCTCCCAACCTTATTGCTATGTCAAATGGGGAGGAAACCACCATAGTGGGCCTCTTCCCATTGACTTTTACTCACCCAACCAATCAAAGAGAGGATGGCACACCCCCTAGAGTGGGCAACTCATAACTAATGAAATACACTCATGGGGGGACCTTTTATGCTTTAGTTTTCATGTTGGGTACATAACATAGGCTTTAGAACCTTTACTTGGCCACCCCAAGTGACTATAGTCACTTTTACAAAATTTGACTCTCTATTTAAATGCCCAATTTCCTGATTTCCATGACTGACTTGGGCAAATGTGATGAAAACCATAGTAATACTTGTCTGAATGACTTCAAACTTGGCCCAAGGGTGTAGTGGGTCTCATGCCATTTGTCTTGAGTACCCATACCCCTATGCACCATTAAAAAGGACCAAGTAACCCTCTTTTACATTACAACAAATTGTCCTGAGTGACAATTTTTAATGACCAAAAATTAAAAAAACCTATGCAAAACTTAATAAAATTCCGCAAGACTCTGGATAATGTCTAGCATAGTAATATAGAACAATCCTAGGCCTCAATCACCCCATGAACTCGATCACTAAAACACCTTTCACCACTTTGGAGGCATTTTTGAGTGAAAAACTCAAATAATTAAAACCTCTAAAGAGAAATTTTAATTATCCAAATGAAAAAACACTCGATGAAAGGACTTCCCTAATGATAAAGTCCTAGGTGACTAAGTTACACAAAACTAGACCCTAATGCTGACATATCTTTACAAAATTCCCCATAGGGGTGTGGAAATTTCAAGGAGAGAAGGAGAGAAGAAGAGCTGCCTCGCTTGATATAATCATTAAGTATTTCATTCTCATCTTCAAGGCACATTCCACATTTGCATGGTACATGGTTGTCCACCAAGTCGGTTTTGGTGGTCAACATTCTGGCTCCAACTGTGGGACGTGTGCTCGATCTGGTCTTCAAGCAAGGAGAAGATACGAGAACTCTAGAATCTCTGGTTCTTATAATTTGTAAAAACATTTCAGCTTGACAAGAAAACCTTCGTAGCACATGTTCATTAAAAAGCCAATGAACCATAAGTTGCTAACAAAAATGTTATTATTTCTAAGTACATAAAATAAATGAAGAAAGTAAATGCTCACTTTAAGGAGCTTATTTTCCTACTCTAAGCATGATAAAATAAACATCTTAGGTAAAATCAAATATCCAATGCAACCACTTAAGCATTTTTCAACTCTAAAGTTTTTTGCCTTATCTTTGGTTACCAACCAAAGGAAAGACATATTTATTAAGAAATGCAAACCTGCGTGATGATCTAGAATGGGCGAGCTAGATGGGGAAGAATCGTGAGTGCGGATAATGTCATCAACCTGCTTCTCGAACTGGCAGGTGTTTGCACAGGAATCTTCTATCCAAGCTTGGATAGGACTAATAGATACATGCGTACGATGAGGAAGACCAACCACTTCAACATATTGTTCCAAAGGGCTCTTATGATGATAACTTTGTGCAGAAGACCCAAGATGTTCCAGATCCTCAGGAACCTCTGCATGCGAAAATGATGGCTGATGAAGATCTTCATTTAATTGTACCCGATATGACTCTTCATTATTGACACTGATATATGGCTCAGACTGATCACCCAGACAAACTGCATGTTCCTCATCCATACAAAAATTTACCAAGGCCCCAAGATCCATGCTTTCATCTCTAAAAACCTCATAGATAGGATCTTCAATAAAACCAACAAGAGGCTCAATACTCCCTCCTTCAGATATGTCATAAATGGGATTAGTAATAAAACCCTCAAAAGATTCAGGTTCCTCATTTTCCTCTTCAGACATGTCATAGATTGGATTTTCCATGAATGTCCAAGAATCCTCATCAACAACTTGATCAGACTTAAGGGAATCTTCATCACTAGTATCATCCTCAAGGCTATACTTATTCCCCTCCTGATCACTATCACCTTCTTCAGAAAAACGGTCCCAAGGCAAAAGTCCCTCCAAACTATCATCATTACATGGAGAACAGGCAAGAATGTCATCATGCACACTACAGATTTCATCATAAGTTTCATTATAATCTTCTGTAATGGTTTCTTCTTGAGGAAGATGTGGGGTAAAAGCATGATCATCATCACTGAAATAATCATGAAAGCATCCCCAATCTTCAATATTTTCTGTTACGGGGTCATGAGGAGAATCTTCAATAATGTTTGGACCTTGATAAACTTCTTCTATAAGATCATCATTAATAGTGTGAGTCTTGGCTTCTTTTAGCTTTTCTATATAATCAAAACCCCTGCTTAGAACAATTCTCATATCTTCTTCACCATTATACCAAGTCTCTAAAAATATATCGAAGAAATGTCCAATGGACTAATGCATTTATTAGGAAGACCGTGATACCACATCCCGGCATCCCCCCTCAAAGATCTAACAAAAGCCCGTATCATAGTATCTTGATGAAGTATGTTGAGATCAATTTGAATCGTTTTAACAAAAGATATGACATGAACAACAGCTGAATCACCATCTCCAAAAAACATGGGAAGCTCGACATACCCCTTCCATGAGAAAAAAGGCTCATGGTTGGGAAATCGTGGGATGCCTGAGAAATCTATGGGAGGATATATTCTGGAAATTTCATCTCCGGACTCATCATCATCCATAGTGGCTACCAATAGTATACTTTGAATCAGTCATGCATTATGTACTGAACAATGAGCTATAAAGACTTTACTATGTTGCATGGGCTCATCTACACTCAATCAGTCTCAACAATTTTTATGAGTAATATGGTTTTATCCCTTCAGTGGAGTCGCCAAGTGAGAAGAAAAAAAAATGCATTAAAAATCTCTCACTAAAAACTACTTTTTGCTTTTCTTTGTAAATTACAAAAATATCAAAATTAAGTGGAGTTGCCAGATGAAAAATAAAGATATATTCTAATCATTCATCAAACAAAGCAAAAACAAAAGGAAAAACCAAAGTCGATTAACCAAGGACAAGAGACTTGTCCTCGGCAGCGGCGCCAAAAATGTTGCCGCCTAAAACACACTTAGACATGGGTAAGTCTCCCAACCGTTGTGTGTGTTCCTAAGGGCAACTATGAGTTAAGAACCCACTATCACCTCGGTCCTAAACTCCTTTGTTTAGACCACAACTCCTAAAGGCCAAGGGGGGTAGTCCCTAATTACTAAGTTTCTTTATGTTTTTTGTTGGAGTTGTAAGTTACAAAGATAAAAATGACAGTCAACGTGCAAAATGCACATATTTCAATGACAAGCAAACCTTTTAATGATAAACCAATGATAAAATGTAAGAGAGAGATAATTAACCAATTAATAAGACCAGTGCCGTCTCTACTCGGGCTATGGAGTCACAATAACAACTAAACAAGTACTTTTCCAAAAGTATCAATTCATTCACTAACAAAATATATCATGAAATCACAACATCAAGTAAATGAACCCATAAACATGGAATGCTTGTATATAGATAATTGAAATGTCACACAAAGCTTTGAGATGTAGTTTATGAACAACTTAAGGAATCAAGGTACATGTAACAATATTGAGCTGAAAGTAAGTGTTTGAAGCAAATGTTGTGAACAAGATAATAATGTGAAATGCTTGCAAAGTAGAGAAATGAGATTGTAACAATGTTTTGCAAGTGGTCCTTTAAATTTTAGAAAATTTTGATGTCTCTCTTTTACTTAGGGGATTCATGTGTTTGTTGCAAGGAAATGAAACTAATCTAGATGTTTGCCCCAAAGAGACTATCTCCTTCGATTAGAGAGAGAATGCCGGGTGCTCAACCTGAGAACACAAGGTTCCCAATTAGCTCCATGGGTCAAACTCAAGACTTGCTGGGTGCTCAATTGGAGGACACAAAGTGCCACGAGATCCCCCACGGTCTCTACCCCCCTTGGCCTTTTAGGAGTTGTGGTCTAAACGGAGGAGTTTAGGACCGAGGTGACAGTGGGTTCTTAACTCATAGTTTCCCTTAGGAACACACACAATGGTTGGGAGACTTACCCATGTCTAAGTGTGTTTTAGGCGGCAACATTTTTGGTGCCGTTGCCGGGGAAGCCAAATTAAAATAATGTAAGCCAAGTGCGATATCACAGGAGTGGCAGAGCCATTCATGTATGAGGTGCGGGCAAAATTAAATTACTTGAAAATAAATTACAGAAGTGTAATGAAAGCCAAGCGCGATATCACTGGAGTGGTAGAGCCACTTCACTAGTGAGGTGTGGGCAAAATAAAAATGCTTGAAGTAAAAACAACTAGTAAGCAAAACTACTTAACAAAACCATGCAAGGATGGGCAATGCTTCTTCCTTTGCATGCAACTAAGAGTAAATTATTCTAGGAATTAAATGCATGAAACAAAATACAATAAAATCAAGCCCAAGAGACTCTGTCGAGCTTGTTACGATGATGTCAATTCCAACACTTATTACTTAGAAGAAAAAGAGGGGAAAAATGGTGTTTTTGACCGTTTTCTCCAAAGTGGCCGAAATGACAACTTGTGGAGGCCCTTTATGCTTGGAGATGGCTGATTTTGGGTAGCATATCCTTCTTGAAAGTGTGTAGACTTGCAAAAACCAACAAGCAAAAAGTCACAAAAAAATGCCCAAATCACTTTGGGACAATGTTAGTTTATCATACAAAAATGTACAAATTTACAGAAAATTTATGAGCAAATTTTGATGAGATAATAACATGTAAACAATGATTCAAATCTGATTTATATATGCAAAAATGTAGAATATAATGCATAAAATTTAAATGGGAAAGAAAGGAGAAGATAGTGCTCTTTTGCCCATCCAATGCTTTGAGGAGTGGGGTATCTGTCTAAAGAATTCCACCATCAAAGCTTGGTGACCTGGAACTTGTAAGATATTGCTACACAACTGAAATGAAAGGTGAATACCTATAGAGGAGCTAAGAGATCATAAACTTCAACCAACAAGAATATGAAGATCTTAACTAGCTAAATAGGAAAACTCATAAAATTACTAGAAATCTCACCAAAGCAAAACAGTTTGCTTGTTTGGCCTCCCAATGGTTGAATAGCATAAAGATCTGAAGCAAAGCACCACCAAGAGCATCCACAACACCAAATCTCTACCAAAGAATTTGTATTACCAGGCCAAATGGCTGAAAATTACAATGGCCCAACAATGGGGCAAGAAGAGAGAAAGAAAATGAGAGAAATGGAAAAATAGCAAGAGCATGAGAGATTGTGACCAGAATGAGGAGGAATGCCCTCCTTAAATAGGAAAATGAAAGAGAGAGGCTCTTTGCATGCTAGATAAGTGTCACAAGGGAGAGAGGGGGGGCCCAAGAGAGGGGGGCCTAAGAGAGGGGGGCGAATTTGCTCAAGGAGGGCAAAACCAAAGTTTGAGATCTCAAATTTGGGGAGATAAACCCCCATTTTGATGCTCCCAACGTTATTGCTATGTCAAATGAGGAGGAAACCACCATAGTGGGGCCTTTCCCATTGACTTTTACTCACCCAACCAATCAAAGAGAGGATGGCACACCCCCTAGAGTGGACAACTCATAAATAATGAAATACACTCATGGCGGGCCCTTTTATGCTTTAGTTTTCATGTTGGGTACATAACATAGGCTTTAGAACCTTTACTTGGCCACCCCAAGTGACTATAGTCACTTTTACAAAATTTGGCTCTCTAATTAAATGCTCAACCAATTTCCTGATTTCCTTCATTGACCCGGGAAAAAGTGACCAAAACCATAGTAATACTTGTTCGAATGACTTCAAACTTGGCCCAAGGGTGTAGTGGGTCTCATGCCATTTGTCTTGAGTACCCATATCCCTATACAACATTAAAAAGGAAAGTGACCCTCTTTTACATTACAACAAATTGTCTTGAGTGACAATTTTTAATGACCAAAAATTAAAAAAACCTATGCAAAACTTAATGAAATTCCGCAAGACTCTGGATAATGTCTAGCATGGTAATATAGAACAATCCTAGGCCTCAATCACTCCATGAACTCGATCACTAGAACACCTTTCACCACTTTGGAGGCATTTTTGAGTGAAAAACTCAAATAATTAAAACCTTTAAAGAGAAATTTTAATTATCCAAGTGAAAAAACACTCGATGAAAGGACTTCCCTAATGATAAAGTCCTAGGTGACTAAGTTACACAAAACTAGACCCTAATGCTGACATATCCTTACAAAATTCCCCGTAGGGGTGCAAAAATTTCAAGGAGAGAAGGAGAGAAGAAGAGCTGCCTCGCTTGATATAATCAAAGTTTGAAAAATCGAAATTGAACTCGGAATCGGTCGAGGGTCAACTCAGAATCGGTAATGAATCGGTCGATTTGAATTTAATGAATCGGTTTGCTAAAAAATACTTAAAATATTTTTTTTTTTAAGAAAAACAACATTTTCAAGATTCTAATTCATGATTACATAGCATTAGAAACAAAATATCCAATCTCTGCTCATGGATATACCACATAAGGGTCAATATATCAAAATGGCACAAAGTGTATTGTGCAATACATATCTAGGAGACTGGAACTGGAACAAAATACATAATCCATGAGGCCTATAGGCTATATGGCCAGTAGAGTCCAAAAAATAACATGATATATAGTCAACTACAATGTACATCAATCGAACCGATCAAACTCATCACCTCTACTACGACGAGGAGTAGAAGTAGAAGTAGAACTAGAACCAAAAGAACCAGAAGTTGAAGGACTAGCAAAGGCATCAACATCTGGCTCAATCTCAGGCTCCTCAGGCTTAGGCGCACGGTCATCTACTACTGCAGTAGTAGTACTGGCTAAATGCCTACTCCTACGTTGTCGTTGCCTATAAGTAAGAGGTCCTGGTCCACTAGTGCCTGGAATATCGGGATCCACACCTGCATGAACTGATGGCATCGACAATAGAGGATCTGCATCTAAATCAGCCCGAGGCGCAAGCATTTCCTCCATCTCAAAATCCATATCAAGACCAAACTCTGGCTCTGCGGTCTCCACTACCCAATCTGAGGTTGAATCTATATCATCTAACATAATGGGATCTGTATTAGGTCTTTTGTTCATCAACTGGTTGCGTCTGAGTCGCAAGTTGTACTGCACGAAGACTAGATCATTTAATTGTTTCTGCTCTAAACGGTTTCTCTTCCTCGTGTGAATCCGCTCAAACAAAGACCAATTGCGCTCACACGCAGAAGCGCTGCAGGTTTGACTAAGGACCTGAACTGCAAACTTTTGCAATTGTTTTGTGTGATTACCAAATGACTTCCACCATTGAGCTACAATTGCAAATGCGAAGAGTCAAGGAAGTTAATTCAACAAATTAGATTGTGAATTTGGCTAAGAAATTAAGAATCAAGGTATTTTGTAATTTACATTGTACAATTTAAACTTTAAAGTTAAACAACATAATTTAATAAAACAATGGAATTGTTTACCTGGTTGGCCCTCCTCTATTGCACGCTTAGCCACAGATATGCCAAAGAGACTTGTGGCTTCACTGAAAGAGGTGATCTGCCGATGTATCTCCAATTGGGTCTCCTCATTTGAGACCATGCGCTCAAGGCAAGTATACAATCCATCCGCTATCTCCCCACTCGGATCAGCATCAATGTCATCTCTATAATTATACTTCGGGTTCAAGAAATACCCCGCTGCATGTATAGGGCGATGGAGTTGATTGTTCCATCTCATATCAATGATCTCCCAAATAGGCCCATACTTGGCTACTCTATCTTTGTATGCTTTCTTTATTTGCTCCTTTGCCTGATCCATAGCTTCATAAATGTATCCCATGGCCAATTTTTCCCCATCCACCAACTGCAACACCTTAACAAGTGGCTCAGTAATTGCCACAACCTCTGCTGCTTTTTTCCAAAATGAAGAGCTTTTAATTTTCTTCTTAATGTCTCTTCCATCTTGTGTGCTAGCCCAATTAGATGAATTCCATTCATCACTTGAAAACATCTTCTCCAAGTTTTGTTCTTGGGAAAGGAGAGACTGCAACGTGAGGAAGTGAGTTGCAAATCTAGTAACTGCGGGCCTAACAAGCTCCCTGCCCCATGTGTGTCTCCTCATCAAGCTCAATACCCAACCGTGGTTGTAGATGTACTTCGTGATGCTTTTGGCATAGTCCACAGTGAACTTGATCCAATCTTGTTTGCATACATCCTCAAGCATGAGGTCTATGCAATGTGCCGCACATGGGGTCCAAAATATGGTTTTATGCTTTTCCTCTAACATCCTACCAGCAAGAACATAGTTAGAGGCATTATCGGTGATGACTTGCACAACATTAGCATGCCCCACCGCCTCAACAACCTCATCCAAAAGATGAAATAACAGTTTTGCATCTTTCACCCTATTGGATGCATCATGTGATGACAAAAACATGGTTCCCCGTGGGCAAGAGACAAGAAAGTTAATAAGGTGTCGGCCCCTTTGATCTTTCCATCCATCCGACATGATAGTGCATCCTGAGTTTACCCATGAAGCTTTGAAATCCTTCAGGTATTCTTCTATGGAAAGTTTCTCTTTTTGCAAAAGAGATCCCCTCAAGTCATGCATACTAGGGCCTTTGAAGCCCTTACTGGCAGCTACAACGGCATCCCACATATGTTGGTAATAAGAAGAGCGGGCAGCATTGAATGGGAGATCAGCATCATACCACCATCTTGCAATGTACTCATGGGCAACTTCTTTGTACTGCTTCTTACAGTGCTCATCTAAGGTGGGCTGAATTTGTGCTGAATGCTGCATCTGAGAAGCATTGACACTGACAGAAGTGGTGGGAGGTGTGAAATAGCTTTCAATTCCACCCCTCTTTTTGGCTTTGCCCTTATCTTGTGTACTCTCGGAGGGTGGAACATACTGGAAAGGATCCCTAAGAGTGGTAGAGGGGATAAATGAAAAGCCTTCTTTCGAATTTGAACCAGGGGCATAGGTTCCACCCATCATTTTAGCAATCCTCCTTGTCATCAATAGAGTCAAGTCCAAGTCAAAGGGTTTTCAAACAACCAATGGATGATATGGATTATGGAAAGGTCTAAGCATGGAACCAAAGGAGGGAATTGATCTATATGTTATGTTACATATGCAATCAGCCCAAACGAGAGCACGTATATGAAACTTAACTCTAACATACCTATATCACTCCAAGTACAAGTCCTACTAACAACCAATGTTGAAAAAGTTGGACTCGGCAAAAAGTCGGCAAGGGTCCCGAAAACAATTTCTCGGCAACATCGGCGAAAAAATCGGGAAAAGTCAGAAAAAGTCGGCAAACATTAAAAAATACAAAATACATTCATTTTTTTCAGAATTTTAAACATATAAAGCAACAATAACATCAGATAAACACATTGGAATATAAATATGGAGAAAGCACTGATATATATCATCATCATGTAATCATGTCAAATATAAAATGATACATCAAAGTCGATACTGAATCCTGAAAGTCT
The DNA here is from genome assembly GCA_027924585.1 of Larix kaempferi. Classification (NCBI taxonomy): domain Eukaryota; kingdom Viridiplantae; phylum Streptophyta; class Pinopsida; order Pinales; family Pinaceae; genus Larix; species Larix kaempferi. The sequence goes on from BSBM01001033.1 coordinate 2,657,036, forward strand.
GAAAGTTTGAAACACCATCGTTGTCCAATCAAGGACTCAAAACTCAAAAGTAGATAACCAATACAAAATGACATCACATATATAAATGTATCTCAGGAAAACTAGTAGCTATCTATCTAATATCAATGCCCTCTTCCCTTTTTACGGGAAAAGGTCATGGGCCGTTTGTCAGGCCTGCCCCTAGCACTAGAAGTAGCAGCAGAAGACCCTGCCCCTGCATCTAACATCGGACGATGAGTGACGGATGGAGGACTAGATGTATCAATCGGTGTGGGCGGTGGTGGCGATGCTAGCACATCACCCTCCGTGGTGGTTCTGACCTCCTCCTCCTCCTCCTCCTCCTTCTCCTCCTCCGCCTGCCCTTCCTCTCCCTCTAGCCATGTAGGTTCCTCCTCCATGATAGGAGTCTCAATCTCCACCCTCCATTCAGACAAAATATCAATATTGTCTAAGGCGATGGCATCAACATTTGGTGTTTTATTTATCTGTGTCATCCATAAGCAGAGATTATAATGGACGTAGACCAAATCATTGAGACGTGTGAACTCCAACCTGTAAGAGGAAAATAATTTTTTTGTATGAGTCTAGAGGTTCAAGTTTAAAAAATTAATGAAATATAATTATAATATGTGAGGATGATAGATTCACAAATTATATTAAATGAAATTGATTTGTTGAAAATTTAAAGTCTAAGACTCTAACCTTCTGCGTCTCTTTGCGTGTACTTTTTCAAACACACTCCAATTCCGCTCACATCCTGAAGCGGTACATGTTTGGCTAAGAATCTTGATGGCAAATTTCCGTAAATTTGGTGTCCTTACACCATAGGTTCGCCACCAAGTAGCTACAACAAATAAGGAAATAAATAAATCATAATTCAAAATTTCAAATTTCAACTTGCAAATAAAAGTTAAACACTTTAATAACTTACCTGGCATGAAATTGGTCCTGTCACGAATAGCATCAGCAAAGCTAAATACTCCAGTACTATCCTGATACACCTCTAACTCGCGATTGATTGCATTGCGAGTCTCATAATCAGGTACCATCCTCTGAATACAAGTGAAGAGCCCCTCCAACACCTCACCATCAAAATCAAATTTGCATTTGTAGGAAAATGCAGGGTTGAGGAAGAGTGCTGCTGCATGAATGGGTCTATGAAGCATCTTGGTCCATCGACTATCAATCAACTCCCATAACAACATGTGCCTCTCGTGCCCCGGGGTACCCTTGCCCACATAATAATTCCGGATGGTCTCTTTGGCCCTATCCATGGCCTCATACAAATAGCCCATTGCGGGCTTATCACCATCAACAAGTCTCAAAACCCTTACCAAAGGTTCACTCACCGAGCACACTTCCCCCACTCCTTCCCAGAAGGAGTTAGTGTACACCAACTTGGCAATGGTTCTCCCATCCTCTCTCCTGCTGTAAGCACAATCACGCCACTCATCAGAAACAAACACATTTGCTTCAACTCAAACTGACATTGAAGCAAGGACTGAAGAGTAATGAAGGTGGTGGCAAAGCGCGTGATTGTGGGACGCCTCAACTCCCTGTTTTTGGTGTGCCTCCTCATGAGGGTGAGAACAAAAGTATGGTTGTAAATGAACTTGGGGATGCTCTTAGCTTGATCAATCACCACCTTGATAAAGGGAATTTTTCCCATATCCTCCAGCATCAAATCAATACAATGAGCAGCGCATGGAGTCCAAAACAAAGCGGGGTGCTTCTCCATAAGCATCCTGCCAGCAGCCACATAATTAGCTGCATTATCCGTAATAACTTGCACAACATTGTGCACCCCAACGTCCTGTAGGAACCCATCTAACAACTCACATAATAGCGCTGCATCTTTTACATATGTCGATGCATCGACTGATTTCACAAACAAGGTACCTCTAGGACAATGTACCAAAAAGTTGATAAGGGATCTACCCTTACCATCTGACATGATTGTGCATCCAGTGCTCTCCCATGACTGCTTGAGCTCCTCCAACCTAGCACCGATGTCCTCCTTTTCTGCTTGAAGGATTGGACCCCGCAACTCATCAAAGGTGGCACTTTTATACCCCGAGCCAAATGCTGCAATGGCATCACACATCGGCTGCCAAAATGGATTGTTTTTTACGATGCTGAGAGGTATGTGACTCCAGTAAAGACACCTCCCCATCACCTTGTCCACTTCTACCTTGTCATTTTTCTTTATCAATGCCTTGATAGAAGGTTGTGATCCACCTCCTGTTCGTGGACCAAAATGGTATGAGGCCCCCGCCGTGGCTGTGGAACCCCTCGCACTACCCTCACTGAAAGTGGCAGATCCTGTTGCCCCCACACTTCTTGCTAGGCCAAAAGCTGCAATCTCAGCTCTGTTTGTGGCGATATCATCCTTCTTTTTATTCTTTTCATGGATTGCGTCATGGGCAGATCTCATGATCTCTGGGGTCACTACAGTACAAACGCCAACATCATGCCCAGGGAGTTTAGCTAGATGGTATTTCAACCTGTTAACCCCTCCTGACATGTGATGCCCACACAATTTGCAACTCAAATTTTGCCTGTTTCCATCATCCTCGGGCTCACCATACTGCCAAAACGGATCCAATGGCTTTGGCATCTTGGAAAATGGAATGGCAGCCTCAAAATGCAATCCTAGGGCACAAAAATACAAAAACAAGAAATTAAACCCCATTTGAAAAAATTGCAACAATTTGGCTTAAAAAATCAGACCTCTAAATTTATATTTTTGGCCATGAAAAATGATAACAAGAGGGTGGCTAAAGATCTAAGAAAGAAAACATGCTCTTCCATTCTAAAACCCCCTTACATTTTGACTCTTTTTGATATTTATGGACATGGAAATCATTGGAAAAATGGCAAAAAAAAAAAAAAGAATAGAGGAAAGAATATAGGCAAGCAAACATGCAAAAAATCATAAAAAAAATACAAGAAAATGATTCACTACATAGTACATACCTGTGAGACGAATTGGTTGATTGGCAAAGTTTTGACTCTTGAAATTGAACTCTTTCTCCACAAAAATTCACAATGGTGAGCTTTGATCTTGTTTGGAGTCTTGGATGCCTCCAAAGTAGTTGATGGTGCCCTCTTGCCCTTCACACTCCTTCTCCAAATGCCAAATGAAACAAATGACCCAAAAAAAATCACTTTTGGTCTCTTTAAACCGTGAGTGTGACGGACTGGGCGCTTTTTTCCCTCGACTTGCGCGGTTTTCGAAAAAGTCGACGATTTTTTGAAAAAGTCGGGAGTCGGCGATTTTTTAAAAAATCGGCGATTTTTTAAAAAATCGCGATTTTTTTGAGCCGATTTTTCGGCAGGGCCTTCAAAAGTCACGATTTTTCGGCGATTTTTTCAAGCTTGCTAACAACCAAACAAAATATATGATCACCAATGCACCACAAAGTCTAGCACAATCAATCAATCAATAAAAGTGTAATGTTCCCTCCTTGAGGCTCCATGGTCATCCTGCTACCTTATCAACCCCTATAGGTTCTGACAAAAATTAGTAAGTGAAGGGGGTAGTTTTTGAATGCATTAATGGTCATAGTTTAATTAATTGTGAAACTTAGGATAGTGTGCAATGTATTAAATGTAAATATTTATTATTATTTAATTATGTAATGAGTGGGTATGTTTAGGTGATGCAGGAGGGTGCATAAGAGGGCTTGTGGACCCAATGAGTTTTCATCCACAATGGCAACTAGAAGAAAAGCAAAGAAAATCAATAAAGCCACTAAAAAGATGGAAGGCAAAATAAAAGCAGAAAAACTCAGAAAAGCAGAAAGTAGAAGAAAAGCAGGAAAGTCCTAAAAGTAGAAGAAAGCAGAAAAGCAGGAAAAACAAGAAAACCAACAGAAAAGCAGTGAAGATAGGAGTTTCCTGATTTTGAGAGATAAGGCTCAATGAAGATTAACAAAAGCAGGAAAGCAAGCTAAAAGCCTTAGGAAAGATCCAGAGGCTAATTTTAGCCAAGGAGGGCGAAATCATGAAGGCAAGTAGGTCCAAGGCAAAAGCAACTTGCTAAAGAAACATCCATTGCACCTATGGTTCGAATTTCCTCAATGGAAAGTCCAAAAAGGGTGGCATAAAAGCTATAGGTTCAAAATTAGTCAATGAGGGCGAATTGGTTGAGGTGGCCGACCACATTCATTGTACCTTGAAGACAATTCATGTTATAAAAGAAGGTGGTGTGCCCCAATGCACATCTTTTGCCAGTCTTGTTGTTTGTCTTGAGAGCTAGCTTCTCATAGGCTTGGGAGATGTGCCCCTAGCCAGCTTTGGAAGATGTGCCTCATAGCAACCTTGTTCCAGTCAGTTTCTTTGCATCAGATCAGCCATTAGAGCTCGTGTTGCAGGTCTTATCCATCCATTCTCATGAAGAATTCGAGCTCCCAGTGTTGATGCAATGATTGTACAAGCTTGAAGTGATATTTGTGAAGAGATCCATCCAGATAATTGAGCTATGATAGGAATGTGCCTTTGTGAGGAAGATCTGATGTCCTGGAGTCTTCCACGAGCAACCAACCTGCTCTTCTTCTGAATATAACTTTGATCCAAGGGTTTCATCTTCTCCTTTCTCTCTTCTATTGAATATTTCTGCTCTTTTATGTAAAAAATCATTGAAGATGGTGATTGGGTTGTAAGTTTGGATCACAGAGACTTTCAATTGTTGCTATTTCAGTCTATTAGAGCTTGTTGCTATCCAATAATATGTATTTGAGTTCAATTATCAGTTTTGAGACGAAATCTGGAGAATTACTAAGTTGTCTGTATCTTCAATTCTCAATGCTTGCTCTATTTGTTTCAAAAATTGACTAGTTTTTCAGTAGATGTCATAAAATACATTCTATGAGCTCTTTGGTCTTTCTGTAAGCTGCTACAGGTCCATCAGACCCTGATAAACTCATCTACAGTCCTAAGTTTGAGTTTTGTGACCCTTTTGAGGTGTTTGGAGTCTTCTAGAAATAGACTAATCAACAAGTCCAAAGTAGCTCCCTTGCTAGATTTGCCTCCAAACCCTGTCAATTCAATTCTAAACCTTTATAATTTTGTTGTAGCAGGTTGGGGGATGATCCTTTTAGTCCACCCCAGGTCTGATTACCTTCAATGAGCACCAAAGGCCTTGGGTTTCCACAAATATCCTTGGAGAATGTGCATTGATAGCCTTGGGTTTTCCAAGGAAATCTTCCCATGCGTGAAGCACCCATAAAAGTGTCATTGTCAAGGTATTGGCCTGTTTGCCATCTGATTCGAAGTCTTAGCAGGTCCTAACCTATATCTAAGGAGAATTTAGGAAGAGTCTGAAAGTGGTTTAAAATTTTCTTCTTGAATTTTTGTCAAAGTAGCTAGTTTTGGTTCCTAGTAATCTACAGTGTGTTTAATTTGCAAATCTTTTGAGTTAATGTGCCATTGATCAGATTTGGTACATTTCAAAAGCCATGAAATCCATGATATACCTCTACCATGTACCTGCAGTTGCAAACCGAAATCCGCTTTTGCTAACTCTATTAACTCTGAATGGCAAGGAAAGATAAGATCCAACTGAATAACTCTGCACTTGAATGCCCACTGAACCGAGGTTTGAAAAGTATGACGAGGGAGATAAGTGAAGAGGGCTCAATAATGACCCTGGGGCCCTTCTGTTGCTATGCCCCTGGAGATAAGTGAAGAGGGCTCAATAATGACCCGGGGGCCCTTCTGTTGCTATGCCCCTGGATGATCCAGATGCTCAATAATGATATAGATCATCCAACCACTATCATCCTCTTGATAAAACACTGCCTTAAGTGTAAGGACTAGGCTAATGATTGTGGTTTGCTCTGTCAAAATGATGAGTACCTCCCAGCTGCAAAATATGTGATAACAGAACATTACACAACTTGATAGAACTTATGTACATTATAATGCAATGATCATATCAATGTATTCTATATCACCAATGTAGATCCATTTTTATCTTGGATCTATCAAGGGTTGAGAGGGATCAAATTTCTAGAAGTGCAAACTTGTTTTCATGTGCAAAAGGTTGAGGAAGGTTTGCGGTTCTAAAGATTTGATCCCTCTTTACGCTTGATAAATTTGGGATTAAGATGGATCTAGATTCGTTTTATTTAATTTTTTGTTCATGTCATTGTTATTTTTTTGCTCTTGCATCAACATTTCCCCTCATTTCGAGGATGGTACCTAGGGTAAATTTGCTTCTTCAGAGCCGGTGGCCGTTACAACAATATACTTATTAATAGCTCAATATGTCTCTTGCAGAAATTGATCCTAGGTGGGGAGGATAACACTTTCAACCCCTTGGGTTAGACCTAGTTGCCAAATTCATGTCATTGTTTTAGATGTCCGTCTCTCTCTCTCTCTCTATATATATTTGTTTATTACTAAAATATTAAACCGAGTTAAATGTTATTTTTATTTATTTTTTCCGACCTATTGCACACCAACGTTACATTATTTTACACATCTCCCTTGTAGCAGATTGTAGAATGTGCCTCTTGGCACATTTCGATATTATTACTGGTTGTTAGCATTAGTTAATAAAAGACTATGTTACTGCTCAAACTAGTAGTCTAGGATTTGTAGCACAATGTGATGCAATAAGCTAGTGAATGGTAAGCATGGGAGAGATCTAAACCCAATTTCACCTCAACTTAGTCTCTCAACTACTTTGGGTAACTCTTAAACCCAAGGGAGAGCCTTATCAAGATACTTGCAATCACCAACAAACATATACCTTTCTACAACCTAATAACATAGATGAGTGCCTTAAATGGAGTCAAACAATGAGATAAAAAATGCTATGTAGCATGGGAACCGCTCTCGGCTTTTTGGAAACTCGTTCCCGAAGTTCCAGGGACTTGGGAACTTATAGGAAACTTTCCAAATCCAACGGGAACCATTCCAGATGGTTGGGAACTTATTGGGAACTTTTACCCTCTAAAATTGGGAACTTGGGGACTTTTTTTGCGCGTTTCCTTCACTAGGATCTTCCACACATTCATGATCGCCACGTAGGTTGTTAACACCATTCCTATTTCCTCACAACCAAACTTTTACATGGTTGACTTATAATTTTTTCTCTACAAAACTAAGTTGCAATAAAAGTCTATTTCGTGCTACCTTGTTGAGTTGGTGCACTGATCTCTGTCTACCACCCATGCTAGAGTATTCACTTGTCCCTACGCTGAATTGCAATTACCGCTAATTAATAATAAATGTAAATCTATTTTGACTTTTTATATATTAAATAAAAGAAAGTAAATTTATATATTTTCCTATTTACTTTATGAATAAAAAATAAACTTTTAAATAATTGAAAATAGTTTTAAATCTTACTTTAAAACTAAATTCATATATTACATTTAAATAAAAATTATATTGATTTTTATTTTATAATAATTTAAATTTGATTATTTATACACCTTTGCAAATACCCTAGCATAGAATGTCTTGTAAACATATAATATTCTAATACATTTTAATCAAAGTTGACACAAAACTGAAAACTTATTCTATACATATAGCCACAAATATAGTGACTATAACTTTTAAATGTTTCCACTCTAGAAAGAGTCTACCTTATATAATCAATGACGTGGATGGTAATCTTGATTTTATTGCCATTTCCATTTGCTAAGAGGTTCTAGTTACAATTGTAATTTAAGAAATAAGCTAAGTCATCTGGTTCTCATGTTTTTTAAATTTTTAAATTTTTTAATATATATTACTGCCATTCCCAACCTGCCGTTTCCTGCAAATTTGGGGGAAACTTCTAGACGTATCCGATACTCGTACCCATGTTCCCTACGTTCCCATTTTCAGAAACTTGTGCTACATAGATAAAAAGACAACCAGATGCACTGAGGAGTTAGTGTAAACAACTACTTTCCCAAAATAACAAATATCAATGATTTCCAGTGCAATTTCACGTTTACCAATGAATTTCACACAATCCAAGGGAGACCTAAGAAGAGTGCGCCCTTAGGAGGAGATGGACAAGTAGCGCAAAGTGAGGCTCTAGGAGGTCTCAAAAGGAAAACGCTACCTTGGGTTTGGGAGATATAGGGTTTTCATGTTTCTTGAGGCAGCTCCAAGAATGAGGACACCCTTCAAGATCTATGGACAAATCAACTAGGGCGAAAGTGAGGGGTGGACCAGATTTAACAAATTTCGAATATTTTTAGGTTTTTGAATTTAAGTAAATTTTTAGGGCTTTTTTGACAATGTATGATTTTTAGGGTTTTTTACACATAAAATGAGGATGCCCTTCAGGATCCGTAGATAAATCCACTAGGGCGAATTTGTAGGGAAGACCAGATTTACAAACTCACGGCTATTTTTGGAGTTATGAATTTTTTTATTTTATTTTTTCACAGTTTTTAGGGTTTTTTTGATTTTTAGGTCTTTTTATGCATAAAATTGCAGCCACAAATATAATACAATAAATACTGAAAAATAGAGTAAAAATATGACAAGAGAAGGGGGTATGATTATTGTCTCAATCCCTAGGGCTTTGAGAGATCAATGGCTAGTGTCCCTCTCTTGAAATGTCCCTCTAGCACTTGCAAGCTAGGGCATCACCTAACAACCTCTAGGGTTCGGTAGGTGAGCCTAACTAAGGAAAATGGAGAAATCCAAGGCCCCAAAAGCAATAGGAAAGTCTTATGCAAGATGTTTCTTTCATATAAAGTTGATAGAATATTGGTAAAAAGCCCTAATTAAGAGAAAATGCAGCATAAAACTACCATTCAATCCACAGAGTAACATTATTCACCAACATTCAACAAGAGATGAGCAAAGAAGATACCTTTAGGTCACATTTGTGCATGTGTTATTCCAACAAGTCTAGAATCAACCATAGCATGTGCAAGAGAGAAGCCCTAGATCATTCATCCATCCACAATCAAGCAAGGGCTATCCCAAGAGAAGTGCACATCACCAAGAAGACTCAAAGAGTAGGAGAAAAATAAATAATTTCATATTAGAACCCTTGTCTTATGATTTCACAATGGAGAGAGGATGTCTATTTATACCTTTTCATCTTCAACTTTTTAAATTTGAGCCTACAAGTCTAATGATAAAATAATAATATGTTTAGGGTAAATTTCTCACAACTTAAGGATTTAGCCCCAAAATAGACGAAAATAGCAAAAATAGACTAAAGTAAGGATTCACTTAATGAAGTAGTGAGCCAAAGGGGGACACCATGCCCCAACTAACCGCAAAATGTTGATTGTCCCTCAATGCCCCCCTTTCCAGCTTGTAGGCTCATTTGGTGGAAGGATGATGCCATAGGCTAGAGACACTAGAGGAGGGTTTTCTGAGTGTTGGAATTAGGTCCATGTGGGTGAAAGAGGTGTGTTAGATAGGGGATAACAACCCTTTACAAAACACAATCACCTCTGCATAACAAAACCAAGGTGGTCATGTGCCCCAGTGGGTCACCCCTAGAAGCCTCGGACATGAACCCATGGGCCTAAAGCCTTGCATGGTGGGGACATCCACACACTGAAGGGGCAGTGAGCTGTGCCACAAAGCCAAGTACTTCTAGGAGTAAAACCAAGGGAGCATGCCATGACCAATCTAGGGGGACAATAACCCTTAATCCAAATATCCATACAATATAACCCACTTTGGCCTTTACAATAAAAATTTTAGACCCCTTGCTCTACGTCTAGCCTTGCTGGTACATTGCTGCAACTCTGATGCGTAACACTGGCTCCAACAGTGGGGCATGCGCTCTTCCCGTGAGTGTATGAGAACCCCTAGGATCTTTTGGGTATCTGTAGACCTACACACATGTCTAACAACAAAGACATCAAATGCATCGTAGGAAGACACTTCCGTCCTGCCTTGTTCAAAACAAAATGTAAATAATTCAAAAATGAAATAGCAACAAATGCAATGCATGGATAACAATAAATGCTGAGCTCAAATGAAACTAAACCTACCTACCCTAATCATGATAACAGAGAAGGGTCAAGTGAAATCATACTACCAATGTTGCCACCTGAGCATATCATTCATACCCATCCTAGTACCAAATAGAAAGAGTTGCTCAACATCTGTAATACTTCTTGAAAGATATCGTTGGGAATGATAATCAGGGCCCATCCTAGGAGAAGACAAACCCATCAACTCAATACCTGTGAAGGAACTTTCTGTATGACACCCTAGACGATCCTCGATGCTGGGAAGGCACAACTGAACTAAGCCCCAAGAATCTCATCGGAGATGTGGCTTCCAAAATCTTCAAACTCTTTATCATAATGGAACAACTGCATATGGTGATCGTCTGTAATAGCAATAGGATCCACATCTTGAGGTGCTTCATCATCAAATGTAATCGCAAAAGAATTAGTCCAATGTTCATCATCGGTGCAACGAGGAGAAGGAACAATCATATCTTCGTCAATTTCATTGATTATGTCTTTGATTCCTTCCTCGAGGGGATTAAGACTTCCCCATATTGCTTCAAATCCGTGTAAAAATTTGGCTCGGACTGATTCATACTAACTTCCTTTTCTTCTATGAATTGTAGGACTGGAGGGCTTGGAAACAATATTGCTTGGTCTTGAAGAGTGATATATCGGCAGACCCACGAACTTCCAATAATCATCATCTTCCAAGATCTTGTTATTTTCCTCCCAGAGGCCTAGGATATCATAGAAGATTGTGATATGAGGGAAAGGAGAACTCACCATTTCCTTATGTTCAATTTCTTCAACCATGGCTTTTGGGTCTTCATTTTTTGAACCTCATCACCCTTGTTCGTAAGAGTACCTTCTTCTTCGGACATGGGGCTTAGAATGTTAACGGCAAGGTCTTGATTGATGGCTTCTTCTAGCAAGCTTTTTGAGACCCGATCTTCATCATGGATTTCTTTGACAAGGTTTGCTTCACACCCTTCAAGGATTGGGACGATCTGATCATCTTTGCTATGTTCTTCTTCAATGTTTTCTTTCTTGAATAAGCTCTTTGCCTCTTCAACATAAGGCATTCACTTCTTGCGTTTTTTGGGGCACCAACAACTGCAAAATACCTCTATCAGTTCTGCGAAAGAGAATATTGTACCTTTTCCCAGGTCTTTAAACCAATCGAGGGCCTCTTCATCTAGATGCCACATAAATGCCTTCATGTAAGTGTCATCTTTCTGCGTGATGAAATATGAAACATTTTCCATAAAGTCCTTGACAAAGTATAAGGGATCATCATCTTCATTAGAGAATTCCGCATGAATCATTCTGGTAATTGTTTTAAACCATTTGGAAAGACAAGAGGAGAGAAACATTCTTTGGGTGTTATTCCGACAGGCTCCTTTGTGGGAAGAGAAATCATGGCCTCAATAGTTTCTTCATCAAGATTAGGATTCCCACTCTTTCCCAAATGCCTTGACTAATTGCAAGAGCGAAGAAATTCCCTGAGGAGGAAACCCATGATACCAATTTGCCATATCCTTGCTCTTCTTGAAATCAAGAGAAATTACAAACCCCTTCATTCTGAGATCCTCATCCATGATACCCCATGCTACAAGATGTTCGTTGAATTTCACAATATGCTTTGCAATTGTATCTTTATATCGATGGAATATTGGGATGGACTCATTCCACCCACGTTTACCTGCCAAATTTGGATATCCTGGAATACTCGAGAAATCCACTGGAGCATACTGATTATGCATCCGTATTTCATCAATGGAAGCCATATGAACTGCGCTTATGTAACTTGTTTTTTCTTCAGTGGAGTTGCTAGATAAAACCTGCAAGAGGACAAAGCAAAGTTTACCTCTTGGTCTTGTAGAGTACCTTTTTTAATTTCCTTCAGTAGGAGTCGCCAGGAGAGACCTGTCAAATAACAAATCTCACCAAAGTACAAAACAAGAACATACATGAGATGTCTTGATTGAAGCACTTGTGATTGGAGTCGCCAGATAAGACCTGTAGGTTAGTCGTTAGATATATCTTAAAATATCAAGCAAGTACTTACCTCAATTTCCTTACCAAATGTCATTTTTTTTTGTCAAGGGTATGAAAATATGACCTAAGCAAACCACCTCAATTGTCTTGAAGTGTCCCTGGCAACAACGCCAAAAAATGTTACTGCTCAAACTAGCAGTTTAGGATTTGTTGCACAATGTGATGCAATAAGCTAGTGAATGGTAAGCATGGGAGTGATCTAAACCAATGTCTCTCAACTACTTTGGGTAACTCCTAAACCTAGGGGAGAGCCATATCAAGATACCTGCAATCACCAACAAACAGATACCTTTCTACAACCTAATAGCATAGATCAGTGCCTTAAATGGAGTCAAACAATGAGGGAAAAAGATAACCGGATCCACTCAGGAGTTAGTGCAAACAACTTCTTGCCCAAAATAACAAATATCAATGATTTCCAACGCATTTTCATGTTTACCAATGAATTTCACACAACCCAAGGGACACCTTAGAAGAGTGTGCCCTTAGGAGGAGATGGACAAGTAGGGCAAAGTGAGGCCCTAGGAGGCCTCATAAGGAAAATGTTGCCTTGGGTTTGGGAGATATAGGGTTTTCAGGTTTCTCGAGGCAACTCCAAGAATGAGGACACCCTTCAAGATCTATGGACAAATCAACTAGGGCGAAATTGAGGGGTGGACCAGATTTAACAAATTCCGAATATTTTAAGGTTTTTGAATTTATGTAAACTTTTAGGGCTTTTTTGACAATATATGATTTTTAGGGTTTTTTACACATAAAATGTGGATGCCCTTTGGGATCCGTGGATAAATCCACTAGGACGAATTTGTAGGGAAGACCAGAATTACAAAATCACGACTATTTTTGGAGTTATAAATTTTCTAATTTTTAGGGTTTTTAGGGATTTTCTGATTTTTAGGTCTTTTTATGCATAAAATTGCAGCCACAAATATAATACAATAAATACCGAAAAATAGAGTAAAAATATGACAAGAGAAGGGGGTATGATTATTGTCTCAATCCCTAGGGCTTTGAGAGATCAATGGCTAGTGTCCCTCTCTTGAAATGTCCCTCTAGCACCTGCAAAGCTAGGGCATCACCTAACAACCTCTAGGGTTCGGTAGGTGAGCCTAACTAAGGCAAATGGAAAATTCCAAGGTCTGAAAAGCAATAGGAAACCCTTATGCAAAGTGTTTCTTTCATACAAAGTTGATAGAATATTGGTAAAAAGCCCTAATTCAGAGAAAATCCAGCATAAAACTACCATTCAATTCAGATAGTAACATTATTCACCAACATTCAACAAGAGATGAGCAAAGAAGACACCTTTAGGTCACAGTTGTGCATGTGTTATTCCAACAAGTTTAGCATCAACCATAGCATGTGCAAGAAAGAAGCCCCAGATCATTCATCCATCCACCATCAAGCAAGAAAGACTATCCCAAGAGAAGTGTGCATCACCAAGAAGACTCAAAGAGTAGGAGAAAAATAAATATTTTCATATTAGAAGTTAGAACCCTTGTCTTATGATTTCACAATGAAGAGAGGATGTCTATTTATACTTTTTTATCCTCAACTTTTTTAAATTTGAGCCTACAAGTCTAATGATAAAATAATAATATGTTTATGGTAAATTTCTCACAACTTAAGGATTTAGCCCCAAAATAGACAAAAATAGACTAAGTAAGGCTTCACTTAATGAAGTAGTGAGCCAAAGGGGGACGTCATGCCCCAACTAACCGCAAAATGATGATTGTCCCTCAATGCCCCCTTTCCAGCTTGTAGGCTCATTTGGTGGAAGGATGATGCCATAGGCTAGAGACACTAGAGAAGGGTTTTCTGAGTGTTGAAATTAGGTCCAAGTGGGTGAAAGAGGTGTGCTAGATAGGGGATAACAACCCTTTACAAAACGCAATCACCTCTGCATAACAAAACCAAGGTGGTCATGTGCCCTAGTGGGTCACTCCTAGAAGCCCCGGACACAAACCCATGGGCCTAAAGCCCTGCATGGTGGGGACATCCACACATTGAAGGGGCAGTCAGCTGTGCCACAAAGCCAAGTACTTCTATGAGTAAAACCAAGGGAGCCTGCCATGACCAATCTAGGGGGACAACAACCCTTAATCCAAATATCCATACAATATAACTCACTTTGGCCTTTACAATAAAATTTTTAGACCCCCTGCTCTAGGTCTTGCCCTGCTGGTACACTGCTGCAGCTCTGATGCGTAACAGACTACATCCTATTAATAAAGGGTCTAAACAAAATATGTAATAATGAGGCATAATCCATAATTAAAATAGCAGTATATTAGTTCAAGGTTCTATTTCATTGAAATATGTGGGTTTGTGGGAGTCCACAAAAAAAGTGAACCTCAGAGATTCAGACTGGAGTTGTGTGATTTCATCCTTTTGATTATACTTTGTCTGAATCTGTCTATTTTTTTGCATCCTGATGCCTGTTTCCTTCTTTATTTTTTATTTTTTAATTCTAAATTCTTTCAGCTTTGAAATTTTCCTCTTCCCTCGGCAAGCATTTCTTCTAATTTTATAAAGAGTATTTCAATACACTCCCTCGTGAGTGTTTGGCTTGGCTGAAAAAAAGTTCTTAGTGAATCAATGAAAAAATCTATCCTTTCTTTCTGGAATTATTTCATGTAGGGTTTCCTCATTGTGCTTACTGATGGTTTCCTTCTTTGGCAGAGGCAAAATTCTCTTTGAAATCAACAATAGATTCTGTTAAAAAGTGCGGAAACATAGACAGAATACCTCAGGTATAAGTCTTAAACTCACAACATGATAATGATTTGTTTGCCTTAAATAGAAAGATGCTGGGCTTGGTCTAATTGTCTTAAATAAGTTTGCCTCACATTTTTTGATAGTTTTAACTTCCATGAAGCCTCCTAGGTGTCTATTCTGCCATGATGTATCCATTTGAGAACTGTGCCTTATAACAATTTTGACTCAGATCATGGTTGCCATCATTTAGTTTTTTGCACCGAAAACATGCTTCCTATGTCACAGTTAGCAAGAAAATCCAAACTAAAATCATTAAATCTTGTTATCTGTTGATCATATGCAGGTTGTAGGATTTATCAAGACGTGTATGCCAAACAAGCTAGGCAGCATGTTGATTACTCTGAAGGTAAGTTGCTGCTTTTTACAGCCAACGACATTCACCAAAGGATTCAAATTTGCAATTGATGCATAAGTTGAAATCTTATTTTACTTCTACAGGATCCTACTGGAACAATTGGTGGTAGCATAAATCATAAAGTCATGGAAGAACCAGAATTTGGCAGGAACATTTCAGCTGGTGCGGTGCTACTTCTTCAACAGGTGCAATATGACCTTTGACCGCAACGAATTTGACAATTACTTTGTCTCCAATAGACTTGATGCAGTGTGATATGTGAAATTTACTAGCCTTTGGCATGCTTGAAAACAGTTCTGGACCATACTGGAAATTCTGAGGAAAGCTTTTGCATGAACAACTTGTTTAAAGGGCAAGAGCTGTCTTTTAATGTTAAAATATGTTAGCTTATCACAGATCTTAGCTTTACATTTAAACGACTTTGGCCTTGCAGGTGGTTGTCTTTTCTCCATCTCCATGGGTGCATTATTTGAATATTACTCTCAACAATGTTGTGAAGGTATATATACTTCATAAATTCATATATAATCTAGATATCAAATATGTTGATATGTAGAATTGTTGTGAACACTTTAAGTAAGGCAGGTTTCGCAATTCTAATGATATGTGTGTGGGGGGGGGGGTATACAGAGTCATGCATTTGAGTTGAGTTGCAGTGGTGGGCTAATCTATTTATCTGTGTTACAAAACTTGCTAGGTTTGACTCAGATTTGCAAGTCAAACCCAATTCAGGACATGAAACAAGCCAAGTTGGCCTGCTGCCAAGTCAAACTTGCTGCCGACTAGTTTGACTCGTCAGTGACAAGTTTGACTCACAGGTCATAGTACTTGCTGAGTTAAACTCGGCCAGCGACTTCAGCTTGCAAGGCCATAGAAAAACTTGGTAGGCCCCTTTATATAAGCTGAAATAAAAGAAACCACTCTGCTCAGAATATTTCTGGGCTTTTTGTTCAGCTAAATTTTCTAATAGTTGAGTTTTCTTGAGTTGTCCTTGAGTCCAAGTTGAATTCTTCCTCTCTGGCCTCCCTGTGTGTTTTGCCAAGCTGAGTTTTGTAATATTTCTATTTATTGCTTGTGGAAATGTTTTGGGGAGTAATCTGGTTAAGGTTTCTATGTTGGGCGGCTTAGTAGGGATAAGGCTAACATAGGCAATCTATGATGCATTGAAATTTAACATACCTACCGAATTTACAAAGAGTAACCCAGATTGCAGATTAGTTGACTCAAATGAAGCAGGCTTTACTACTTTCACACTGTTACTACTTAAACCCTCACCTATAGTGTTGGAGTCCAACCTCACAAGGTGAAAACCCAGGAGCAACTCATAGAGGTTATCTACTATCATTTCGACAACCCTCTCCCACTCTTTAGGCTGGCTCTCCTTCCAACTCAGGGGGGAAACCCTAAAAGGCAACAATCTAGAGCTTAGATATGGATTTAGAAGGGTTTATTAAACTAAACGTGAATCTGGATTGAGTGATATTCTTTAAGGTAATTTCCAGATTTATTAATATATTAAGAATAGCCCAATAAGCAGGTTTTAAAGGAGAATCAAGTGCTAAATCAAATCTGTTTTAGTGATGGTACTTTGCTGGTACAAATCACAGATTTGAACAAAATCAATCAAGCTTAGTTTAGGTAATAAACATTGAGGTTTATTGGCTTGATTTGCAGATCTGAACTTTCTGGTTAACTTTCTTTATTTCAAATCTGTTAGAACAGCAAGAAGGGAAAGATTTTATGAATTTTTTGGCATTGGAGGAAGGATTAGTGCCTAGTAATATGTTGGGCATATGGGGTCACAAGGTAGCAAACAGATTTAGACTCTTCTTGCAAGGGAAAGAAGTTAGAAACTGGATGAAAGGCTTACAACCCACTAACCTTGCTGTTCACTAGGGCAGATTTGTACTTGTGATGAAATCAGATTAAGTCTAACATCATAGATCTATCATATGAAGGGAAAAACCACCATTTAATTGATATGTACTCCTAGGAGTTTCCTGAAGAAATGATACCAAAGATGTACATACATTATGCTTGAGATGGGAAGAGCAATACGGAAACCATTTGCTACAAGCAATTTCAAATCAAATGTATTAACTATTACCTGTTTGATGCCATTCATATAAAGACCTTTAAAAAGCAAATTAATACAAGCAAATCAGCAACAAGGTTCCAATATGTATGCTCAAGATAACCTCCAAATCACCAATTCAATATACTAGAGTTTCTCTAAACCATCAACAACTAGTACAAATGGAGGATCCTAGCTTTTATAGAAATCTAGGCTCAAAACCTCCATAAAAAAATAGTAATATCTGTGTTAGAACCCTAGATCTAATCTAGGAATGCATAAACTAATATTATCCTAATCCAATTAACTAATTTAGTGGACAAGTTCAACAAACAGTAAAATATTGGTGGCTATGCCACATGTACAAATCTCATATCAGAAGAGCTCCTTGAGGCGGGATACACCCCTAAAGTAGGCAACAATGCCAAGTCAAATCAATAACTAAATTTCCGAACTCCTCCAAGAGAAAGTCATTCCACCTAAAACATGCAGATAACCACCTCTATCCACACGTGCGACATCCAAAAAGCTAACCAACATCACATGTGTGGCATCTCATGGTGGACATTTCCCTGAAAATGATCATGAACTAGTCAAAGTGTGGTCTCCAAGGTGCAACTAACCCTCAGCAAATGTGCCAATGGCTATATCCCCAGGTGTAGGGAGTAAACATGCAACTGAATCGTGGATTTGTGTTCAAGGAATCTATCATTATGATGCATATAGGGGACGACCCCATCAAATCAACTCATATATGAATAAAATAAGCAAAGTGCCTCGACATGTGTGCCATCAAGCCAAGCACTACATTAGACCAATCAGCTCATAAGAAACATGTTTGAGGATGAAACATGGTCCCTTTTGCTAGGGCGCTACACATGTATGCCGATAATGAAGCAAAAGAATGGGTCAACTATGGTTAAATGACTAAAATCAACCCTCAAGCGTGTACAGAAAGGTGAGTGCTCCTCCTAGGATAGCAACATATGCTGTAACAATATGAAACATGTGTGAAATACACCCGAAATGACTAGGGTGCTCAAGCCATAAAGCATCCACTATCAACATACACCCAAAACCAGGCTAGAATCAAGCAAAAAGGTGGTCAATAATATCAAGTACTCTATCCATATTTGAAACCAACCATATACATGTGCTACCTCAAAACAAAAGACAGATGTCGAAAGAATCATCTGCTGTGCAATCTGTACATCCTGAACACATCATCGTGAACCCATCACCAAACTACCAGTAAAATACTGAATATCATAACATAAACTTTGGTGCAATGAATTGATCCAACACTAAAATCCTTCAAACTCTGGGGGCAAAAACCAATTACTTCTCACCAAAACACCTTCCTCTAGATATCGCACACATGCTGTTGAGGCAGCAAGTCAGCTCGAGCTGAGCGTGTTCGTCCATAATAACCCCTGAGTACCAAAAATGATCAATCTGTTGGTACTATTAAACAAGAAACAAAATGGAAGTGGATCATCTTGTAGTATGAGGAGGAACACACTATTGTGAGAAAAGGTGAGAAAAGGTGAACAGGAAATGTATTTGGGAACTTTGCATGAATGTAACATGCATTTGTTGTTGAAAGCCAATGATGCAAGATATTTTTCTGTAGTTGTTCAATTGTTTGCAACTAATGATGGATTCTTGCAAAGGATTATGGCAAATAATGTTTTGGTAATATTATGCCTGACAATATTTTCAGACCTTTTTTTAAGCATAACCAATGTTGGGAATTCACTTCTATGTTATTTGTGTTCTGCAGGAACTTTGCATCTTGTTTTGTCCTTTCTAATTTAATGCTTTTCATGTTTGCAACTTTAGTGCATTTGAACATTTTTCCATGCTTTTGACTTTGTTTTCCTAGAGAAAAATAATTTTATTAGAGAGAAATAGTTTCAAGCCTTTCAATAAAATAGGTAGATGAGAAACACCCACATACAAACCTTTTGTTACCTTCCAAACTTGAACTTCAAATGGTAAACCCCTAAACCACGAGATGACATTGACATGAACACATGGATTGACAAATGAGGCAGTTGAAGAATTGATGGAATGCCAATGGATTGATGTGGGCATATAATTAAATCCAACCTATAAATATTTGATGGATTGCATTTATGACATACAAGATACGCGGGTATATGTAAGATATGCATAGGCATAATTGGATATTGTTACGTTGTTTTCCATATGTAGATTTTACTTTGTATATATGTGTGGGGGATTTGTGCTACATTGCATTGTGGGAGGTTTTTAGCAATGATTTGATTAGTACCGTGTATGATTTTGTTTTTGTGTAGAACCATTTGTTCCAAGAATGTATTATTTGCACGATTATGAGCTTAATTTTATGATTATAAGGTATATTATTATACCCAAAATATCTATGTCTACATGAATGAATCTCTTGTGTATCTTGTGATATGGTCATATTTTCATGTCAAAATGGCATGCACTACAAATTACTTAAGTGTTAGATGTGTTTCCACTTTTAACATTCATCTCCGTGGTTTGGAGTTACAACAAGTGGTGTCAAAATCTCTATTATGTTTTGGGAGTCAAATGTGAGAGTATAGAAAGAGTGGGGCAAAATCTTCGTGGAAGATCCCTTGAAACTAGGTGAATTGCCATGTTGGAGATTATAGGAGCAACATGTCAAGCCACAAAGTTCTAGTGTCCACATGTTGGGTGATAAATCAAAGTCCAAATTGACATTAATGGAGCGGATTGGCTTTGTCAATGAGAGTTGACATTGATGGAGTTGATTGTGTTTGACAATAAGAGTTGACAAATGTTATTATTATAAGTTATATTATTATATCGGCAATATCTGTGTCCGTGAATGAATGTCTTCTGTATCTTGTTTATGTGGTTATAGTTCCTTGTCAAATGGTGTGTACTGCAAATCCTGTGTTATTTAAGAATTGGATGTGTTTCCCCTTTTAACAACAATTTCTGTGGTTTGGATTTAGAACAAATAGTGTCAAAATATTTTTTATATTCTAGGAGTTAGAAGTGAGAGGATAGAAAGAGTCGAGGAAAAACTTCATGGAAGTTCTCTCAAAACTAGGTGAATTGCCATGTTGGACATTATAGGAGTGGTGTGTCAAATGGTTGAGTTCTAGTGACCACATGTTGGCTGAGAAGTTAAAGTTTGAATTCATACCGACATAGTCACATAGGTGATTGACTTTGACAAGAGGAGATTACATTGAAGACATTGACTGGCTTTGACAACGTGAATTAGCATCGATGGAGTGGATTGTGTTTGACAACAAAAGTTAAGATCGATGTGAACAAATTGTTGATAAATTAGGTAATGGAAGAAGAACTAAATCCAACCTGTAACTAATGTTGTTATTGCATTTATGCCATGTACCGACCACATAGGATATGTGGGTATATGTGAGATATGCACATGCATAACTGAATGACATTATCTTGTTACTTGTATGTAGGTCATACTTTGTATACACAAGTGTGGGAGATCTGTGCTAGATTGTGTTATGGGAGTGTTATCAGGTGGATTTGCACAAGCAAAATTCGCACAATAATTGTAAGCAGACCAACCCTTGTCATGGTTGGAAACTTGGAAGGCCTCTCCTTTTGGACTGGTGCTTTTCCAGTCACAGGTGGGTGTCCCTAAAGTTGAACACTGTTAACTGATCTGAAAATCTGCATAGATAACATATAAAAAATGTATGCAAACATTCCTTCTTTGACTGTCCTAAAGCAGTTAAAGAATGAGGGTAATTCCCAAATGATGAATTTTAATGGTTGAGAATAGATTTTAGAAGTGATTATAACAGGAAATCGAATGAAATGAAATGAAAGGTGTAAATTTTCTGTGTTATTTCAGCGTGCTGGTTTATGTCACGTTTTTCAGTGTTTTCATCCCCAACCAGTTTTGCATTGGCTGGAAGCTACTTATAAAAATTACAGACAGTTAAACACGCTGTAAAAACACTTTTAACAGGCAGAAAATTAATTTAACCAAGAACACCATAAAAAAATCAGACCCAGAATTTTTTGGCCATTAGCCCTGGAAAAACCCCCACGGGGAAAACCAGTCAGAGAGAGAGATTTTATTTCTTCAGCAAAATGTTCAGTACAGAAATTTTTACAGCGAAAATGTACTCATCTCCACCATAAAAAAATCACGCAGAAGCTGCCTCGATTTCTGTGTTAAATCCCAGCACCTCAAAATCTGTGCAGAAAATTTCTGCCTCGTTTTCTGTGCAAAAAGGTACAGTCCGTACAACTGTATGGACCTCGAAAACCATGCCCGAAAATCCTCAATCTGTGCTGTATGGAACAGCAATAAATGCTGTGTACGGCCCTCGATTTCTGTGCCTGTACGGTGTCTAGAAAATCGTGCCAATCCTCTGCTATACTATGCCTCGAAAATCGTGCTAACTTCCTGCTGTACGGTGCCTCGGTTTCTGTGCTGAAAGCATTAAATGCTGCTCCTCGAAATGTGTGCCTCTTCTCGAAATTCGTGCCACTGCTGAACCCTAGTTGCTGCTCTCTCGAAATTCGTGCCCACTTTTTCTCTTGCTCTCCTCCTTCTCTTCTCAAGAATGGAATGTTTTGCCTCCCTTTTCCTTTTTGAGTAAACCCTAATTGAGTTTTTCATCCAACGATGGAGATTAGATTAAATCCAACGGTTGAGATTTGATGATAATAAATTGTCTAATTTAATTCTCATAAATTCATTTTCACTCACCCACTTAAATTTATCAAAAGTGACTTTAAGTTATAAAGTCACATTAAATGCTCATCTCAAGTCATTTAATGCAAGGGTCACTTTTCCCCCCTTTAAGTGACTTAGGCAAAAGTCACTAGGGAAATACGCTTCCTAGGTACAAAAACTAACACTCCCTCTTACCGAGGAAGGTGTTATGCACCACTCCCAACTTGTCTCTGAAGAAAACAAACTTGCCCCTCCCCAAAGATTTCGTCAGGATATATGCTACCTGCTCATCAATGGATATGTACTGCAACTCTACTGCTCCTCTCTGAACATAGTCACGGATGAAATGGTCCCTGATCTCAATATGCTTTGACCTGTCATGGAACACTGGATTCTCAGAGAGCTGAATGCAACTCGGATTGTCACAATAGATCACCGTAGGCCTAAGCTCATGATCAAACAAGTCTACCAACAACTTACGAAGCCACAGTGCCTCGTAAGTAGCCTGACTGGCTGCCATATACTCAGCCTCGGCGGAACTCAATGCAACGGACTTCCGTTTCCGATTGAACCACAACACTGCTACCGAGCCCAAACCGAAACAACAACTGGAAGTGCTCTTCCAATCCCTCACATTGCCTGCCCAGTCTGAATCTATGAAACCAACCAAACTAACTCCACCCGAACCCCTGTAGTTCAAACCATAGTCCACTGTACCTGCAAGGTATCTCAGCACATGGTTTGCGGCAGTCCAATGTACACTCCTAGGCTCCACCATGAACTGGCTAAAAGTGTTCACCGCAAAACACAAGTCTGGCCTAGTGTTGACCAGATACATCAACGACCCAATGAGCTGACGGTAAAGTGTAGGATCCACCAACTTACCCTCAGAAGCATAGCTGCTTCCAGTTGGTGATCATAGGTGTGGACATCAGCCTGCAATCCTCCATCCGAAATCTCCTCAGAATATCAATTGCATACTTCCCGTCCCAGGAAAATATGTTCAGGCTCCTACCAAACCTCCATCCCCAGATAATAATGCATCAACCCAATGTCAGTTAGCTCGTACTCCGCAGCAAGGTCTCTCTTGCAATGTGCAATGAGACGCTCCTCTCCAGTGATAAACAAGTCATCAACATATAACAAAAGAATG
This sequence comes from Larix kaempferi, assembly GCA_027924585.1. Taxonomy (NCBI): domain Eukaryota; kingdom Viridiplantae; phylum Streptophyta; class Pinopsida; order Pinales; family Pinaceae; genus Larix; species Larix kaempferi. Next base: position 2,680,109 of record BSBM01001033.1, read on the forward strand.
AGAGGATCTCCCCAACCACAATGTAGTAAAGGTTGGGATCTGCTTCACTCTTCTGAAAACCCATCGATGTCAAATAAGCATCAATCTTGGAGTACCAAGCTCTAGGAGCTTGCTTCAGTCCATACAAGGTTTTCCTCAACCTGCACACATGAGAATCTCTCCCGTGGATCTCAAATCCCTATGGTTGCTCTAAGTAAACCTCCTCCTGCAGAAGACCATTGAGAAATGCGGTCTTCACATCCATTTGGTGGATTTTCCAACCCATCTCTGCTGCTATAGACATCACTGCTTTGATAAAAGAATACCGAGCAACTGGCGCAAAGGTCTCATCATAATCAACTCCCTCAACCTGTAAAAACCCCCATGCCACAAACCGAGCCTTGTACTTCTCCACACTGCCATCCGCAGCATGCTTCACCTTGTAGATCCACTTGGAAGTCACAACAGACTTTCCCTCTGGTCTCGACACTATCTCCCATGCATCATTCTTCATGATGGAATGGTACTCTTCCATCATGGCATCTCTCCAAACCTGATGCTGAGAGGCCTCCTCAAATGTGGAAGGCTCTGAATCACGAAGACTCGCAACAAGATCCATACCCAATCTATTTGGCATCACTACTGTCCTGATCTCCTCTTGGGGTCTACCAAATGCCTCTGCCTCCTCCAAGGTATCACGAAGCCATTTAGGCTTCCTCTTCCTTGAAGGCTCCTCCCATACTGGTCTATCCTCGTCTGAAGAACTCCCAGAAGCAGAAGGTCCAACACCACGAGGACCAGTGACTGATGAACTAGTCCCTGAAGAACCTGTAACCTGAGAACCAGAACCTGAACCTGTCCCTGAAGTACCTGTCACCTGAACCACTAAACCTGTAGAAGTTGTGCCTGTACCCTGTGATCCAGTCACTCCGGAAACTTGTGGACCTGAGATTTGTATCGAAGAAGCCTGAGTCACCTCAAGTGTGGAAGCCGGTGGCTCCCTCTGCTCTAACTCTCTGGCCTTCCTGAAGGCTCTCTCCTCATCAAACTTCACTTCCTGCCTAACAACAACCTTCTTCTGGCCAGGAAGGTAAATCCGGTAAGCCTTCGAAGTCTCATCATATCCCACAAAGATGCCTCTCTCTGCAGTGGGATCAAGCTTCGTCCTCTTCTCAGAAGGAACGTGAGAGTAAGCCAAAGAACCAAATATGCGAAAATGGCTCACCTCAGGCTTTTTGCCTGTGTACATCTCCTTAGGAGTCTTCCTCCCCAAGCCACAATGGGGACTCCTGTTCTGTAGATAAACTGTAGTACTGCATGCCTCTTCCCATAGAAAGAACGGTAAACTCTGATCATGAAGCATTGCTTTCGCTGCTCCCACAATCAACCTGTTCTTCCTCTCTGCTACTCCATTCTGCTCAGGAGTGTAGGGAACTGTCAGCTGTATTTGTATACCCTCCTGTGTGCAAGTGCCATTGGTGTCTGCTTCCAGCTAAACCATGAAATCACTGCTGATTCCAAGTTGAAGCAACACCTTGAGGTGCTTTTCATGTTGACTGCACTCCCTATCGAGACTGAGTCTGTGTAGCCCTGTAACTTTACTCCGGTCCTGACATGCCTCAGTCCATACTCCATTGTACCTCATAGATACCTGAGGACGTGCTTCGTTGCAACCCAATGTACCCTCTTCGACTCAATTATAAACTAACTCATGGTATTCACAATAAATAAATATTTGGCCTAGTGTTAACCAGGTACATCAATGAACCAATCAATTGCTTATACAATGTAAGATCCACTAACTTTGACTCAAAAGCATCCAACTTCTTTAGATTGGTGATCATAGGTGTAGACATAGGCTTGCAATCCTCCATCCCAAATCTCCTCAGAATGTCAACTGCATATTTTCCCTGTCCTAGGAAAATCTCACCTATATGATGCCACACCTCCAATCCTAAAAAGTAGTGCATCATGCTAATGTCCATCATCTTGAACTTCAAAGCTAGATCTCTCTTGCACATCTCAATGAGCTTCTCTGACTTGGTAAGAAACAGGTCATCAACATAAAGTGCCAAGATGAGTGGATCATCACCAACAAGTGTAAAATACAAGTTGGAATCTACCTAATTGTTGATGAAGCCCATAGCTGATAGATATCCATCAATCATCGAGTACCATGCCCTCGATGCTTGCTTGAGTCCGTATAATGCATTCTTCAATCTGCATACACGAGAATCTCTCCCATGCACCTCAAAGCCTTGAGGTTGCTCAACGTACACCTCTTCCTCACTCACTCCATTGAGGAGGGTTGTCTTCACATCCATCTGATGAACCCTCCACCCCATCTTTGAAGCAATAGATATTCATATAACAACCCTGATAGAAGTATACCTGGCTACTGGAGCAAAAGTCTCCTCATAGTCTACTCCCTCCTTCTAGGAGAATCCTCTAGCCATGAACCTCGCCTTGTACTTCTCAACACTTCCATCTGCAACATGCTTGATCTTATAGGTCCATCTCGAACTCACCGCAAATTTCTCTTTTGGCCTTGACACTATGTCCCACACATCATTCTTCATGATGGATGCATAATCCTCCATCATGGCATCCCTCCAAACCTGATGGCTTGTTGCCTCCTCAACACTGGTAGGCTAGGAATCAATGATGCCACCCATGAGTTCCATGTAACTCGGAAATTGTCTCGGTGGTCTGCTTTGCCTAAAGGTACTCCTAGGATCTTCCACATGCTCTTGAGCATCTTTCAGTGTTTACTCTAGCCATCTCGGCCTCCTCTTGATAGAAGTAGAAGGAGCCTCCAACTCCTCCTCTTGATATGAAGATCGAGTCCTTGTACCTGCTAGTGTTGGTCTCTCCTCAACCTTCGAAACCTCTCGCTCCTCTTCCTCTGCTACTACTGGACGAGTGTCATGTGACTTCCTAAAGGTTCATCTCTCATCAAATTGAACATCCCTCCTCACCACTGTTTTCCCAAGTGATGGAATGTATATCATGTATGCCTTTGAAGTCTCACCATAGCCCACAAAAAATACCCTTCTCTGCTGAAGGCTCCAACTTCGTCCTCTTCTTCGATGGTACATGCACATACAATGGACATCTGAAGATACGAAAGTGACCAATCTTTGGTCTCACTCCTGTGAATGCTTCCTCAGGAGTCTTGTCCTCCAAGACCTTATGAGGGCTCTTGATTCGAATGTAAACTGTCGTGTTGGATGCTTTTGCCTAGAGAAACATGGGCAAATATTAATCGTGAATCATTGCCTTGGTAGCTCCAATGATGGCCTTGTTCTTCCTCTCTGCAACCCCATTTTGTTGCGGGTTGTAAGGTACTGTTTGTTCCTTCTTAATTCCTGCCTCCTTGCAGAAATCCTTGAACTTGTTGTTTGTATACTCACCTCCATTAACTATCCTGAGAACTTTGATCTTCCTCTCTGTCTGGTTCTCCACAAGAGCGTTAAACACCCAAAACTGACTAGAGACCTCATCCTTGGTCTTCATAAAGTAGATCAACGTCCTCCTGGAGAAATCATCTATGAAGGTCACATAGTAGTTATACCCAGTCAACGATGACAATGGCATAGGACTACATATATCTTAATGCACCAGATCCAATATTCCCTTAGACCTGCTATCATTGCTAGCAAAGTTTGTCTTGGCATACTTGCCAAGCGCACATCCCTTGTACACACCATGTTGCTCCACACTAAACTCTGGACGACCAATGACAATCTCCCTTAGTATCAGTAAATCCCTGTGATGCAAGTGACCCATCCTCCTGTGCCATAACTTGCACAAACTATCATTGTCACTATGAACTAGAGCATGTACTGGTTGAGACTTCAACAAGTGCAAGTTACCCACTTTAATCCCATTCCATAGTCTTGTATCTTAACTAGAGCCTTTCGACCCAACAAGTATTTGTCCACTTTGAAAATAGACCACATATCCCTTGTCCTCAATAACTGAAATCGATAGTAGGTTCTTTGTCATCCCTAGTATATAATATATATAACACATCATTCACCTCCAAAGTACCTCTAGACTCCAATTGAAATTGAATATCTCCAATCCCCTCTATTGCACACTTGGCATCATTACCAAGCTCCACATGTAGCTCTGAGTCTTCCTTTGAAATATTGGTGTATACATCTCGCATTCCTGTCATGTGACAAGAAGCCCCACTGTCCACGAACCATGCATCCTTCGCTAAGGTGCCAGAAAGACAAGACACCGATGAGAACTCCTCAAAATTTGCAACGAACTCACTCACCTATGTGTCTGTTGAGGTTGCAACTTGAGTCTTACTCATGCCCTTCTTCTTGCTTGGAGACTCACTTGCATAATGGCCAAACTTGTGATATGCAAAACACTTGACTTTTCTCCTGTCCTTCTTTCCATCTTGACTGGAAGCCTCTACACCCGCATTCTTCTTGGTTTTCACCTTGCCCTTCCTTGCATGACTTGTATGAGCAACGTTCTCTTCATCATCACCCTTCCATTGGCTTCCATATAGAGATTCTTCTCAAGTCTCTTCTTGGATGAAATCATCCCATCACCTCTCCCATATAGGAAGATTTTCTCGTGCAACAATACCTTTGATGAAGGGAGCCCATGGCTTGGTGAAGCCATTCAGGGCTACTCTTACCAACTCTGCATTTGTCACTGTCTCCCCAATTGTTTCCAACTTATCACGAACCTATGTGATCTTGGAAAGATAAGAAGCCATTGTATTTGATTTGAACATCTTGGTGCTCTTGAGTTACTCCTTTAGCACCATCTTCGTATTGTGGTTATCACTCTGGTAAAGCTTCGTTAGAGCATCCCACATCTCCATAGCTATCTTCTTTCCGGACAAATGAGGTATCACATGATCCTTCAGTGCATCCAAAATAATCCTCTTGGCTTTCACGTCCTTCTGGTTCTGGGCGGCCAGTTGTGTAGCATTAGTAGGAGTTGGGAGTTGTTTGTCCGCAAATTCCTATATCTCATTCTCCATTAGGACTAATGCTATTCTTTCCTCCTAGGGACTGAGGTTGGATACACCCTCCAATCGGTTCTCAAATCTCAGTCTAGTTGTTGTCATATATATATATATATATATATATATATTTTTTTTTTTGGGTTGTAAACCTTTGCCAAACAATTTATTTCTTCTCAGATTTTATTGGGCTTTGATACCATGTTAAATTTTCTCAATACCAAATCTGATTTCTGTTCTCATTAATTTTTATTCTCATAAATTATAAACATAAATACTTGATATCTTTAACCAATAATGTAGCAAAACAAAACAGGGATTTTTTTTATTTTTTTTTATTTTCTTAAAAAACTCATAGCTCTTATTTTATTATTTTTCTTGGGAGGCCCACTTTAGACGTCAAAATTCTTCTAATGACAAGAACCTTGAATGTATTAGTATCCATGTCATGCGGGCCACTTCATCTACGGTTCCTTAAAAAGAAACAATTAAAGATAGTAGTGTCGAACTCTTATGGCTTTGGCAAGAAACCTTGAACAAAGTGTATGCTTGGATCAACAAACAATGTAACCAACTTGATGAAATCTCATTGGATCTTAGCCTTCCAGTAGTGTAAGCACAAGTGGGGGTTGAAAGAGAGTTATGTAGTAGTGCTTTGATTAGCACTATGCATGACTCTATTCATGTACATAACCGCTTGTTCTAGGATTGCAATTATCTCAATGATTAGTAGCTTTAATATTGTGATTAGAAGGTATATTATTATACCCAAAATGTCTATTTCTATGTGAACGAATCTTGTGTATCTTGTTTATATGGTTATACTTCATAGTCAAATGACATGTAGTACTTGTTAGGATATTCCTATACTCCATCCTAGTCCCACCAGTATTTTGATCATTTACATTTTCAGTCATGCATGCACCTTTAGGGTTTGCATGCATTCTAGGGTTTGCATGCATCCCAGTTATCAGTCCAGCACCTAGCCCTCAGTTAGCCAGCCCCCAGGAGCTTCTCACTATTCAGTTTTAGCCCTCCAGTTGCTTAATGCGCCCTTCTTCCTTGATTTTAGGGAGCAACTCGCCCTTCTTCACCTACCAGTCCAGTTGTCACTCAGTTACACTCAGTTACAATTAGTTACACTGAGTTACACTGAGTTACAGTCAGTTACAGTCAGTTACAGTCAGTTACACTCAGTTACACTTAGTTACATTGAGTTACACTCAGTTACACCTACCAGAGTTAGTTTGACTGATGGTTGACAGTTGCTTGAGCATTGATGACTCCACTGATGATGATGAAGACTTCCAGTTGCGCTCCGATGATCATGAGGACACCTAGTTGTGCTCCGATGACACTCTATTGATCTTATGATCACTCTGAGAGGCTAATTCGAATTGCCACCTTAGGCATTCGAATCCTCTCTACCATTGTACTATTTATTTGTCCATACTGTGATTAATTAATTAGTGTGTGTGAAGTATTATTGCTTCTATCTGAGTTCTACTGTACCATATTATTCTGTTGCTCATTATACTGTATTGTTCACTCTTCTTCTATTTTCCTGCTTAATCATAATTACTCTTGTGAGGTACACATCATCTCTTAGATCTGTTGTGAGGATTTTCACAGTACTAATCTCGTGTTACTTAAGAGTTGGATGTGTTTTCGCTTTTAACATTCATTGCCCTAGTTTGAAGTTAAAATAAGTGGTTTCTAGATCTCTATTATGTCTTGAGAGTTGGAGATGAGAATATATAAAGAGTTGGGCAAAAACTTTGTGAATGATCTCTCGAATCTAGGTGATTTGTGATGATGGAGATTGTAGGAGTGATGTTAGATCACCAAGTTCAAGTGTCCACATGTTGAGTGAGAAGTCAAAGTTTGAATTAACATTAATGGAGTTGATTGGCTTTGATTGTGAGAATGGACATCGATGAATTTGATCATCTTTGACAACAAGAGTTGACATTGATGTGAACAAAATTGCTAAATGAGGTAATGGAAGAGTTGATGGAAAGGTGGTGGACTGACTTTGACAAATAATTCTATCCAACCTATAACTTCTGTTAGATTGTGTTATACCATGCACCAAGCACACAGAAGGTGTTTATATATGAGATATGCACATGCTTAGTTGAATATTGTTATCTTGTTATTCGTACATAGGTCATATTTTTTATGCATAAGTATGGGAGATTTGTGCTAGATTGCATTGTGGGGTGTGCGTATTAGCACTTCGGTTAGTACTTTGTATAACTCTATGAGTCTATTCTTGTGTGGAACTATTTGTTTTAGAATTGTAATTATCTCCATGATTATGTTGAAAAGTGTAGCTTGAGTAGGAGCTTCTTGCACAAGTTAGGCGTGAACTTGTGAGGAGAAGTTCAAGACAACTTCTTAGTGACCACCTAGTAAAAGTGGGAAAATATACCATCTTGTAATTTCACTTAATAAATAAAAGTGAAAGTCTAAATTCCTTTGATCTCTTAGTCTTAGAAATCTAAATGAAATATTTTAGAGATTATAGAATATTAGTGAGTTGGATTTGATATAATGTTAGCCATACACCTCATTGTTGAGATAAATTGGTTGCTAGGATTAAGGAGATTAGTTGAGATTTGTTGCTAGAATCAAGGAGTTGGTTGCTAGAATCAAGGAAGTCGGTTGTTAGAATTGAGGAGATTAATTATTTCTCTCAAAGCATAAATAGGACAAGATGGGAGGAGAAGTTGAAGAACACACCAAGGAAGTTGTGTAAAGAACACAACAATGAAGTTGTGTGAGGAACACACACTAGTGAAGCCAAGGAGGAAAGAACACAGATAGCAGGAGGAGGGTCAACCAACAAGGTTGAAGACTCCATGGATAGTATCGTACAATGTCATACAAGTTACAACATTTTTTCAAATTTATGTGTAGGTGCATCGTTTCTTTTCTAGTAGGCTGTAAACCTCAGGATGAGGTGTTCTTGTAAGTTTTGATTCTTAAAATGATAAGTTGATTTGAAGGACAATATTCTTGTGTACTGTGTTTATGCTTCCGTTGTTCATTTTCAGCTATATGTGTGATTGTTGCATGTTTAGAACTATTTATTTTTGTGGTTAATTAAGTTTAGATTTAATTTATTTAAATAAAGAAAAACATAAGACAATAGTCACCCAGGGCCTGAAAATTTACAGATTATGAGCTTAATGCTATGATTATTAAGGTATCTTATTATTATATCGACAATACTTGTGTTTGTGTGATTGAATGTCTTGTGTAGCTTGTTTATGTGGTAATACTTCACGTCAAATTGCTACATGTTATATTGGTTTGTAGCTTCAATGGTCCCACCTAAGTTGTGTTTTTTGAGACCATGACTAATTGGCTTTCGAAATTAGTGTTGAAATCTAAAAGTTTGGCTAGGGACAAGGTCTTGTTTGGGTTGATGTGACGTCTCCATATAGAGAAATTGGGGATTGGTTCATGTATCTCACATACTCATACATTTTTGAGTGTGGGGTTTCTTGAACAACCCCACAACACTCCCAAAATTTGTAAAGACAAAGGCATGCAATCAGAAATTGACAAGACAAGTCGTTGAGACAAATCATTTCCTTAGCGCAAAGAACAGGAAATGGGGAAGAAGAAGGGATTGTTAGAAGCCTCCCTTCTTTTGAAGAATTGTGGATTTGATACTATGAAGGGTGCTATAGATTCCTTTGGACCAACATTTTTAGATACAAGGCACTTGGTCTCTCCCCTTTTCCTTTTACTATTTCACCTCTCACTCATCCCACTTCCTATTTTTTATGTCTATTTCACATTTCATATGCTTTGCAACTAAAAGACAATTTAGTCATTGAGAAACCTTCTTGGAAAACTTCTAGCTTCCTTCCATGCACCTAAAATATAAGATTTAACTAAAGAAAGCTACAACAAATTTTTGAACTCCTAAGAAGATAAAATCAACCTTAAAATCCTAAAGTAAACAATTGTACATGGTTGATTTTCTTATTGTTTATTTGTTACATTAGTTACTTAGTATGTGCATGCTAGTTTTAACTTTTAACTTCAATTTACTATCATTTAACTTGTTGATTTTACTTATTTGTTATTGCATTTCAATTTTCTGCAAGTTTATGAAATATTTTATGGCTTGATTTCACTGTTTGAAGCCATAAATAGTTTGTTGTTTTAGCCTATTTACTGTTGTAAATTTCCGGCAAGTTTACAAAGTATTGTTAGTCTGTAATTCATTGGTAAATGTCATTTTCAACTTGCTGTTATTTTATTTATTGCTGTAATGTTCATTTCCAGAAAACTTGTTGTGTATTGGATGACTTTATTTTACTGTTAAAAGTCATTTTCAACTTCTTGTTATTTTAGTTATTGATGTAATGTTCATTTCCAACAAACTTGTTGAGTATTGGATGACTTTATTTTACTGTTAAAAGTCACTTTCAACTTGTTGTTTTGATTTAGTAACTGCTATATTTTATGTCCAGCAAGCGTATCAAGTGTTGAATGCCATTTAAAACTATATTAACATTGTGTATTTCTGATTTGGGGTTATTTATTACAATATTTGTTGCTTAATCTTATTAGTTTTACATGCTTACTATTGTTGGTAATTAACCAAACACTTCAACACTTAAGCATCTAAATTAATTCCAGCTCAAGACAAAGAGGATCTTAGTCTTGACCTTAAGCAAAGGGTTTCTTTGTTCAAGGCCAACACTTGCCTCTTTGCAAGAGGAAGATTTAAAGGAGATATCTTTTGAATAACCCTCATTTTCCAAAAAGTGATTGGATACCATAAGAAAACTTTCAAGTACCTTGGGGATCACTCGAGGGAAGCACTTATCATAATTGGGTTAATCTTCTCACATTAATCTTGGCTATCAACATCTTGTGCTTCACATTACACTTGGGTTACTTCATCATAAATCTGGAATCTAAGTTATACCTTTTGATTATGTTGATGCTTTTCATTTCATAACATGTGTTGTATTTAAATTTGAATTAAACTTCTTTCATATGTTATGCAACTTTGATGGTTTATGGTATATTGTTAATCATTCAATGTGTGAAATGACCCTTTAGTTAATCCTTTGATTATAGCCCATTGAATCTTTATCCTCCAAACCCCATAAACTTATAAATTTATAATTGAATCTTTGCTAGGATACCGTGCCATCTTTATCCTAGCCTAACTAAGTAACTTAACTTTAATTCTTAACATCTCCCTAAGTATCCTTAGTTGCCTCATAAATCAGCTTAACTAGTATTTGAGAAAGCTAGGCCACTTTGTATTGTTTCCTTAAGCATTGCATGTGGAAACTCCTAGTTAGTGCCCTGGAAGGTTTAGTTGTGGACCCCTCCTGTGGCTAGTTTAGATTTTCACTAGGAGATTTATGAGACCTAAAGGGAGAGGCTTTTCCTTGGTAGTGACACATTGGAGGAAAATCCTAAGGTTATGCAAGTTTGGTAGCTAGTCTTCCTTGCACTATTTAAGCCGCTGAATTGTGCATAAACAAGACTACAAGAAGAGAGGAAAATGGAAGAAATCAAAGCACACTAAGGAATTGACTAGACAAGAGAATGATTGGAGAAATTAGAAACTAGGGTGCAATGGAGGACATGGACACCATTTGAACAAATATGTTGAGTGGACGGGTCTTGCATTATAGCTTATTGTTGGACAATAGAGATATATTTTAGGGTGGGTTTTCTCCTTTGCACTAGGGGTTTCTTGCTATAATCTGGTGTGTATATTTGATGCTTATGCATTCTCTTGTATTACGTTATCATTCCTTTTATTCTCCCCCAACCAGTAACACATCCTCATTTTTGAAAGACTCAACCTCCCTTGTAAGGAAGATTAAAAATTGAAAAATGGGTGAAGGTGAAAATCTAGTCAGCTCTGATATGATGTCCTTATACACCAAAATCTTGGCGGATGAAGCCATTGATGTCATTCGAAGAATTGAAACATCACTGAAAATAAAATTGCAGAGTTGGTGAAAATATATCTAAAATCCACATATTTTAGTTACAATGGAGTTATATATGAGCAGACTCACAATGTAACAATGGGTTCGCTACTATCCTCCGTTGTTGCGGACATCTATATGGAACACTTTGAAATAAGAGATTTAAACTCCTACCCACACATTCCAAACATTTTTGTGAATTGGAGACATGGAAAAGAAAGGCTCGAGGAATTCATGACACCCTTAAACAACCTCTTAGAGACCTCAAATTCACCATTGTGGATGAAGAGAATAGCAAGCTCCTTTTCCTAGATGTTCTTCTCACCATGAAAGAAGATGACACTCTCAGGTATGGAGTTTATAGAAATAATACTCACACAAATAGATATCTACATGCAAATTCACATCACCATCCATCTCTAAAGATATGTCTCATCTACACCCTTGCCACAAGAGCAACAAGAATTTTTGATGAAGAGCATCTAGACTAGGAATTAGAGCACTGGAAGGATGTCTTCCACATGAATGGATACCATGATGCCCATATTGATAAGACAATTCAGGGAGCTCATAACAAAGGACTACCAGATCGAGTTGTGGAGATCCCAAGAATCACACTTCCATACATCAAGGGAACCAGAGATCGAATTGCCAAAGTTTTGAAAAGAAAAATATCATCGTAGTTTTCACTCTCCTAAACATTATTAGAAGTATCCAATGAAGGATTCACTAGATCTCAAGCAACAAATGGGAGCATATTCTATGTTGTGCTTGTGTGGCAAAGTCTATGTTGGTGAGACTGGTCATTTGCTATAGATCCGTTTGAAGGATCATACAACAGACATATCCTATGATCGAGCTCACAAATTAACCCTTGCAGAATGTGCTCATAATAATGCCCGTCATATCTGCATAGAAAAAACAAAGTTGATTGTAAAAGAAGAATACTATGCAAAAAGGAGAACGTGTGAAGCCTTGGAGATAGAGAGATGGAACAACATGCTCAATAGAGATAAAGGTCTGAAAGTAAGCAATGTGCGGAGGTCTATAATAAACCAACTATTTTGTTTTTTAATTTATTTGGGATTTCTAAAGAGCTGACTCTCACTCTCTTGTTTTGGCGTGACTGTGTTGTATATATACACCCTTCATTGCATCATTCTTCTCATCCCAATTATGTGAATTGAGATCCCTTGAAAATGGATTCATTTGAATGAAGTCTAAAATGCCGGTTTATAAAATTAAACATAGGTTTTCCTCTTATCTTAAACATCTATACCTGTGAATATGAATTCTCTCAATTCAACAAATGAACATGTTGACTGTTATGATTTATTGCTGTTAATGGGTTATTGTTTCCTTTACTTTATGAGCATTCTGCACTTACCATGATGGATGGATGAATAATATGATGAGATCTGCAGTGTACTTGTTACTATTTAGATTAAGAGTTTATTTACAATAGTGTTTTGCCATTTGCAATTGCATGCATGTCAAAAGCGTTGGCTGCTAAGTCTCCAACTTTAGTACAAACCCAATAAACATAGAAAAATAATCTTACTTCATTTCAACCTAATAACAATTGGAATAGAATAACTTTATTTTGAACTATCCCATGCAAGGATAGACTTTGAGAGAAACTTGGGGAAAAAATGCAACAAAAGTTTAGGAGCATTTTGATGCTTGGAACAATGGAGGGGGAAAGTTTCCAGTATAAGTTTGATCTTCAAATTTCTCTTTAGATTTTTATCTTTTCTCTTTAAATTTCACATTTTTAGATTATGGCTTATCACTTCCTCTTATAAAACCTTGCATTCAACCACACCCTAAATGTTCAAAATCCTCTAAAGAAAAAAATATAACTTCAAAGGCATAATGAACTTCTTTTCTTTTCATAGAGAAAGTAGCAATGCCATATTGAAGAAACAAGATTTGGAAGTGGAAACTTAGCAAATTGGATACAAGGGAGAATTGATAGATCATAGATAGGACAACTTGATTGGATGGCGAAGGATTCTTGGAGATGGAACTCCAGAGATTTTGTAGCTTAATATTTGCTTCTTGTCTGAGATTACTGGCTCCTTTGATCTGGAGAAGAACTATCCACTTATAGATTCATCCAATTTATCAAGAGTGGCAAACATTCTTCCAAGATAGTAGGCACAAGCTAGTTATGGTGCAGATTTGTTTATGCTAAAGTTTGGGAAGTAATTGAGAATCTTGAGAGACCACTGCCTCTATAGTGTACCAAAATAGGGTGCATACAATTATATAGACAATGGTGGAGAGAGAATGAAAAATATATTTTATTAATGATGATACAATGTGACATCTCTCCTTGTTATCGCTCGAATCTGCACCAGCATACCTACACAACAACTCCGGACAACCAACCTCGTCACTGTTGGATGTTTTTCCGTTCGGACTAGTGCTTTTCTAGACTCTGGGGGGTGTCCCTAGGGATTGTGTGATGTTATCAAACTAGTAAATCTGCATAAATAATCCAACTAATCAGCACACAAAAACTTGCACTTGAGATGCACATAAACAGCCAAGAGGAAGGGTAAATTCTTTGTAAAAATCAAGATGGTTCAGATCAGATTGATAACTCAAACACATCAGGGAAATGAAATGAGGTGAATGTGTGCTTTGAGTGAATAAAAAATCAAAGAAAGTGCACTAAAGCTAACCAAATCACTGCATTACACTTAAAAGTACTATCCAACCAAGAGATTCCAAGAGCCAAAGACAAGGCATAGTTGAACCAAATCAATGTGTTATTCAGGAGACCAAATTACATCATAATTACAACACATGACAGGCTGCATTAGGTCCAATAGTATGCAATGATGGAAGTGGTCTGTTTGATCCAGAAGGTGGGAGGACGATGAGAATTCTGCTGCTGCAAACTGCTCAGAAAAATACTGTCTAATGCATACAAAGTGATCTCAAACCCATTGAGATAGAAGATCAAAACCCTTTGGGACCAATTCACTCTAACTATATATGGAAAGAGGAAAAATCATGCTAAATTGACAAAGTCTGCATGGCACACTTTCCATATCAAAAACTTAATTTCCAAAAAAAACATTCTGCATGTTCTTTTTCCAAGATAGCAGTTGCTGTCACTAGTAAAAAGAATCAATTCACTCTAACTGTCTATGGAAAGAGGAAAAATCATGCTAAATTGACAGTCTGCATGGCACACTTTCCATATAAAAAACTTATTTTCCAAAAAAAGCAATCTGTATGTTCTTTTTCCAAGATAGCAGTTGCTGTGACTGGTAAAAACAATCACAAATATCTATTAGGAGCAACCACAAAGTTTACTTCAGTCAACTGTAACATGCAAATGAATGAGTAAATTGCTGTTTCCAAGTGCCAGACTGCTGAAGATATCCTTCAAGTTGCACTTAGTATGCATGCTGTAGCTACTGGTTATTAGTTCGGACAACCTGCTAATAATAACTCCTTCCAGCACTGATATTTGTGTAGAAGACTGCTTTTATCTCACTGTCAGACCACTAACAAGTCATCCTTCTCCTAACCAGTTCGCTGTTTCTCATTTCTTATGATAAAATCTGCTAAATATCTCCATCCAGCACTAATCTCTTTGTGGAATTTACTATTTCAAATATGTTTCTGTATCATGCAATCAGTCTAAGAATTTCTGTTGATAAAGCTTGCCAAAACTAAGCCACCTCAATGCTGATCTCTGCAATATTTAGCACTGTTTTGGGAAATCAATACCTGATAATAGATATATCTGCTGTTATTATTCATTAATTCATTCATGTCTGACATGCTCATACTTTGCTGAAAAATGAGCCCAAACTACCTCCACAAACTCCCTTGAACAATGGGGTTGCATGCACACTGAAAACAATACATTTCGCTTGCACAAAAGCTCCCATAAATGGCTCTTCCAGTGAAATTCTCCTTGGAGGATAAAGTTTCCAAAAATGTTTCTCATGCTAAATTTGGTGAAGGCAAATCAAGTCAGGATTTAATACTAATTGTAGGCAAGGATTGGATAAAGCATTGACTAGGCTTAAGGATTGACTAGATTAGCAAAATTGCTAACTAGAACAAGATCAGTTGAACTGGATTTTCTGCTGGACAAATTTAGCAGCAGCAATTCGATTTAGGCTTTTCTGGCTTGACAAAATTAGCAAAGGCGTCAGCCATGGATATACTTAGGCAAATCAGGGTTTTTGATTTACCTCTCATGCAATATACCAACAAAGTAGTAAGTTTGAGCTAGGGTTTAGACCTGTCAAAATAAAGAAGGATGACAACTAAATATGGCAATGCAAATTAGGGTTTGGATAGAAAAGCATTACGAATGATAAAATTAGGCAACATGCCAACTACACAAAAGGAGGTCGAATTAGGTCTCAGGTTTGACAATATCAGCAACATTAATTTGACCCAAGGTGTGGACATTGCAGTTTTTCCAAAGTTCATGGAAGAGATATAGGTTTTAGCATAAGGATATTTTAGCAAAATCTCACTTAAATGGAAACCCTTTGACAAGCTGCCACGTGTCACACTGAGAGAACATTCCACCTACTCAATACTGTACTTAACTCGTAATTTGTCACCAACTGCCCAATCCACCACTACACACTAGAAGTCTAGAACTATGACATTACGCTTTGTACCTGCTATAAATAGCGCTACTGAATATAGACATGCCCAAAAAAGCAGTTTATCTCCTAAGAAGTAGGAAAGACTGAGAATGAAGAGAACAATTAACACTGCTTCCAAATATAGAATGTCTAAAATAGACATTGCTAAAAATAACATCCCTCATGTCGATGAAAGCTGTCTCATTAGACATGTTTTTTGTAAGGAACCCAAATATGTGCTCAGAATTGACATGCAAGCCTTGAAAAGCAAACTGCTAAAGGTGGCCATGGGCTTTTCTTACAACCTTTAAAGTCTCGCCAACTTAGTCTCATCTTAATGAAACTTTCACAGTCAAACCTGGCTGTATTATACACCAAAACAGACCTTGGGCAGACTGGTACCTAATCAAACCATTAAAACCCTGCAAGATAATAACTGCAGATCTGAGGACATCTTGTTAAATTCACGTGGGCACTAACTCTCGCCGTAGTCCAAAGATTATACGTTTTTGCCCCTTTTCTGGCCTGTTTTCTGACCATTTTCCCCAAAATCCGGTTGTAATTTTTTGAATCCCAGATATAAGGTGTTAAGATTGCATAATCAGGGTGCCACAGGGGTTTTTGAGGTGCTGAATCCATTTTTACAATAAAAAATGGATTCTGAGCAATGAAAAAGTTGTGATCTGACCGTTTTCGAATTTCTGGATTCTGTCAAGAATCTGCTGAAAGTCAAAATTGTCTAATTGTTAGAGAACTCCCTAACTCTCCTTCAAGTCACCACTGATCCAGCATCTGTAAATACTAAATAGTACAAATTGTAGATTGTATCTTAAGGTACAGATTTGATGTCCTAAAAGTGAGTACATGTTTATTAAAATGCTGGCAGGTTTTCAAAAAGGGAAGTTTCCAACCCGAGAGACAAAGGGGTGCTTCATTTAGTGAAAAGTGGAAAAGTTTTAATACAGGCAAGTTGTCTCTGGTCAATTGTTTTATTTTTACTAATTTCATGTTGAAGATATAAATTTGCATTTTTCATCTATTTGATTGGAAGGCATCAAAATGGAAACCCAGTATTTGAAATGGCATACATGCTGTAGGCATCTAATACTTGTTTATCTTTGCCATGCAGATATGTTCATGGAAGATGGAACAACACAGGTATCAAAGGATAGAGCACCACCACAGAAAACCTTTGTGAACTCAAAGAACAAAACGGCAATGAATCATATGCATGGCAGTTTAATCGATAGAAATGCAACCAATGATCATAATTCTGCCTTTCATAAATCTGACTCTGTTACCATGAATAAAGATTGGGAAGGAACAAACGTGTCTCAACAGAGAGATGACTTAGAACCAGCATTGACATGCAGAAACTTGATTTCTGGTAGAATTAACCCAGAGAATGAGGCAATAAATCATATGCATGGCAGATTAATCAATAAGAATGCTATTCATTGTCAGATTGATGGCTTTCATCAACCATTCTCTGACCCTATTACTAAAAACTCTGAGGGTGCAAAGGCTGCTCGACAGGAAGATGACTTAGAAGCAGCAACAGTTACTCACGAACATAATATTTCAAGTAGAATTCCTCATGTTGAAAACAATATCTTGGGATTAACACGCATGGAACAAGATCCAAAAGGAGGAACATCTTTTGCATCGCAGAATGCTGAGATTTATTGTAACAAGAAGGCATCTTTATCTGTAACAATAGACTGGGATGATGAAGTTGAAATGCTTATGGCTGATCAGCTTGATTTGTTTGATTAGCATTCCGACTGGAAATTACATGGAAGTATTATCCTTTGTACAGTATCCTTAACATAGTTCTTTAGCTAGGATTTTACTTAGATGTCACCTTTCAATCTGTACCATCTAATCGAATTTTCAAAGTTACATAATCATATTGCTTGGTTATGAGGGAAATAGAAAGGGGAAGATCATTATGTTTCCTCATAACTTTGGTTTCTCACTCTAAGCAACTGGCTTTTACTGATTATTAACTAACCAATGTCTTAAACAGCTGGATAGAAGTTTAGCCTGGATAAACTCATTCCAGGCTAAAACAGTAATTTCAGAAAGGCTATTTTAAAACCGAGTTGTAATTAACAACTTATTTCAAGTACTTGTATTTCATTGGCTGTTTATGCACCCATCAGGTAATTTGTGAACTTCTGGGTAAGAAAAATCCAGACTTCTCAGTATTATGTTACAACTACACAGCATGGTTTTTTGATATAGAATATTATATATACTACCTTGAGAAAAACCGATCCATTGCTTGTTGGATTTCAATCCAGAACGAAGGCATTTTGATTTAACATTTATTCAACTGTGTAAAAAGCTTCTTTAACCTTTGAATACACTAAAATAGCAACAATCCTTAACAAGACTAGTAAAAGCTAGCGTATTTTGTCTGGAGTAGGATATCATGTCTACAGAATGCTCCATTTCTGGTGCATCCCGCCAGCGAGAGATCACAAGGCTGGGAATGAGATAGCCCCGTATTTTCATCATTACTAGCAAGCAAAAGGTTTCCAACCGGGGAAGGGGATTTCCGTAACAAGGGGACTAGGGCAGGGGACTAGGGCATAGTAACAAGTTTCAAGTATGAATATGGATATAAATAAGGGGACTAGGGCATAGTAACAAGTTTCAAGTATGAATATGGATATAAATACGATTTAGTATAGAAAAAAAAAGTAATGAAAAGATTTAGTATAACAAAAATATATGAGTAGACATCTCAGAGATACGAAAACATGAATTTTGAAATTTTAGAAAATTTCAATATATACATAAACTATTCAAAATTTAGAAGTAATAGTTTTTTTAAAAAGAAACTTGAAACATAAAATTTGTAACGTATCATATAATAATGTGAAAACACATGTATGATGTGATCATCATCATTACTTCAAGGGTTCTATGAGATTTGTTAGTGTAAAAAAATAGTTAAAAGTGGAAACAAATAAAACAACATGAACTCAAACACACACACACATGATGTGATCACCCTCCTTCACAAGTTCCATGAAAAATATTAGTGTAAAAAAATAAAGTTAAAAGTTAAAACAAATGAAACAACATTATCTCATATGGATAAATTTTAAATCTTAAGTTAAAAGTTGAGCCTCATGACCCATGCATCTATATTTTTGAGGTTGATTAGGTAATGTGTGTGATTTCAAAACTCGTTAAAGATTAAGGCAAACAATAGTCACAAATTTGTTTGAAATGATCCCTAAGTTTTTTGTCCTCCTCTTATTTTGATTTACTTTCCAAGATCGTTCTTGCTTATGTCATTTAAGTTTATATTTATTTATATGAAAGAACATATGGGCTGAAGATTCACAAATGCCATTGTGGTCTTGTGATGGTAATAGTACAGGTTATTAATTGCTATGTTGCTATTCTATTTCCACTCTTACATTAAGATTGAACGAATAGTTGAATTGTAAAAGTTAAACTACAACATGAGCATTATCTATTCTATTTAAAGTTTCACTCTTATCTTGACAATAAAATGCTAATGAGTAGTGTCAAATTGATAATGGTTAAACATAAGCAAACAATGTGGTGGTATTTTAAGTTCAAACATTTAAATATATTTCAACATGCATAGTAACATTTCCTTGATCTTTAAAAGTATAAAGTTGTAAATACATTTAAGCATTTAGTTAACTTGACCATATTTGTACTATGTTGAATATCTATTGAATTTTGAACTCCATGTGAATTTTTTTACACCAAAGAACAATATAGTTGAATCTCGCTACTATGTGCTAGGGTACTAGGCAGAGAGCACCAATAAGCTTGGGTGATATGCTTGGGACATTGGGAGTGTTGACGGATGAGGGATAGACATGCAAGAATGTAGTGGGAAAAGGGCATTTGTTGGGATGGTCCTTTCAAGACCTTTCCAATCTTAAGAAGGGTAATGCCTTTACTATGTGTTACCACCCAAACCCTTACTTTGTGATAAATCCTTTAAGCAGAAGCAAGACCTTGGTAGAACTATGAGGGGCTACACAATATCCCCACAATAGCTCCTGCACTTTAGGTTAACTCTCCTCCAACACAAGGTGGCCTCCCCTAACTTAGGATTGTTAAAGCTTAGGCAATTAGGTAAGGTGAAATTGAAGAGTGGCTTTGGCAAAACATTTTTTTAAAACAAGGTAATTAATATGGGTGATGCGACGATCAAGACCTAGGCATATGGATTCATAGGGCAACAAGCATTTGAGGACTCTTGTGAAAATATGGGGTAATAACTCAGTCAAGGACTCGAAACTAGCATATTATACTGAAATTGTGTATTCCAAGCATTTTGATTTAAGAAATGATACCTAAAGTAATATGTTTCAAGTGTAGGATGGGAATACTTAAAAGAAGAATCAAGTTAAAAGAAGAATCAATTACAAATAACTACTCCAAACAAAAAAAACAATGTTACCAAGACTTTGCTGCCCCATTCATACATAAATCTTCAAGAAATCTGCCATAATTCTTGAGCAATAAGGAACAAAAGCAAATGCCAACTACTCAACAATCACCACTTATATGCTACTAGTGTTTCTCCAAAACCATCCATGCAAGTCAAATGGAGAGCATCATTTCATGTAGAGTGAGCTCATCTTGTTTTACAATAAACAAGTAATTCTTTTATTAGAATCATTAGTTCTCCAAGGAATACAGCAAAATATTACATTTTTAACTTCCTCAATAAACACCTAATTAAAAGTAGCAATGAGTTGTTGCGATTCACTTCCCTCTCCCAAGAGAAACAATAAAATAATCATTTTTATCTTCAAGGAAAACAATATAATAGTTCTCTTATGTAACTAACTCTTTGAGAAGATTCAACAATAATAGAATAATGGAGTTAGTTAGCAACAACCTCCAAAATTAGCCCAAGAAAGTAGGGAACCTCCTTAGATGAGGGTTTGACCAAGCAACAACCTTTAAGAAATGATAAATAAATCCCTCCAAAAGTGTTCCCATAATCCACACATGTGCAAGGCTCCAAGGTGGATAAACCGAAGTTTGACCAAGCAAGAAACTCTACCAAGTAAAATCCTCAATGGCACACGTCCTCCAAAATGTACAACGAATCTTTTCAAGAGGCACATGTGGCTTGAACAAGCTCCTTAAAGTTAGGCTGCTCCATAACCAACTCCACACCTGTGGAAGAATCATGAGTGTAGGAAGGGAACTCCTTAAAACAAATACTTCTGACCCTAAAAATTGGCACATGTGGTCTCCACATATTCCTTGAAGTTAGGGTACATTCTTAATTAGCTTTGTAGCATTGTTTTCAATATATAACAACCTCCCACATGTGACCAATGAGTAAGGAGTCAACAAATCTCTGAATAAACCTCGAAGAATGTGCATGAGCAACCACCTTGACAATGAAATAATAGAACAATCTTTGAGTGACAAGGCACCCTTGAATACTGTGCCATTCTAACCAACAAGGGACCACAAGGAGTTTGCCTAGAGAAGTGTGTCAAGTTTGTTGTAGCTTCCATCAAACCAAGATCCAAAACAATGAGAATAAGGAAGGTGCCCTAGAATTGTACAAAGATGGTTATGCTCATCAACAATAAACCATAAATATTCCTTCTAAGGCCAAGTCATCATAACAAAGCCATGGAGGTGTGCCCTAGGGAGATGAACTCCCTCTTCAAGCAGTAAAGTAGTATTATAATGCATGTTTGCCTCAAAATATGTGTGAAGAGAGATAATACTCTAGTGAAAACCATGATGTATCTCAAAATAACCATTTTCCAAGTGGGAAACCAACCAAATGAGCTAGGCTGCTCCAATGCTAGGCCTCCATGCGATTAAAATAGTGTTAAATCACCCTAACATGTGTGCCATATGTGAGCACACCATTGAGGGTTGCAATACATGACATGATACTATGAATGATGTGTTAGGAACACCCAAAACACTTGGGGCATTCATACTAAGAGCCATCGACCATATTAGATACATCCCAAATCGATGTTGAAAACATGTGAACAAGGACACATATGCTAGTCACATTCAAGGAGAATAATAAACATTAAAAGGTGCAAACCATAAGTAGTATGGCATCCAATCTCCTAGAGCACTCCATCACCATCATAATCAAAACTTAGGAAAACTATGGCAAAGCACTTCTTTAATTTTATCATCACACCAAAGAGCAATTATTAGCTCTTGAAACTTAGGGAGACCCTAATTTGATGGGTTCCCACCCCATGGAATGCACTAAGGGTTAAGTAAATGTACGAATGCTAAGCCAAAACTTTCCAAAACATGCCAAGACTCTCAAAGAAGAGGGCTGCACTAAACCAATAAGATATCAAACATGCCAATTGATCAATTAAAATACCATAAGTATATGAAGATATCCCATCTAACATCCACTAGCAACAACCAAAGCATCAAATCAACCCCGCGGTAGTAGCTTCTCTAAGAAAAAACACACATGTACACCCATTTCATCAAATGAATCCACCATGTCAACCATGGAAGTTTGATCCTTGTGATAAAAATCACAAATGTTGTGATGAAATCACATGTATAAGCCTCATCCAATATGAGGGGTAGCATTATGCTTAGGTAAGACCTTTTAGTACCTTTTTAATTATGTTCAAGTCACTACAAAGCCTTAAAGCTTGTAGGTGGATCTATTGATTGTCGAGGACTAGGTGGATATGTCAACTATTGAGGATCATTGAATTTCAAATCTTGTTTATGCTATTTGTCACTTGGTAGGACATTTTAATGGAACTACTACAATATGGTTATGCTTTTTGTCACCTAATTGCACCTTTCACTAGAGCCTTCAAGGCATAGACAACCCCACCTGCTTTGAATCTTTGCCACGAGATGGAAATAATGTCATAGCTTTGTCATTGTAATATAAATATGATATCACAACCTATTAGTCCTCAACAACTACCCAAGCCATGTAACTTGGGGCCCCACCTAAATTTTTGACTCCAGGAATCAGGACCAATTCTTCTAGCATAACCTTAGTATTAATGCTTCATGCCCCATCTCTTCCATAAATGTCTTATTTATACATTTTTGGACATCGTTGAGACAATTGGAGGATGGTTTCGAGGAGTTACACCTAAAAACCTACTTTTCCAACCTTGTAGTTTTGTGAATTTATATATATATAATGCACATGCTATTTTCCTAAAGGAAAGGAGCATGCACACGTGCCTTGCATGAAGGAAAGGTGCATGTCCCCTCAAAGGCAGTATTTCTCAGTGAAAATAAGCTGGAAATAGTTGGTGGTTTATCATGAGGTGGGATCATTAGTTATGAATGACTCAAACATATGATTTAGGGTCCGCAGAAGCTATTAGGGACTCTTCAGGTGACATTAAGGACATTTGGAGAGCGGTTAGGAATATTGGATGTAATTAGGGATGTTCTTATGCCATTAGGGTCATTAGGGTCACCCACATGCCATTAGGGTCATTAGGGTGGCATTAGAAGGTCATTGAAGTGCTAATTAGTGATCTAACACTAGTTTTAACTTTCCAAACTTGTGTCGGTATTGAACTTTCATGATGAACCTCATTCTTATCTTTTTCCAAACCTCTAAAGTGGCCTTGAAGCGAAATCCAAAACACTTGGGAAGTTTCCAAAAAGAGAAATCTTAACATCATAGCAATATGTCTTACAAGGGCCAAAATTTCAGAGCAATAAGGCCCAATTGGACCAAAAATTTGGAGCTTTATGTCAAAATGTGCCGACATTTTGGAGCTTAAGGCCCAAATTGGCCGAAATGTCGGAAGAACAAGGCTCAAATTGATCGAAATGTTGGAGAAATAAGGCTCAAAAGGGTCGTTGTTTCAGATCTTAATCCCTCTAAGGGCCGATGTTTTGAAGCTTAAGGCCTCTAAGGGCTGACGTTTCAGAGCTTTAGGACCCTAACTAGTCGATGTTTCAGAGCATTAGGACTCTATCTGGCCGACATTTTGGAGGTTTAGGTCCCCAACTGGTCAAAATTGCGAAAAGTGACTTCAC
The DNA here is from genome assembly GCA_027924585.1 of Larix kaempferi. Taxonomy (NCBI): domain Eukaryota; kingdom Viridiplantae; phylum Streptophyta; class Pinopsida; order Pinales; family Pinaceae; genus Larix; species Larix kaempferi. The sequence continues at coordinate 2,703,742 of BSBM01001033.1, forward strand.
AGTTTTGGTCATAACTTTTGACTTCGACCTCCATTTTGGATGTTCTTTATACCGTTGTAAATGTCTCAAAGATATATAGAACTTTTCAGTCACAAATTTTATCATATGACCTACTAAAGGGTTATGAACCATGTGAATCCATAGAGGGGTACATTGTTAGTGACAAAAAGGACCAACAATGAGTTGTGGAATGACTCATAAACGTGGTAGCAAAAACAAAAGCAATGAAGGTGATTGGAATTAGGGAATAAAATTTAAAACCTTATTAAGTTTTCATTATACTTCCTTAGGTAGAATGCAAATCACAAAAGTATGATTTAAATCGTGTATATATTCTTAACTTATGTATCTCCCTGTGATGTTATCCAGGTATTGCTGCTGAGAGGGACCAATGGACATTGAAAGGAGAGCAATTAAATGGAAGTATAAATACAACCAAATGATAAAGAGTGAGGAATTGTAACAAATGTGAAACACATAGAAATGGAATCCCCCTATTCAATAGATCTTAGGAAGAGGAACTATATTCATTGTTTCAAAAGAAGATAGGCACATACTTCATTCTTTCAAACATGTATTGTATATTCAAATGAGGAAAATGACAAAATCATTTGAATTAATATAATGAAAGTAAAGTTTATGTAAAATTCAAATTAGAAAAAGGAAACATTAGTGAGGAATTTGAAAAATTAGGGAGGAAGACCAAGAGTCACCTAGAAGGTCAAAGGCCATTGGAAAACCAAGAGTCGTTGTTATTCTCTATAAAATGTACTCTTGGCCTTATTGGAAGTGGGAGGAGTTTTGGCTATGGAGAGGGGCTTTTGCTTTGAGGGAAATTCTACATGTAAACTTTATGTAAACTCCTTTTGCAAAGTTCTAAAAAGGAGAAACCATTGTTGGCCTAGTTATTTTGGAGGCAAATTTCAACTCCGGGACCTCAATGTGTGGAACCATTTGCTAATAAGTTGTTGCATTGCAAAATTGTTGTGAGAATGTTTTTTCTATGTTGTAGACAATTCTACTGTAGAAGTAGCATTTCTTTCTCTAATTTGTTTATAGAATGCTTGCACTATACCCATGAATATAGTACTATAATCAAATGCTCATTTTTTAGAATATTTTGGTGTGCAATTGGTTATTTATGTTTGTGTTCTTGTTCGTACAATAACTATTTATTGAAGATCAAAATATTTACATATTTGGTGTTATGTTCATGTTTCTAGTTATGTTAGTTAGCTTGGGGATCATTCTACATTTTGCATCTTATATTAGTTGCATTTCATGCACTAGAGTTCAAAAATCTTAAACAATGGATCAAGCCCCAACCAATAAAAGTTCAAACCATAATGGCTGTTGGGCCATACTCAGGACAGGTTCCCTATTCCAAACGATGTTGGGTCTAATTGGGACCTTTCATCGGGGTTAGCCCCTGTTGTTTGCACAAGGAAAATTTTTCCCTGTCAACACAACCTGATTCCTTCGACAACGTAGCAGATTTACTTCTTGCTTTTGAGTGTATTCTATGAGTTCAATACACTTGTTGATTTTGTAACGCTTCAGAGTGTTTGAAGGATTCCTTCCAGATGTACCGGAGTGAGGGGTTTCTTTTTCTTTTGTAAAGGCCAAGTTTTTGGGGCTATATTGTGTAGAGTGTTTATTTTGGGGCTAAATACCCTTGGTCAAGTCGTAGCAATTCCCCTTGGTATCCACCTCAAGGAGATGTTCGCCTTGTGGCTCTACTTACTACCCTTTGGGTGGGTGTTTGATGCCCTTGAGGACAATCATTGGGACACACGACAACACTCATATTTTGCTTTGTAGAGGTGATTGCATGTGTAAGGGTTGTCATACCCATTTTAGCACACCTAATTTTTCCCACTTGGACCTATTGTTTTGATGCAAAACCCCTCCCCCTGGCCTCTAGACCCATAAACTCCATTCCTTAAAGAAGAAGCCTACATTGTTAAAAAATGAGGGCGTTTAAGGAAAACCATCTTTTGGGGTTAGTTGGGGCATGGTCCTCCTTTTGGCTCACCTTGCACTTCGTGGAGCCTAATTACACATTTTTATTGTTATTTTATGTCATTATGTGGTTTAGTCCCCAACATGTGGGTGTACAAACCTAAAATTTTATAATTTGTCAATAACTTTGTAGGCTTGAATTTGTAAAAGGTTGAGGGTTGTCTCATATAAATAATACAACCTCACCTCATTTGTAAATCAGGGGACAAGGGTTGAAATATGATATCTTTTCTTTTTCTCTTGGTTTATTGGAGTAATTGAGCTATGCACACCTTTCTTGGGATGACTATTTTTGCTTGAAGGATGAATGGAATGTTTTCTAGGGTTTGATTTTTGCACATGGCAAGTAGATGCTAAGACCAGTTGTAACAACTCATGCTCAAGGCTGACTTATGGTGCACTTCCTTGCCCATTCTTGATTAATTTTGGTAAGTTTATCTCCTAACCCTAGTTTAACGTTTCTCTTGAAGTGAGTTGGATCGAGTTAGGGTTTGTTTGCTAACTTTTTATCAACTTGCGTCAGGAGACCATCCCACTAAGGAGCTATCCATTTTTTTATTGGTCCTTGGAATTCCCTATTTTCCCTAATTAGTGTTTCACTACCTAATCCTTGAGGCTGCTAGCTTAGCCTAGTTGCAAGTATTGGATACCATCTTAAGAGGAGGGACACTAGCTTCAATCTCACTTATCCCTAGGGTTTGAGACAAGAATCTAATTGCCCTATCTTGACAAAACTCTCAATCTCTTTTTATCAAATTTTTACATGCTTTATTTTATGCAAAAAATACATAAAAATAGTATACTACTAGAAAATCCCTAAAAATCTAAATAAATTCAAAAATTCAAAAATATATGTGATTTGATATTTTTGGTCCACCCTAAAAATTCACCTAGGGTTTTATCGATAAACCCTAGAGGGCATCTTCTTTTGAGCAAGTGCATTGGGATATATGAAATCATAGAAATTGGGTAATTGCTCACTGTTTGGTATTTCTGGTTCACCCTCAAAGTGCGCCCTAATGCAATTATCCTCTTTCCTTCGAGAGTGCAAATTTATGAGGACTTACCTAGAGAAGTGTGAGATTGTCTAGGGAAGCATGAAATTGCCTTAAAAGGCATGACATTTATCGAGCATTGTGATAAAGTGAATAACTCCATTATTGTATGATTGATTGTGTCTTGTTTAATATTGTTTAACTCCGATAAGGCACCGATCATAGCCATTAGGGTTTGGTGGAAGGTATTTGTGGTTCGTTGGTGGTTTCAGGTATATTTCCTCAATTAGGGTCTTCCCATGGGTTCTGGAGTGTGATGTCACCTTTCGCTTGATCACGACGAGAGGATGACTTAGTATCCTATACTTAGTGAAGAAAAGGGAGTTAGGAAGGAATTATTGATGTCAATTAGCTAGGAGATGTTATAATTCTAAAGTGAGATTTAATTGGATTGGCCCACACCTAGATAATTTACAGAGCTGCATATTATTATTATTATTTTTTATTTTATTTTATTTTTATTTATTTATTTTTATTTTATTTATTTTTTATTTTATTTTATTTTTAATTTTTTTAATTTATTTTAATTTTTTCGGATTATGCAGCTATTATAGGCGCTTTATGAAAGGGTTTTCACAACTTGGTGCACCACTAATGGATATCACCAAGAAGGGGGCTTTCAAATGGCCATAGGAGGCACATGAATCATTTGAAAGGATGAAGAGGGTAATGCGAACTTGCCTCGTAATAGCATTGCTAGACTTTTCACAACCATTTATGTTGGAGTGTGACGCATCTAGAGAGGGGATATGAGTGGTGTTGATGCAAAATCGACATCCCATATCTTTTGGGAGCAAGAAGCTGAGGGATACATAGAGGATCTACCCCCTCTACAATAAGGATATGTTGTCCATCATGCATGCATTAGCCAAGTTTAGAGAGTACCTGGTTGGAGGGCGGTTTGTGGTGAGGATTGACCTCAACATCTTGAGGTATTTTTTGGAACAAAGAGAATTGAATGAGAGACATAAAAAATGGATAAGTAAGGTGCAGGCATATGATTTTGACATTGAGTATATGAAGGGAAAGAAGAATGCAGTTGCTAATGCCATTTCTAGGAAGTCTGCAAACTTCTCCATGATAGAGATCTCAAAAGACTGGAAGTCCATTCTCTTGGTGGAATACTCCAAGAATACATTTTCCTATGAGATTATGGAGGGCATAATTTAGCATGATAGGTACATAGTAGTGGATGGTATCATCTACTACAAGGATATGATGTGCCTTGTTCATGAGCCCACACTCAAGGATAGGATGCTGAGAGTAGTACATGATGCACTGTTGACAAGGAACCCGAGATATATGAAGACTTACAGGCAGGTGAGGGAGAGATTGTCTTGGAAGGGTCTTAAGGAGGATGTAATATGTTATGTGAGGGAGTTCATGACTTGTCAGCAGAACAAGTTGGAGGCTACATATTTTGTAGGATTTCTTTAGCCATTACACATTCCAAAGCATAAATGGGAAATCATCTTTATGGATTTCATTTTAGGGTTGTCGAAGGTACATGCCAGGGACTGTATCTATATTGTAGTCGTGGATAGGTTGACCAAGTTTGCACTTTTTTTTCCCATTCCTTCATAATATAGCACATCTCAGGTGGTAGATCTATTCTTTGGAGAGGTGTTAAGACTACATGGATTTCTGAGATACGTTTTCACTGATTGAGACAATATATTTCCCAGTGCATTTTGACAGGATCTATTCAGGATATCATGGATTGAGATGACACCTAGTACCAGCTATCACCCTGAGAAGGATGGGAAGATAGAGATAGTAAACAAATGGATTGAGGGGTACTTACATTACTATTTGGGATAAGTCCATTTAGATCATTGTACAGCTATGAGGCTCCATCATTTGTGGATTTTGCATTTTGGGAGAGCCAGCCCCCCAAGGCCAAATATTCATTGTAGGAGAGCCAGGACATCTTCATAATCTTGAAGGAAAACTTACAACTTTCCCATAATCAACATAATATGTATGCAGATAGGCATAGGGTGGAGCACAACTTTGAGGTTGGGGATTTAGTCGTTCTGATATTGTGACCATACAGACAATCCTCACTGAAGAAGAGTGGCGTAGAGAAGCTGAAGCCTCTCTTATATGGACCATATAGGGTGGTTAGGAGATTCAAAGAGGCGGAATATGAGTTGGAGTTTCCAGAGGGTAGCAAGATCCACAATGTTTTCCATGTATCTTTCCTCAGAAGGCATTGGGACAACATGTCACCACTTCAACAGATCTTCCTCCACTGGATGAGGAAGAGAAGTTGGTTCTGACTCCGGAGAAGATTATTGATGTCAGAGAGAGGAGGCTGAGGAGAAGAGTGATTTAGGAGTACCTGGTCAGATGGAAGGATTTTCTAGTAGAGGATGCCACTTGGGAGGGAGAGCAGATCTTATAACATCCCGGTTTGAGTTGCTTGAGGACAAGAAATCTCAGGAAGGGAGGAATGTGATGTCCCCTTCCACTTGATCATGACGAGGGGATGACTTAGTATCCTTTATGACTCCCATAGGCTATATTCAGTTAAGAAAAGGGAGTCATAGAGGAATTATTGATGTCACTTAGCTAGGATCTGTTATACTTCTAAAGTGACATTTAATTAAAAGGGTCACGTGGACTAAGTCAATGAGGAAAAATTCTAGAAGTAGCACTGGAGAAATATAAAAGGGTCATGTGGACTAAGTCAATGAGGAAACATTCTAGAAGGAGCACTGGATAAATATAAAAGGAGGGGCATCGCCTCACTTTCATGATCATGTTTTTGGATTGATCTCTTGTCAAAGTGTTCTTGTGAACTAAATTTTTTGTTGGGGTTTGGAAAAACCCTTCCATTATGGTTTGGTTTAGGTGGTGCAATATCCACCCTGGCTAGACGCGGGGGAAATCCACAAGAAATAAATTTTTTGTTGGGGTTTGGAAAAACCCTTCCATTATGGTTTGGTTTAGGTGGTGCAATATCCACCCTAGCTAGATGCGGGGGAAATCCACCCACGGTTTCCATTTGAGCTTCATCTAGCAGTTTATCTTTAATTTTGTAGTGTAGTGACTTGCTTGGGGGACTTTCCTTAAGGGGTTGAGTCACTTTCTTCTAGGGTCATGGGTATTTGGAGGAGGATTGTGGCACTTGGAGGTTTTCTTGTGGTTTGAAGGAGGGCTGAGTCCCTTTCGTTGCAGATCTGTGGCTTTAGGAGGCCATTGGAGGGTTTAATAGAGGGGCTGACCCCTTTCCTTGCTTATTTGAGGGCTTAGGAAGAGTGTAGAGGAAATTTTGGAGGAGGCCGTGAGCATTGGTGCCAGTCGTGAAGTCTTTGGACGGTGTGGCTAGCACTAAGGAGGGCCATGAATCCACTACAGTGTGCATATTCCCCCCTCAGCTGGACGACATCACATTTGAGGAGGTTTTGAGGCTTGGGGGGATTTTGGGGGTGGGCACATAATTCAATATACGATCCATGGAATTATTCTAGGTTTTTGGTTTGCTTATTGTGTGTTCTTGGGTGTAATGTATCTTCCATAACATCCAATAGATATTGTGTGTTCTTGGGTGTAATGTAGCTTCCATAACAACCACTAGATATTTGTGTTGTTGTGATCCAAAGTTTCCATTCGTAATAAAATGTCAATATTGCCTCTTATATTTCATGTGTACTTGGAATGTTTTCAATATGTGGAAATGATTTAATCATAATGAATGCAAATTGTCATAAACATATGTCATGCAACGTGTTTGACAGAAACACACAACCATAAACAACAACAAAGCCCTATATCCTAGCCTAGCATAGTTGGGGATATTACATGGAGTTACCTGAAGTGTTGAGAGGCTAGATTGTGGTGACATTGGTTCTACTCTCTCTTGATCTTACAGACACAATCCCTTATCCACACAACCTAGTTGTGTTGGGGTCACTTGTTTGAGCGGTAACATTTTGGCGCTATTGCCGAGGACCTCAAAGAACAGTGACAACATTCCATTGAAGAGGGTTCCCGGGTTGAATCCATTTATCTTTTATATACATCCAACATCTTTCATGTGACTCATGTACATTCTTGTTTTGATATAACTTGAAAAGCCACACCTAGCCAATCCATTGAAGATAAAATAAAGAGGTACTCTACAAGAACAAGTCCAAGAGGTATGTTTTAATTTGTAATTTGATAGGATTATTGTTAAGGGCTAACCTTGCAGGTCCTATTTGGTGACTCCATTGAAGAAAACATATCAAGGAAGTGCAATTTACAACGGGAAACCTTTGCTATTAATAGGAAAATGATATAATGTCCTTTGATGAAGCACGAATGCACAATTGGTATGCTCCATTGGATTTCTCAAATATTCCGGGATATCCAAATCAGTCAGATAAATGTGGTTGGACCAAGTGCATTCCAATATTTCGTGAATACGAAGATACAATTGTAGAGCATATTATGATGTTCAGAGAACTTCTTGAGGCATAGGATGTTGTGGACGAGGATCTCATAATGAAGAGGTTTGTAATATCTCTAGATTTGAAGAATAACAAGGATATGTGAGATTTGTATGATGAGCTTCCTCATAAGGGGATATATTCACTCTTGCAATTGGTCAAGGCATTCAAGAAAGAATGAGATTCTAATCTTGATGAAGAAATTATGGAGGCTATGATTTCCCTTCCCAAGAAGGAGCATGTCCAAGAAATCCTTGAAGATTCGGATCCATTCATTCTTGCAGGGTTAAAAGACTGCTTTGCTCCTCTTGATTTGTCAAGCACCTCAGATGAGTTACCAAAGACATTCATGGACGAATTTTGTGATCATTGTGATTATCCTGCTGACCATGTCCAAGAACTTATGGTAAATGCTCTAGACCACGGTATCAAGGATGAAAACGCCTACATGAAGTCATTTGTGTTGCATTTGGGAGGCAAGGCCATTGCTTGATTTAAAGACCCGTACAAAGGTACAATATCCTCTCTTGCAGAATTGATAGAGGTATTTTGCAGCTACTAGTGACCAAAAAAAGGCAAGAGATGGATTCCTTAAGTCGAAGAGGTGAAGGGCTCATTCAAGAAAGGAATCTAGGAAGAAGACCAAACCCTTGAGGGGAATATTTAAGAGGAACATAATAAAGATGATTAGATCTTCCCAAACCTAGAAGAGCATGAAGGAGACCTTGTAGAAAAAATACATGATGAATATCAAGCCTTGGAAGGCTTGCTTGAAGAAATCATTGATCAAGATCTTGTTGATAACATTTTAGGCCTTATGTCCAAAGAAGAAGGTACTCCTAAAGACGAAGATGATGAGGCTCATAAAAATGAAGATGAAGAGGGCCCGATTGAATAAATTGAAGAACATAAGGAAATGGTGAGTTCTCCTTATCCCCACTTTGAAATTTTTTATGATACCTTGGCCTTCTTGGAAGAAAATGACAGGATTCTTGAAGATGATGATTATTGGAAGTTCTTTGGTCCTCTATTATCACTACTTCTAAGTTCTTTAAAATATAAATCTCACATTAATTAGGATGATAGTGGAGTAATTTTGAAATAATAAAAACATTTAAATAATTAATCTCTTATAAATAAAAATAAACAAATTAAAAAAATTATCATAAAAAAATAGGAGAGAGATAAAATAAGTTTTCTCTATTTTTGTAATAAATTTTTCCTCTAAGCTCAAAATTTGACACTTTTGGTACCGTTGGAAAGGTCTCTATGAGAGCTACAACATTTGTGTTTTGAATTTTTCTATATTCCACACCTATTTTTCTGGGCAGACATTTTAGTACCTCAGCGAGACCTTTCAGGGCGGACATTTTAGTACCTCAGCGAGACCTTTCAGGGCGGACATTTTAGTACCATGGTACTAAAATATCCACTCCAAACAAATGGTGCAGAATATAAAAAAACTCAAAACACAAAAGTTTTATCTATCGTTGAGACCTTTCCAACGGTACCAAAAACGTCAAATTCCAAGCTCGGAGGAGAAAGTTATCGCAAAAATAGTGAAAGCTTATTTTATCTCTCTCCTATTTTTTATTTTTATTTTTTTTATTTATGATACTTTTTAAAATTTATTTATTTTTATTTATAAGAGATTAATTATATAAATATTTTTATTATTTCAAAATTACTCCACTATCATCTTAATTAATGTGAGATTTGTATTTTAAAGGACTTGGAAGTAGTGATAGTATAAAATAAAATAATAATAATGATTGTTTATTTTTAGTATTATTGTAATTATATTTTTTCATTGTAATTTTAGTTTTTTTTAAGTTTTAGATTTTATTAAATATATAAGAAGAAGTCGTGGTACATTTATTAAAAAATTAAATAAATTATAATGTAAATTTAAAAAAATTACCACTATATCATGTATTGTGTATGCACAAGAATCTAAACCTTTCATTATTATTTTCAACCATTATCTCTTAACTCTACACTAACCCAACATACTTGTCAACTACCATTAATAAGATATTATAGGTTGACGTTCACTAGATAACACCTTTAACTTAGTGTGACATGCAATATTGGTAGTGTGACGTGGTTTTTTTTATTATTTTCTTTAGAAGGCCCATTTTAGACCCCAAATTTCCTTTAATTTAAAGGCAGGATGGAAGTGTTTGCCTACAATGCAATTGACATAGTTGTTGTTAGATGTGTAGTTATATCTATGGGTATTGAGGAGATTATAGGGGGTTCTCATACACTCCTGAGAAGAGTGCATGTCCCACATTTGGAGCCAATTGTTACACTTCAGAGTGTTTGAAGCGTTCCTTCCAGATGTACCAGAGTGAGGGGTTTCTTTTTCTTTTGTAAAGGCCAAGTTTTGAGGGTTGTATTGTGTAGAGTGTTGAATTTGGGGTTAAATATCCTTGGTCAGGTCATCGCAGGTCCCCTTGGTTTCCACCTCAAGGAGGTGCTATCCTTGTGGCTCTGGTGACTACCCTTTAGGTGGGTATTTGGTGCCCATGAGGAAAATCATTGGGACACATGGGAACACTCATATTTTGCTTTGTAGAGGCCATTGCACATGTAAGGGTTGTCATACATCTTTTAGCACACCTCATTTTTCCCGCTTGGACCTATTGTTTTGATACAAAAACCCTCCTCCTGGTCTCTAGATCCATAAACATCATTCCTTAAAGAAGAATCCTACATTGTTAAAAAAGGAGGGCATTGAGGGAAAAACATACGTTGGGCTAGTTGGGGCATGACATCCTCCTTTTGGCTCAATTTACACTCGGTGGAGTCTAATTGCACATTTTAATTGCTATTTTATGTCATTATGTGGTTTAGTCCCCAACATGTGGGTGTACAAGCCTAAAATTTTATAATTTGTCATTAACTTTGTAGCAAGTTATTTTTTAGGGGCGAAATTTAGACAATTGGCTAATTTTTTAGCCTTTTTTTTTCAAAAAATAAATTCGCTAATTAGCCATTTTTACTCTAAAAAATTGCCTATATTTACATAAAATAATTTTTTTACTATAATATTTGCCAAAATTTATATGTTTTAGTAGTAAATTGTATGTTTCTTATTTAACATTTGCCTACCTATCTATATGCATGATTTTTTCAATCCAAAATAATCACCTATAGTACTATACTTAGGTATAATATTTGAATCCTTAAAAATTACCCAACTTTATAGGCTTGAATTTGTAAAAGGTTGAGGGTTGTCTCATATAAATAAGACAACCTCACCTCATTTGTAAATGAGGGGACACGGGTTGAAATATGCAATCTTTTCTTTTTCTCTTAGTTTATTGGAGTAATTGAGCTATGCACACCTCTTTTGGTATGACTATTTTTGCTTGAAGGATGAATCAAATGTCTTCTAGAGTTTGATTTTTGCACATGACAAGTTGATGCTAAGACTAGTTGTAACAACTCATGCTCAAGGGTGACCTAAGGTGCACTTCCTTGCACATTGTTGTTTAATGTTGGTGAGTTTATCTACTAACCCTAATTTAACGTTGCTCTTGAAGTGATTTGGACCGAGTTAGGGTTTGTTTGCTAGAATTTTATCAACTTGCTTGAGGAGAACATCCTACCAATGAGCTCACTTTTATTTAATTGGGCCTTTGAATTCTCTGTTTGCCCTAATTAGGGTTTCACTACCTAACCCTTGAGGTTGCTAGCTTAGCCCTAGTTGAAAGTATTTAATACCATCTTAAGAGAAGGGATGTTAGCCTTGATCTCTCATATCCCTAGGGTTTGAGACAATAATCTAATTGCCCCATCCTAACAAAACTCTCCATATCTTTTTATCAAGTTTTTACATGTTTTATTTTATGCAAAAAATACATAAAATTAGTATACTACTGGAAAATCCCTAAAAACCTAAATAAATTAAAAAATACCAAAATATATGTGATTTGATATTTTGGTCCACCCTAAAAATTTTCCCTATGGTTTTATCCATAATTCCTAGAGGGAATCCTCTTTTGATCAATTGCATTGGGATACGTGAAATCATTGAAATTGGGTAATTGCTACCTGCTTGGTATTTTTGGTTCACCCTGAAAGTGTGCCTTAGTGCATTTATCCTCTTTCACTTGAGAGCACACCTTTAAGAGGAATTTCCTAGGGAAGTGTGATATTATCCAGGGAAGCATGAAATTGCCTTGAAAGGCATGATATTTATTGAGTATTGTGATAAAGTGAATAACTCCATTATTGTATGGTTATTGTGTCTTATTTAATATTGTTTAACTCCAATAAGGCAATGATCATAGCCATTAGGGTTTGCTGAAATGTATTTGTGGTTTGTTAGTGGTTACAAGTATCTTTCATTGATTAGGGTCTCCCCTTGGGTTCTAGAATTACCCGAAGTGTTGATAGGTTAGACTCTGGTGACACTATCCCACTAAAACCTAATTGTGTTGGGGTTGCTAGTTTGAGAGGTAACAAATGGCAATCATAAAATGCCTTTACAATATGTAGTTATGAGAATTAGTCACCTTACTATTTTCCCATGGAAATGCTAAAGTTTGTCTCATATTAATCTCTGAAGAGAAATAAGCAGGCCACCAAGCTATCAACATGAAAATCTGCAAGTTTGACTTATTTGGACACTTTCTTTACAATAGTGTTTCCTTTGTAGACTCAATCGTCCACATTTTGCAGATATGACTCAATGATGCTTGCATAATTTGTACATTCAATTCTTTAGATTATGGTAATTTTTGTAGAAGATTTATGAAACGGTAAAATCGTTTCTTATACAAATAACCAATGTAAATAATACAAAGGATCCATAAATGGTCAAATAATTGAATATATAATTGATAAAATAAATAATGATGATTTACAATGAGGATGTAGCCACATATATAGGGATTATATGGTGACTACTCACCAAAGGTTATGCCCCTTAGTTAAATATAATTAACATTATGTTTTATTTTATTATATATATTATTCATTATTATTTTAATATTTTATTTTTTACATTGCCTTCCCCTTAAGGGAAGCTTTGTCCTCAAAGCTTATTGAAGACAATGCTTACGTATGATTTTTTTGCTTGTAATGTCATTTGTCATTTTAGTGTGTGTTAGTAACTGCGACACTTGATGAAACAAGACGATACGAGTTACGAATTCCAAGGAAAAAATGTCGCATTGTTTGTGAAGTTTCCCATTTGAGATATATCTTCATTGGAGCTATTTGTTGATTCTTTTGTTGGATGGAACTTCTCATTTTCTGCTTAATTTGTTGATCTTGTGTTCTTTCTTTCCTGAAATCATAACTCCTTTATTTGTGTTCATTTTGACCCCGTCGTTGGTCAAAATGACTTTTATAATTTGGGTGTCGATAAGGAGTTCTTGTTGTTTGTTTTTTTACTAGATTGGATTATTTTTGAACTGTGACGATGACTGGATTTGTATTTGCTTCTTTTTCTTCAATTTGGATTTTTGAGTTCAAGGGCTTGGATGTTGTCTTCTGAATTTGCTCCAACTTGTTTTCCAACAAATCTTTATCATTTTTACGATTCCTCATAATTTCTTCTTGCGATTTCTCATCATTTTTAATCTTCTGAATATGATCCATTAGATCTTGTTTATGCTTCCTAAGGTGACCATTCTCTTTGATATTTTTTTCTAGTTTCTTCTGAAGATCTCGATTCTCCTCTTCTATCTTTTGATTGTCTTGTGCTTTATCCTTTGCCTTCTTGATTTGAAGATGAAGAAGCATTTTCTGATTATGATCTCTTAGATGAGATATCTCTTCTTCTTTGTCCATGGTAATGTTATCGAATTCTTCCTGCATCTTTTGTATGGATTTCTGATCTTCTTGTGAAAGCACCTTCGAGATGTCCTTGAAGTCTTCAGACACCACAACTCCTGAACTTGATTTCAGTGTAACATCTTGGAATGTGACTTTCTTCTTTTTGTAAGGAAATGTTAAGATTTTTTCCATTGTGTTGAACATGAAGGTACCCAATGTATCTAACCAAGGTGACCCTAAAATTATATCAACCTTGTCTTGATCCACTTATACCACTGAAATGACACTGAATTGAGTTAGGACCTTGTAATCATCAACATATAGTTGTAGGTTCTTAAGCTCATATTTCTCATCAGAAAGAATCGTGTTATTGTCAATTATATTTGATTTTGAAAGCATTAATTGATTTGCTAGGTCAACTTTATGCAATTCTTCTTGGTAGTCAGGCAAATAGAGTTGCGAACAGACTTTCATCGAATAATCCCATAAGTTTTTAATACGGGATTTGCATATTTTTTAAAAGTTTTGCGGGAATCTTGCTTGTTTTTTGTCATGAGACTCCATTTTATTATGCTTCTTATCCAAAGATATATCAGAGAAAGACATCTTTTATCTTGTATAGTATGCTATACTCTTCAATAATTAAATTTCCCCCAGAATATATTATTACTATTATTAAAATAATAATAATAATAATAATTATATATATATTTTAATATGGTTCTTGTAATTTTTTATTTATTTTGATGCTCTTTTTATCTTCTTTTCCCCTTAACACTTCTTGTATATTCAATGTAGATTGGGTGGTTGGGAGGATTGATTGTTACATTCCCCACCCAAGTTTGAATCTCGCTTTCTCCTTAGTAGCCTTAAGATTTCTTATGCACTTCTAGATTTTATATTCTAACTTTATTATTATCTTTCACAATTGCTTCCAATAAACCACGTGTTGTTTCTTGTTGGAAAATAAATCATGTATTGTTTTTAAGAAACCGTGGTTTCTATATTTTCTTTTCTCTTTACTTCTTTTACTTCTTTGTTTTTACTTTTTACTTTTTCTTTTAACTCTTTGTTTTATCTATTTTTATTTTTTCTTTAAATTTTTATTTATTTATTTTTTTGCATTGCGCATAATTCTTTTTTTTCCACTTCTTTTTTGCAATATTTTTTTCTTACTTCTTTTACTTCTTTGGGCCAAGGGCCTGATTTTTGGACAAGGTCCTAGATTTTAGGGAAACCCAAAAATGATGGCTACAAGCCTGGATCAAGAACGCAACTCCGATACTAGTGATTATCATTTCTTATACAAATAAACGATGCAAATAATACAAAGGATCCATAAATGGTCAAATAATCGAATATATAATCGATAAAATAAATAATGATGATTTACAATGAGGATGTAGCTACAGATATAGGGCTTATATGGTGACTACTCACCAAAGGTTATGTCTCTTAGTTAAATATAATTAACATTATGTTTTATTTTATTATTATATTATTCATTATTATTTTAATATTCTATTTGTTACAATTTATGCCTCTACCCAAACTCCATCACACAGGGTTTGGTTCCCAAAGGTTTTTAACTAGAAGGGAACCAAAGGATCTGAAACCCCATATTATTTTCTGCCTAAATCACCATCCAACTGAAGGAAAAATTGTTGTGAATCTATCTACTAGTAGGGTTTAATAATTCTACAAGTAACTTTCTTCGACCTTCTTAACTTCTCTATTGAAGTTGAAAATGTTGGGATCTAAACTATCTAGTTTAACAAGCCTCAATAAACATCTAAGCAAGTACATACCCATTTCTAATATGTTGGTACATTCTCTCCATTGTTCACCTTGGGGGGTTGCTTGAATATGAAGGAGTCCGTTGATGAGGTACTTCTGTTTGAATCTTGAGATCCAAATAATAGCCTGCTTGGTTCTTAGCATATGGAAAATTGTGCCTGAGACCACATACTCACATGCAAATTTATTTGATATCAAGACCTAAGTCATACCTTTCTATAAAATGAAGTTTCACAGAGTTTATAACATCCTATAACATCTTTGATGGTTCACAACTGTTCATAAGGCAATTCATTTTGCTTAACTTCCAAATTCATCGTCCATCATTAACATAGAAATCTTTATCATTTACCAACATGTTATGGAGAGTAAATGGACATGCAAAGAGTGGCCCAACTGTGTTGTTAAATGCTAGAAGTCTCCAAAACCACATTCATTATTTTTCTTTTTCTGCACACAAACATTTGCTTGCTTAACATTGCTTGGATGTCTATGAACAACCAATACTTGAAGAGCCTAACATAAGCACTTTTCTCATCCTTTCCAACATTCTTACTAAATCCATTCTTAATATTAAAAACCTGATAAGGCCGTAAAAATGATTTAACCTTAAACTCGACATTGCCGAGCTTATATCAATTCAATTATCCATCACATTAAAGGAGGTACGAGACACCCCAAAATCGCCAGAAAATTGTTTATAGATTCTACCACTTTCTATAAAGGGAATTTACATGATGCGAATTTAGCTAGCCTAAATTGATTTATCCTTACAATGAGATAAAGTGATTCAACCTTTATTTTTGGTTGTATGCTTGCAAATTCTTGGTCATATGCTTGCAAAGTTTAGAATCATGTGTCGAACTAATTTACATGCCCAAAAGTTAAATGTGCACATTCCCCACTCTTACGGTGTATTGTGTTTTGCTCCTTTTTTATGTTTATAATATAGGCTAAGCCCAGGGTAGGGCCAAACCGAATGTTAGATGGAATAATGATCTGCTCACAAGTATGATGCTACCACCAAGGTTGTGCAAGGCTCGACCTTCGACACTCGTTGAGGTACTGAAATCCCCTAAAAAAAATCCCACCCTGAAACCTTCCCTATAAGGTTTGAACAGGAAGGAGGTTTGAACACATGACTAATGGGACTAAACCCAACACAGATCAATTGAGCTACCTATACCCATATCAAAGTTTCAAAACCTTGGAATTCCATTTTAACTTTCCTAAAGATTAAATAACCACATATATTTAATAATGGCTACTTCAAAAAGCTAAACCTTAAATCCCCAAACTTCATATGCTATGGACAGTGTATTAACTTGAAAAATCACTGCTTATTTATGCTTTAAAATGAATTGAATCTTTGTGGATGGCTTAACCAAAATTTGTATTCAATTATAAATCACAAACCCATTGTTTGGTCATTCTGTTTTTATTATTGAAAAACAAATATTTCATATTATAGTACCACATCAAACAAAAAATTATCAAGAAATCAGAAAACACATTCGTAAAATAAGATAAACATAAACATGATGAGAGATAAGTTAAAGGAGATTGTTTTTACTATCAAATCCTTTTAAAAAATAAGATTTATGTTATGCTGATATTTAAAAAGAAGGTAAATATGTAGTAATGGCTGATCAAAGGGGATAATGTTTTATGTATTAGCATGCCATAAATGTTGGTAATTTAATTTTGTTTAAGTTGAGAAGCTTAACTTTGTGTCTATTAAGCACTTTTGTTCAACATTGTTTGGGTTTGAGAGGTTATCTTGAGCTCTCTAATATAGAGATGTAATTTATTAATGTAAATATGGAGGTACTATATAATTTTTGGTCAAATTGCAATTTGTCGTTGCTGAAATTGCATTTTTGAATACATAAATGAATTAAGTGCCCTCAAATACCTCTATTGCATCCATATTTTGCAATCTCAACAACTAATATATGCAATTTTAGCAATTTTGTTTCAAATTTTCACTAAATTTAAAGCAAAAATGATCCAAAAAATATGGCTAGAGAAAAATCTAAATTGTCTATTTAGACTACTTCAAAATCATTTTATGAAAATGATATTCAGTACAAATTGACATTCCAAATTTGTAAGCAGTACACTTTCAAAAAGAAAAAAAGTAAAAATAAAAATTGGCAACTCCTCCCATTGGCTAAGGTTCAAAATATTTCCATCTTTTTTAAGCTTGTAGATATAAATATGCAAGTGATTTATAGTTTTTTAGTTTTTTTTGGACAAGAGTATGATTTAGTTATGCCTTTTAGATTAAGTGTTACTGAATGTCCTAGGATAAGCTACAACCAAGGTGTTATTGGATAAGTTAGGGGATGAATGGCAGTGATGCCATGACATAGTATCTCAATTCCGTTATCACTATGGTAAGTTAGATGTTATCTATTGATATTAAAATTTCAAAAGAAGATAAGTGCATTAGTCTAACGTGCTCCTTGCTTGATTGATGGGATAACCTATTTATATCTATTGGGAAAATTATGGATAGTCAAACTAAGGATGTGTTATTTCTGAGGGCATATCTAAATATAGAGGTAGATCTTAATCTTTATGACAATTTATAAGAAAATGCTAGAAATGCGATAAGGTTGGGCATTATAAGAAATGCTATATATAAAGAGACATATATAAAAGAAAGGGCTATGATGATTCTGTTTCACAAAAGGGAAGGCCTCTTTAGAAGGAGCGGGTGTGTACTTGGAATCTACAAGTACACATTGTGATAATGATGCATGACTGATTGGATTAGGTACTTGTTTTTATGTATCTCCTCATAGGTAGTGGTTTTGTTCATGAATAATATAATGGAGATGATTTCTTCCTTGGAGATGACTCAACAACCAAAATCATAGGATGTGGAAGGATTAGGTTATTTTTAAAATCCTTCTTGTTGTTTTACATATTCCAAGTTCGGCCAAAAACTTGATATCTATGAGTAAGATGAGTGATGTGGGTGTGCAAACTATATTTGAAAAGGATACACACAAAATGGTTCGAGGAGAAATTGTAAAATTAGTCACAGTAGATCTAATGAACAAGTAAATCAGTCACAATAGATGAAACTCAGAAAAATGGTGTAAAACTGCGCAAAACATGCATCAGTGCTCAATATCCCAATAAGGGTGAATAATAACAATACAATACAGTAAAAATGACAGAGCAATTCGAATTGCCTAAGGAGGTCATTCGAATCACTGAATGGAGTAGCTTGACTCCAACTAGGAGTCCTCATCATCAATCAGTGGTGGTCATCAATGCACAAGAACCAGTCATCCAGGTGTCAATCTGAGTCTAACTGAGTGTAGCATGTGTAACTGAAGTGTGTAGCACTGATATAGGGAAGTGGGCTCAGTGGAGGGCGCATGGGAGGCTAACTGAAGTCAGAACAAGTCATCTAGTCAATCTGGAGGTCCAACGGAGTGAAACAGTCAGTCGGGAGTGAAACTAGCCTCAAATCAGGGAGAATCGGAGCTAACTGAGTGTAACTGAAGTGGTAAGTGAAGAAGTGTGCCCTTCTCTGGCAGTAGGTGAGAAGTGGGTGCCTTCTTGACTAGGAGGGCTAATGAACTGATGTAAGAAGCTCCCGGGTGCTAGAATAAGGTGGCTAAGGTGTTGGAGGCATCAACCTGGTGACTTGGATGCATGCAAAGTGCATGCAAACCCTAGAATTTGCATGCAAACCCTAATTGCATGCAAGATCCTGAATAAGATGATGTGGATATCCGAACACCCCCCCTCAAGCTAGACTATGATGTGCAAAAAATAATGTGGGGCCCTGGTAACTAAGACCAAAGGTCACCCCAATACAATAATCCAAAAAATGCTGAAAAATAAACTAAGTGAGGAAAGAGGGAAAACCCAGTGGGAAGAAAGGCCCCCCCTCAAGCATTCTGCAAGTACAACAAATAAATGAAGAGATTAGGGTTTAGAGATGTAGGCACCTTATTCAGAAGGTTGATCCTAGCTTTGCCTCCCTTGGTCTTCAATATTTATCCAGTGTCGCAATGCCCAGACCTGCAAAACAACTCGATACCTTTCTCAAATACATTTGACTACATATATAAGACTGATATTCATAATAGAAGAAGACATCAGACTATAAGAAAACTGTAATCAAATCTAAGACACATAATAGGTCATATTTGGAAAAAGAAGAATGTCTGATCTTTATTGATGAATGAAAGCAAGTACATAAAGTTATACCTTCCTTCAAGCTTGGCACTTCACGAAACCTAGATTCAAGGTCTCCTGCTTCTGTTCTCCAAGGATTCGAGCCTCTAATCAACTGTGCTAGGGTTTACCAAAACTGAAGCACAAGAGAGAGGGATGAGGGTCTCCATTCCTCCAGCATAACTTTGTAATTGGGCTTACTCCCCTCACATATCCCTTCTACCCTCCTTATATAGTCAGTGAGGAAGAGGAAAAGAAGTTATAATCGCTCAAGAGGTTTCCCAACCAACTTAACTTACTCAAATTTCAAGATTTTGACCAAAACAGGGGTGTACTCTACTCTATAGTAGAAAAAGTAGTGTACATATGGAGTTGAGCGCTACTTTAATGAAGCAAAGTAGGGTACACACGCTACTATCATGCCTGTGTACCAGCGCTCATGTTAAAAAATGGCCAAAAACAGGCTTTTCTGCTCATTTTCAGGAGATGGTTTGGTCTGGAAAAATGTTCCTAAGGGCCATATACATCAAATATGTAAAAAATGAGGTAATTTCAACCATTTTTAGTGTCCCAAATGACTCCTCCATCCACAAATGTCCTGTTGTGTGACTGAACTTGATCTCAAGAAGTGTCGTCATGCGACCAAGGGAAGCAAGTGTCGTCACGGACGGAGAGGTGTCATTTCAAGCTATAACAAAAATCTATGCTTATGATCTCCCATTTCCAGCTAGGTCTAGGCAATGGCTGTAATAGTCCAGCCGGATGTTGATGTTCAACTTTTACTTTTTGACAATCAAGGCACTTAGCGATATATTCTGCTACTTCATCCTTCATTCTGGGCCAATAATATTCTTTTCGTAACATAGTGATGGTTTTTTGATAACCTGGATGACCAGAATAATGAATTTTGTGCATCTCATCTAAAATCATAATTTTTTCTTTTGGTATGTTGGGTACATACAATCTGTTTTTGTACAACAGCAACCCATTTTCTTTTAAACAGTAATCTGCCATAGAATTTTCAGAATTGCTTTCTGCTGTCTTTTCATGTAATTTTTTGTATTTTCATCAGTTTCGATCCCTTTAAAGATCTGATTTTCTAAATCTGTTGAGTATGTACTGATGGCTGAAATAAAATTCAACTTTGCTTCACGACTTAATGCATCAGCAACCTTGTTCTCTTTCCCTTTAATGTGCTGAAATTCACAATCATATTCACTTAGAAAAGTTAACCATCTAGCTTGTCTAGCATTCAAATTTTTCTGATCTAATAAATACTTCAGCCCCATGTTATCTGTCAACAAGGTAAATTTTCTGCCAATAAGATGGTGACGCCACATTTTTAAGGCGTGAATTACTGCTAATAACTCCAAATCATAAGTAGAGTAATTTTTCTCATGTATTTTCAGCTTTCTAGACTCGTATGCAACAGCATGTCCCTCTTGTGTTAGGACTCCACCGAGTTCATCATTACATGCATCGGTGCATACTATAAAATCCTTATTAGGATTTGCAATACTCAGAATAGGCGTTGTAGTTAGTGATGAGCTCCTAATGTGGATGCCTAATGAGGGAAGCTATACCAAGAGCCTACTTTAAATGTCAACCCGGGGAATGTACAAACTTGAGAGATGCATGCACTATCTGTGCTCTTATAGGATAATATCTTGTTACAGTTGGATGTCGGTATCGATGTTCTAAAGATTGTCTACTAAATGTGAAAACGGATTATGCTATGGAATTAAATACTTGAAAGCAATAAATCTAATTAAAAGAATTAAAGTGCTGAAAGCAGTAAATATGTTCTGAGAAATAAAGCAGGGAATCTATTCTAAATAATTAAAATGATGAAGTAATTAGATGCTGATATGTTCTAAGAAATGAAGATACAAAGACAGTAAATCTATTTAAAATAATTAAAATGCTGAAATAACTAAATGCTGAGAATGAAAATACTATAACAGAGCTATTCTACTATTGGGGAAACGAAGTCTGTAACTACTATCTGCGCAAAAAATTGGAGTCTTTATCTAACTTATTTTACCAATCTAGAATTGAAATACGATCATTCTATGCTTACCCATCTATTACTAAGAAGTCAAAAGAAACTAATCACGATGAGAAACTACAGTGAACTTCTAGATCTAAACTATGATATCGAAAGCAAATCTATTGCACATGCAATTGTTAATAAAAATATGCGTTGAAAGAAAGAACCTACAAGACTACTGAAATTGTTTTACTGTACTACGGAATGCATTCTAAACTACTACATAAAACAATGAATCATTCAATGCTCCCATATATCATATAACTGTTCATTAATGTAAAACGCATACTTGGAAAAATACCTGCAAATAGGAATCTCCTGACCTACGTGTTGGAGGGGCCATCCCAAACCCGTACTCAGGAGAGAATAAAAACTCAGAAACGCTTGCTGGAATTAATCATCAATCTTTCATTAATATATAAAATTCATGTCAAAATAGTAGTCTGTACTTCTTAGTATCTCAATAGTGCAGAAAACGTTAAAACTAATGTCTTTCCCAAAAATAATAGCAGGGGCCTCTCGCTACCCGAGAGGTCCATATTTATATGATTTAACTCTGATCCTAACTGATTGTCAAAATGTCGATTCATCTTGAAAGTGGGAATGCATCCTCTATAAATTAGGAAATAGGGCACCAAGCTTGGTGATCCTTTAGTCTTCTACACGTCCATCTTTTAATGACCCTGAACCTGCTCAATCACGCTTGGTTTCCATATAATCATCTTATTTGATATGCATTCTAACATACAAGATTAATCATAAAAACAATTTCATTAAATCATTAAAGTAAAACACTTTTCCCACAATTGAGTGTGTTTCGTTACCATTGCTTGAGCTGGACTGTGGAAAAAGGGTTATCAAATACCTGAATAATGGACCCATCATTCTCTCCCCTACTTGAAGGATTCACCCATCCTTGGGTGACTTATTCCTTTCGTCGATGACCTCCCTGATATCCCATGCTGCCACCTTAGGTGCCCCTGCCTGTCTGAGATACCCAAAATTCTGATCCTCCCTGGCCCATGCCTTCCTCTCCTCCTTTTCATTAATCTGTTCTTTGAGGATTGGGGAAAGAAAGAATGGGGGATTCAGTCTCATCCCAATCCACCTTAGTTGGTTTCTTGCCAGGGATTCTTTGTAGAGTATGGTTTTGAAGAGAGCATCCTTAAGCCTGAGGGGAGAGTGGAGTTCTCTTCATTTTAGATCATTTTCCACCCTGCTCCACCTTTCCTTGATGGACTCATTAACTTCCTTTTGTGTGCTGCGGAGTGTAATGTCAAAGTGACTCACCGCTTCCTGTTGTTTTGAGAGGAGAATGGGTATCAGTTCCTCGTCCTGAGTGAGGATCCTGTGATTATAGATTATTTCCTCAGGGTGAGTTGGCTCAAGTCTGATCATTAATGGAGTTTGCCATTTGGATGCAACATAGAGATGATAGTCCTGGGATCGCTCAATTTCGTGGTTCATCCACGAACACAATGCCCTTAACTGGAAATCGCCCACATATGGGTTTGGCGACCAGTTGGGCGAGCCAGAAACTAAGAAATTGTGCAAGAAGAACTCACTCAATCGGTCTTTCTCCAGCTCTGTGGAGTTTAATGATGCATCAATAAATTCTTTAGGAGTGCTTACCTCTATAGGGAGATATTTCTTCAACCTATGGAGTTGGAATTCGCTCCATTTCTCTTGTAAATAAACTGCATAGACCGCCGACGGTGGTCTGAGGTCACACATTCTCTCATATATGCCGATAGTAGTGGCAAAAACATCCTTAATTTTGATAATTTCCTGGTCCTTCCTTGCTAATTCGCTCTGTGCTTCGACCAACTTCTCTTGCAACGCTAAATTCTTCTGCTCGGCCAGCCGGAGCTCTTCTGCATGGTGCATCTTTAGGATTTGTATCTTCTCGGATGAGAATGAGGGAGGTGTGGCCTGGTTTCCTGGCCGAATTCTTAATGTTGCCAGTTCATTTCTGAGCCTTTCCAATTCTGCTCATGCTTTAGGGAGCTGGGAAACGACCTCGGGGTATTCCTTACGTTCTGGAGGGTTTTCCTGAAAGTTTCCTTGCTCCTGTAAGCTCTTCCCTTCTTCTTTATCCATTTCTTCTTATGTATCCTATTTTTCCTCTTCATTCCCTTTCTCTTCTTCGTCCTCTTCTTCTTTTTCTTCTTTGTCCTCTTCTTCATCCGTAGTGGGATCCTTTTGATCTATAAAAGGATCAATGTCATCATCAGGCACATTGGTAATCAGGGGGTTGGGTTCCCTTTCTTTCTCCTTGGAGACTCGGATTTTAGATACCTGTGTGAATCTCTTGCTGTGCCTCTTCGACCCCTGACTACTGGTAGGAATATCTGGGTCTGATTTGGGGGAGTCCTCTTTGGAGTGTTTTATTTTGACCAAGGTGTCGGCCACACTGTCCAAGTCAATTTTTCTTTTTGCCCCTGATACAGAGGTGGTCTTACTTTTTGATTCAGGTGGCAAGGGCATAGTCCTCATTCTCTGAACGTCCTCAACAGACACCACGATGAATTCCTCCCAGGAGAGCTCTGGAATCTGAGCTTTTAGCTCCTCATCAACTATTAGTTTGATCATCCCATGATGGGCCAAAGCATCGTCTTTTCTTTTAGCCACCTTCCTGCTCATCTCTGCTAGGGATTGGAGTAGGAAAAATGGAATGCTAATATTGTTGTTTGATGAAATGTGACTTCTGTGCCTGAGAAGCTCTAAAATACGAAAATGGAAAATGGGAACATAGCTTAATCTTCTAGTGCATGTAATATACCTCAGGACAATTGCAGCCATTTCATCCCATGGTGCTGGCATGGAGGGTCTCTTGACTCCATTTTTGTCTTCATCATAAACTTCTCCATGCTCAAAGAATGCTGCTTTTGCTGTGTGGTTTGCCTCCCGGTCGTTGCTGCTCCAATGCAGGCCCATTGGAAGACCAGTGTGTTTGGCTATCATGTCCTCATCCACTTTTATGTGTAACCCCTTCACCCGGGTGACGTACTGTTCATCCTTTATATGCTTGAAGTTTCTTGCGAACTCCTGGGCTACCCCTGTGTGGTATCCTCTCAGTCCAAGGATAAATGGCATCCATCTTGAGTTGCGAATGAACTGCAGGACTCTTGGGATTTGATAAATGGCATTGTGATCTTCCGGTTCACTCTTTTTAAAACCCTTCATCATTTTTCGAATCTTCTTTATAACCAGACAAACCAGGGCTTTTGGAATGCAGTTTTATACTTTGAACTTGGTCGGCTTTGCCTACAGGCTCAAGGAATACAATGGTGGCTGTTTCTCGGGAATTCTGGGTGGTTACTTATATGCAAAATCGTGGAATATGCTGCACCCTAATTCACTGCCTTTCTGCACTTATTCTTTTCATCATGCCTATACTTGCCACTTCTAATCCCCTATTTTTCATGATCGATCTCTACCTTCTCATGATCGACCTCTGTACTTCATGTGGTGAAGGTTGCAATCATGATTTGCTGAGGGTGTCGGGACTTTGGTAGCAATCATGAGTTATGAAGGTTATTCCACCATGCCGCCGATTTGAAATGGAAGCTGTCCTCAGCTGACTAGAAACGACTGTATTGTGGGAAAGTGCTTTACCGTAAAAATCAAATAATTTTTTTTTAGAGATTACCTTGGTATGTATGCGTACCTGCATTGATGATCTGGTCCGTTTTTTATGCGCAGTGGATTTTGTAGTATATCTTGGCGGTGTCTGTAGTTGATTTTTGCATGTCAGTAGTTACGTGCGTAGGGTGCTTTTTCTGTTTTGCGCGTTTTGAATTTGCTGAGTATGTGCTTTTGAAAATTGTGCCAGTGGTTGATACGACTCAGGCGATTGTGCTTTATATTTGGATGATTGCATGGTTGGATGTGATTGGCTCCCTTGAATAACTTGTAGGCTCTCTTGAATATGTTTGAAAAAGGTTGGCGTGGTGTGTCTTGAAGAATTCCGTAGTAGATGAAGACTGATTTTTGCATGTAGACGTGGCTGGCTCGCTTGAATTGATATTAGGCTCACTTGAATAAATGGTAGCCTCACTTGAATTGATGGCAGCCTCGGTTGATATATTTTACAGGCTCTCCTGAATTGATGGTAGCGTCATTTGAATTATTGGAAGCCTCGCTTGATATATTTTATAGGCTCTCCTGAATTGATGGCAGCCTCGCTTGAATTATTGTGCAGGCTCGCTTGAATAGGTTGATGCCCTGTACTTCCCGTTATCCCTTTGTTCTTTTTTGTTTTGTTTTTTTTTGTTTTTTCTCTTTTTTGTTTTTTTTTGTGTTTTTTTTTCTTTCATGAAATGTGCTGAAGCTTACTGTTTTGGAGCATGCTCTATCAGAATCAATTGTTGCTGGTAGAGTACTTGTGTAAATTCTTCTTTGGACGTTGGTTGTTTGTAGAGTTTTAGGCGATGCCCATTCACGATCATGGGGAACTCATCATCATCAATTGTAATAATTCTCACAGCCCCATTGTCATAAATTTTCTGTATACTGTAAGGGTCGAGCCATCTAGTGGTTAGCTTTCCTTTGAATGTGTGAAATCTTGAGTTGTAGAGTAGTGCCCAATCACCCTCTTTGAATTTCTTATCCTTCAAATGTTGGTCATGCCATTTCTTTCTTTACTGTTGGATGATTTCAGTATGTGTAAGTGCTTGTTGGTGGTGTTCATCCAATTGATTTAGCTGCAACATGCATTCTTTTTGAATGTCTGATAGGTTCATATTTAGATCGGCTACAATTCTTAATGTTTTTACCTCAAACTCGATTGGTAGCATGACCTTTTTCCCATAGACCAGTTCATAAGGTGTGAATCCTGTTGTTGTTTTCCATGTAGTATTGTAAGCCCAGACTGCTTCACTAAGTCTGTCAGCCCAATCCCTTTTGTGAAGTTGGACAGTTTTTGTCAAGATTCTCTCTAATTCCCTGTTGGTTACCTCAGCTTGACCATTTCCTTGAGGGTGGTAGGAGGATGACTGCCTGTGCTTTACATTGTTTCTTTTCATCAAGTCTTCAATTAAATTAGATGTGAATTGTGGTCCTTGATCCGAAACTACTTCTCTTAGCACCCCAAATCTGTGAAAGATCTGCTCAGTAAAGAATTTGGCCACACTGGTTTCATTTGTAGCAGCCAGTGCTGCTACCTCTGTCCATTTTGTAAGGTAATCAGTGCATACAAGGATGTAGCTCTTCTGATTGGACTGTGGGTTGAATGGGCCAACAAAATCGAATCCCCACTTATCGAATGCCTCTAAATATATTTGTGGATGTAGTGGCATTTCTTGTTTTTGTGTTGGCTTTCCCATTCTCTGGCAATCGTCACAATGGGACACATATTCATAAGCATCTCCGTGGAGTGTTGGCCAATAATACCCTATTTGCAAGATCTTGTAGGCTGTCCTTTTTGCAGCATAGTGTCCTCCACTAGGTTTATTGTGGGTGGCATGCATTATGTCATGTACCTCATCTTCCCTAATGCACCTTCTAAGTACTTGATCTAGTCCCTATTTAAAAAGCATGCCCTCTATCCATGTATATGTGGCACTTTGTCTTATTACTTTTGTCCTTTCTTTATAACTGTAATGTTCTGGAAACTTCCCGGATACCAAATAGTTTGCTATGTCAGCAAACCATGGAATTTTTATTGATATGGCAAAAAGGTGCTCATCAGGGAAGTTGTCTTGGACCAATTCATTATCTTTCCCATGTGTTACTCTTGACAAAAAGTCTGCTACAACATTATGCTTTCCTGGTTTATCTATTATAGTGATGTCGAATTCCTGTAGAAGTAGCATTCATCGAATAATTCTTGCACTGGTATTAGGCTTGTTCATAAGATATCTGATCACTAAGTGGTCAGTATGGATAAAACTTTGGTATCCTGTAATGTAATGCCTGAATTTGTTGATTGCATGTATGACTGCCAGAAATTCCTTCTCTGTGATTGTGTAGTTGAGTTTTTCCCCAGCCAAATTTTTGCTTATATAGTATATGGCATAGGGTTTCTTGTCTTGTTCTTGCCCAGGCACAAATCCGATTGCTTTATCTGATGCATCGGTGTGAATGTGAAATGGAATTTCCCAGTTTGGTCCTTGAAGTATTGGTGCTATGATGGTTTTCTGTTTAAGACTTTCAAAGGCTGACACGCAGTTGCTTGTCCATATGAACTCATTGTCTTTTGTGAGAAGTGCAAACATGGGGGCAGCAATTCTGCTATAATTCTCAATAAACCTTCTATAGTACCCTGTCTGTCCAAGGAATCTTCTCACATCTCTTTGTTTGATAGGTGGGGGTAGTGTCTTGATTACTGATACTTTGGCTTGATCCACCTTTATACCTCTCTGTGATATATGATGTCCTAGAACAATTCCTTCTTCCATTAACATCCTGCATTTGTCATTTCTTAGGCACAAGCTCATCTCAATACATTTTTTTAATATTAATTCAAGATTTTCCAACGCCTGCTCAAAGCTCTGTCCATAAGGTGTGAAATCATCCATGAATACTTCCATCTTGTTATTTAGAAAATCGGAGAAAATACTCAGTATGGCTCTTTGAAATTTTGCTGGGGCGTTACATAGACCAAAGGGTAGGACCCTATAGGCGTAAGTTCCCCATGGGCATGTGAAGATTGTCTTATCTTGATCAGCCGGGTGTATTAAAATTTGGTTGTAACCATTGAAACCGTCTAGGAATGAAAAGTACTTGTTTCCAGATAATGTATCCAACACTTGGTCTATAAATGGAAGTGGAAAATGATCCTTCTCTGTTGCTTTATTCAGCTCCCCGTAGTCCACACAAATTCTCCATTTGCCTCCTTTTTTGGGCACTATGACTAGTGGTGAAACCCACTCACTATCAAATATTGGATAGATGAACCTTGCATCTAATAAATTTTGTAATTCCATTTTGACTATGTCTTTTAGTGCAGGGTTCAGCCTTCTTTATGGTTGCCTGATGGGAGTAGAACCTTCTTTGATGTAGATGTAGTTTTTGCAGATATCAGGATTTATTCCTTTCATATCTGTTTATGTCCAGACAAATGCTTTACTTTGTTGTGTTAGTATCTTCATCAATTTCTCTTCTTGCTCCGGTTCTAAATGGGAATTTATGTTGACTGTTTTTCCAGGGTTAATTTCCATGACTTTTACCTTTTCAATCTGTTCTGGCAGTACTTCTGTCCATAAGTCTTCCATGTTCTATTTTGAACTTTCACCTGTTTCTATAGAAAAAAGTTCTTGAATAACATGATTGTTAGGAGATATATTTTGTATAAATTTATCTATATGGCCATCTTCATCTATTGATTTTAAGGATATTGCAGCATCAATTGTTAGGATAGGTCGGAGGTTTTGATTTGGTGTGTTCTGGTAATCATCAGTCCAATTTTGATATTCTAATTCTGAGGATTTCATTGCTGGTGGGTAGATTGTTATTTTCTTTCTAGTATGTCCACTGGTGATTGTCATATTTCCTGATCGGAAACCTATGTAAGCGTCTGCAGTTGCTAACCAAGGTCTACCTAGGATATTTGGATAGCCGCTAAGTTTTCTTTTGATTTCGATTATTATAAAATCAGTTGGGTATTCCCAGGACTCGATATTGATCATAATGTCTTCTAGCATTCCTTCGGGCTTCACAGTGGACGTGTCTGCTAGTTGGAGCACTGTTGTGGTTGGTCTTACCATTGATTGGAGTCCTAGGTATAACATCGTTTCTTTAGTCATGACATTGATCGCAGCTCCTAGATCAATTAAGCTTTTATTTATTTGCTTGTTATTTATGGTGACGCTTACTACAGGACTACTAGGATCAAGATATTTAGGATTTATTATGACACCTAGCATCAAATCGGCCAATTGTCCCACTACATTAATAGTTGGTGGGTCACGCTTCCTCCTTCCTGGCTTCTTTAGGCAATTTTCTCTAATGAATTTGTTGCAGATGGGCACATCCCTTATGGCTTGTAAGATTGGGATTTGGATGTTTAAGTGTTTGAATTCGTTTAAGATTATATTATCTTCCTCTTCTTTTGTATTCCGGACAAGTTTTTTCTGGAAATGGAGGGTTTCTAGTTCATGTGAGTGGTATAATTTCTTCCTCAGGAGGTTCTGGTTCATCATGATGATGAACATAGGGTTCTGATGTGTGGGCCTGAGCTTTAGGTACAGGTTGTTGGATGTTGTGTGGGGGTGTATTCTACAACGTTTTTCCAGGTCGTAGGTTTATTTCATTTATTTCTATGGTGTCTACAACATAAGTTGGGAATTGTGTGATATTAATGTTATAAGCCTATTGTTGTGGTGGGGGTCTGTTATTATTAGGATTTGGAATTGGTTGGGCTGGAATAGGTGGAGGTCTGGGGGGTGGTTGAGGTTGTGGGGGTGGCATAATGAGTGGCTGTTGTAATGGCACCCTCCAATTTGATGGATGGGGGTACTGGTTTGCATAGTTTGTGGTGGATGGAAACGGTGGCGGGTATTGAGGATAAGACGGTGGATAATATGGCTGTTGATAGGATGGTTGATATGCTTGCTGGTTTTGTTGCCATTGGTTTTGATTTGCCTATGCTTGCCATGAAGTCGGTGCAGAGTTCCAATTTGGCTGTCCTTGATTATAGTAAGTTTGATTGCTCTGCTGATATGGCCTAACAAAATTATTCCTCCTCTGATTTATAAAACAGAGCTGTTCTACAGTTCCTTCAGCTGTTGGGTCTTGAATGGCTACCTTACATGAGGGTAAGAGGGGACATTTATTAGTGGAATGGTCATCGGTGCAGAGACCACATACTTCTATTGTGTTCAAGGTGCACTGCCCCTTCTCATGATTCTTCCTACATCGAGGACAAAATACTGCCAAGGCTTGGTTAATTTCATCCTGTTTCTTTTTTATTTGAAGAGCATCAAGTTGCATGGCTAGGGATTGCAGTATGCCAATTTTCATGTCATCCAGCAGGTTTCCTAAATCAGATTTTGTAAGTGTTGGTGTTGAGGATGATGATCCATTAGTGGTTGTATGTGCATCCCTCGTCCCATTCTTAGTTTTCCTAGATCTTGAGTAGTTTTTGAAGATTTGCAGGATTTGGTCAAAATATTTTTGGAATATGTCTCCATCTCCAAGGAGATTTGAGACTTCAAAATTCTCCTCTTTTACACCTCTGAGAAGGACAAGCTTTAGTGATTCAGGATCCAATGTGCAATGGCTGGCTCATTTGTAGCTGAGTTGAAATCTTTGGGCATAATCTTCTAATGACTCTCTATCTCCTTGTTGCATCCTAAAGATTTCATCCCTAGTATCTTTGGCCTTGCAGTAGTCCCTATATTTTTCTAAGAATGACTATTTCATTTGATCCCAGCTAAAGATACTATTTCCTTCAAGGCTCATGAACCACCGAAGTGATAGGTCTTTCAGTGTGGAAGGAAAAAGCCTAAGCTTTTGTGCATCAGTAGTGTAATCAAATGATCTGCAAACTACCTCAAATTCAAACAGGAATGTGTCAGGATCTTTTGAAGTCAACCCATGAAAGTTTGGCAGATTATTAGGATTTGTGTTCTTCATTCTGGCATCTCCGAGAGTTATGCTAATGGGAAAAGTGAAAAGCTACCTAGGTTCTTCCTCTTCATTTTCCATTGAGGTGTTTGAGCTGGAACTGGTAGTGAAGTTGCTTATGTTTGGAGCATATGTGGAGTCAGTCTCATTTTTAGAGTGTAGAAATTCAAACTGAGAATGGTTAGAACTATTATTACCGTTGTTGCTCATGGAATGCTTGGGCAGAAAGCGGCCAAACCTATCCCTTTGCCGACGAGGCATTCATTGGGAGAAGATATTTATGTTTTTGTTTTATGTAATTTTTGTTTTCTTTTTCTGGTTTTTAGGTGATGTCTCCTAAAAGATTTAACACCTCCCCGACAACGGCGCCAAAAAGTGGTGATCTCCTAATGTGGATTCCTAATGAGGGCAGCTATACCAAGAGCCTACTTTAAATGTCAACCCGGGGAACGTACAAACTTGAGAGATTCATGCACTATTTGTGCTCTTATAGGATAATCTCTTGTCATAGTTGGATGTCGGTATCGATGTTCTAAAGATTGTCTACTAAATGTGAAAACTGATTATGCTATGGAATTAAATACTGGAAAGCAATAAATCTAATTAAAAGAATTAAAGTGCTGAAAGCAGTAAATATGTTCTGAGAAATAAAGCAGGGAATCTATTCTAAATAATTAAAATGCTGAAGTAATTAGACGCTGATATGTTCTAAGAAATGAAGATACAAAGACAGTAAATTTATTTGAAATAATTAAAATGATGAAATAACTAAATGCTGAGAATGAAAATACCATAACAGAGCTATTCTACTATTGGGGAAACGAAGTCTGTAACTACTATCTGCGCACAAAATTGGAGTCTTGATCTAACTTATTTTACCAATCTAGAATTGAAATACGATCATTCTATGCTTACCCATCTATTACTAAGAAGTCAAAAGAAACTAATCACGATGAGAAACTGCAGTGAAATTCCAGATCTAAACTATGATATCGAAAGCAAAGCTATTGCACATGCAATCGTTAATAAAAATATGCGTTGAAAGAAAGAACCTACAGGACTACCGAAATCGTTTTACTGTACTATGGAATGCATTCTAAACTACTACAGAAAACAATGAATCATTCAATGCTCCCATATATCATATAACTGTTCATCAATGTAAAACGCATACTTGGAAAAATACTTACAAATAAGAATCTCCTGACCTACATGTTGGAGGGGCCCTCCCCAACCCGTACTCAGGAGAGAATAAAAAATCAGAAACGCTTGCTGGAATTAATCATCAATCTTTCATTAATATATAAAATCCATGTCAAAATAGTAGTCTATACTTCTTAGTATCTAAATAGTGCAGAAAACGTTAAAACTAATGTCTTTCCCAAAAATAACAGCAGGGGCCTCTTGTTACCCGAGAGGTCCATATTTATATGATTTAACTCTGATCCTAACTGATTGTCAAAATGCCGATTCATCTTGAAAGTGGGAGTGCGTCCTCTATAAATCAGGAAACAGGGCACCGAGCTTGGTGATCCTTTAGTCTTCTACACGTCTATCTTTTAATGACCTTGAACCTGCTCAATCACGCTTGGTTTCCATATAATCAGTTTATTTGATACGCATTCTAACATACACGATTAATCATAAAAACAATTTCATTAAATCATTAAAGTAAAACACTTTTCCCGCAATTGAGTGCGTTTCGTTACCATTGCTTGAGCTGGACTGTGGAAAAAGGGTTATCAAATACCTGAATAATGGATCCATCAGTTAGTAATTCCTTTAACTTCTTAAAACTGTCTAAACATTTCTGATCCCATACAAACTTCTTCCCCTTCTTCTGTAAGGAGGTTATAGGGTTTGCAATCTTTGAAAAACCTTCTATGAATTTTCTATAATATCTAGTAATACCCATAAATGATCGTACATCCGACACATCTTTAGGAACCGGCCATTCATTAATGACTTTTATCTTATCGGGGTCAACCGAGATTCCTTCTTTAGAGATTATGTGTCCTAAATACTGAATCTTATCCTTGTGAAAGTCACACTTACTAAACTTAGTATATAACTGATGATCTCTCAGAACTTGTAAAATAATATGCAGATGTTCGTCATGTTCTTCCTTACTTTTAGAATATACTAGAATGTCATCTATGAACACAATAGTGAACTTATCCAAGTATTTGTGCAGAATATTAATGTCCATTAAACACATAAATACTGTCGGGGCATTAGTCAATCCAAATGGCATGACTACGAACTCATAATGTCCATATCGAGTTCTAAAGGCTGTTTTAAAAATATCCTCATCCTTCACACGAACTTGATTATATCCTGTCCTTAAATCAATCTTTGAAAATATTGTTGCCCCACGTAGATGATCAAATAGATCATCGATGCGGAGCAACGGATATCGATTCTTGATTTTCATCTTATTCAATTAGCGATAATCTATACAAAGACTTAGAGTGCCATCTTTCTTCTTAACAAATATAACAGGTGCTCCCCAAGGAGACACGCTGGATCTTATATAGTTTTTATCAATCAGTTCCTTCAACTGTGATTTCAACTCATTTAATTTCAGTATATTCATCCTATATGGAGCTTTAGAATTTGGTACCGCACCCGGTATTAATTCAATGGTAAAATCTAGATCTCTCTTAGGGGGTAATCCTGGGATCTCTTCAAAAAAAACATCTTGGAATTCTTTTAGGACAGGTATATCTTCTAGTTTCAGTTTGTCCTCTTTAGCAATTAATTCCTCATTTATTACATTCAAAGCAAACATCTGGCATCCTTTTCTAACTGCTCTTTTCACTTGCATAGTTGAAATCTGTCTAAGTGATGTCCTTCTAGGAATACCCTTCACTTCTACTATTTCTCCTTCATCATTTAACCAAGTAAAATTTTTCTCATAACAATTCATAATGACATGATGGGATTCTAACCAGTCCATTCCAATTAAGATGTCATAGGATCCTAAAGGTAAAACATTCAACTTGGTTTGTGTCTTTAACTGAATCATAGATAAAACACAACTTTCAATAAAATCAGATACTTTTCTTTTTGTCCCTGTTGCTAGTCTAACTAACCAGGATTTATTGAATTTTTCTGTTTTCAAATTAAAACTTTCTACAATATCTAGTGATATATAACTCAGGCTAGCACCTGGATCAATCAAAATAGTAACAGGGTGGTTTTGTAGCATACCTTCAATCTCTACCATAGAGACTTGATGCTCTGCTTGCCTGTTGTCTAGAGCTGCATTAATTCTAGGCATCTCCCTTGCCAAGTCTCCTACAGTAGGTTCAGCTTGTATGGAATGAATATTATTAGCTGTCCACTTCCTCTTGGGTCATTTTGAAGCATAATGAGGACCTTGACACTCAAAACATTTTATAGGTTCCTTTTGGTCATTAGTTCTAGTAACATTGGGAGTATTTCTAGGAGCTGTAAAATTCTGCTGTTGATTATTTCTGGGATTGTTTCCTTGGAAATTTTGATTCGGAAAGTTTTTCTTTTGGAAGCCAGAATTTCCACTGAACCTGAAATTTTTCTTTTTCAGCTCAAAGTTGTTGGGTTTATGATTTTTCCAGTTAGATATCCCTTCTATTTTTCGGTTAGTGTCATAGCAGAAAGTTGCTTTCCTCATGGCCTCTTCTAAGGTCGAGTATAACATTCTTGGAGGATTTGGAGAGGAATTATTCATGGCATGAATCTAAGAAGGTCTAATTGGAGTGGAAGAGTAACTCCCATGGAAGAGGAAGAGGCATCATAGAAGAATTGTGACACTTGGAGCTAGATACCCTAATCTCTATGAAAACAATGATGAAGATTCTATGACACCTATGACAAGTTCAGACCTAATTGCTGACATATGACACATATGACATGTCAGGGCTAAAAATATCCACCAAGAGGGTGCACAAGGGGAGTTATGGCATCCAATATTCCCCCATTCGAATTGATGGAAGAGGAGGGATAGAAAGTGATGGACAAGTGTCATTCATGAGAATCTCTCCCTAAATCGAATTGGGAAAAGACTCTTGGAGGGAATTCGAGCTATGGATGCCATTGCAGGTCAATACAATATGAGGAGGAAGAAGGAGAGCATATTTTGATCATTTCTCATTTGGCACATTTGCAAAGCTTAGCTTGTCCTTGCACGGTGGATGTTCATCCTCCCTACCTTAGAACCAATTTTGAGGGTGCAAGATTCCCATCCAAGTTGTTTTATGGAGAGGCCATTCATACCTCTCAATAGAGCTTCATGGAGATGTTTTTATGTAGGTTCAACCCCCATCTGAGTTCGAGTTTATATTCACTCTTCCTTCTCTATTCTCATTCTCCTATATTTCTCTCAATGTTCATGTAAAGTGTGATATATAGCATACACCTTGTTGCATATAGTTAATGGAAGGATTTTGTTTCGAACTTATGAAAATGTTAATGGCTTCATAACACTGTAATGTATAGATCATGAGAGCCACATCTTGAATACTAAGCACTTCATGTACTATTTTTCCAAGTAACATTGATATTCGAGCTATTTCCCTCATTATATTCTCATGGTGATTGTAGAATGTTTTGTATCAGTTTGATATCATGCTTTTATGGAGGTAGTGCCTATGATTTAAGATTCATATGGAATTTAAATGGATGTCCAAAGTATTGTATGAATACCCTTGAAGTCTTACTATAGTTTGTGAAAATATTCACAGTAGATCTAAGAGCTAATGTATACCTCACAAGAAGAATTAAGCAGAAAATAGAAGAATAGTGCAGAATGGAGCAGCATAACATAGATGCAATAGAACTCAGATAGGAGCATAATAACATCACACACTAATTCATTAATCATCATATGAACAATAAATAATACAATGGTGGAGAGGATTCGAATGCCAAGGTGGAAATTCAAATTAGCCTGCATGGGCATGGCTTATTTGCACTAGGAGTCGTCATCATTAGTGGAGTGTCAACAATACACCACTAGGAGTACTAATCATCATCAGTGGAGACATAAATGCACAAGTAACGGTCAAACAGGTGTCAAACTGAGTCTAATTGAGTGTGGTAGGTGTAACTGGCACATGTAAGCACTAATGTAGTGAAGGAGGCTCAGTGGAGGGCACATGGGGAGCTGACTGGAGTAAAAATAGGCAATCTAGTCTCACTGTGGGTCCAACGGAGTGTTTTAGTTAGTTAACAAGTCAATCAATCCTCAAATCAAGGAGAGATCCACAAATAACTCAACTAACTGAAGTGTAACTGAGTGGTAGGTGAAGAAGGGTGCCTTTCACAAGTAGTAGGTGAAAGGTGGGCGCATCACTGACTAGGAAGACTAAAAATGAGTGGAAAGAAGCTCTCGGGGCTAGAAAACTGGGGACTAGGTGCTGGAGGACACCAACCTGATGACTGGGATGCATGCACTTGCATGCCTGCGTGTAATTGCATGATTGCATGCAAAAATGCATGCATGACTGAAATGCAAAATAATGAAAATGCTGGTAGGACTAGGATAGAGTATAGGAATATCCTAACACCCCCCTTTAATCCATCTTGGGCCCTGGTAACTGAGACCAAAGGTCACCCAATACAATGAATAATAAATAATAGTCCATAAACTGAGGAAATGGGGAAAACCTCATGTGAAAAATACCCCCCCTCAAAATAGACTGTAGGGCACACCAAAATAAATGCTCCAAACTCAAGCAGGTGTGATGCTTGGTGATATGTATGGAGGTATCTTCTTCTTGGGACGCAGTGGATCATGCTCAAAAAGAATGTGCTTGTACTTTCTCTTCAGATCGAATGTGATGAGAACAAATCCAGAGGTATGAGGATGATCCCAGAACCCGTGATTCGAATCAGCTGAGGTAGGATCAAATCCATGAATGTGTAGATAGTCTTTTGTTTTCTCCTTTGAACCATCATAGGTGAGATTATGCCCAAAAGAACCATCACATGATAGTGATTGCTTGGAATCCAAATCAAATCCAAGACTTGAAAAATGGTTTCTTGAGATCTCCTTTGAACCATTAGAGGTGATATCAAAACCATGAAATGCATGAGAAATTATCCCAAGCGAATCGCAATGCCTTACATTTTCAATAAACTTTTGAGAGCATGTACAAATGATCTTACAGTAGTACATAAGAGGTGAGTGATCAAGGAGAGTGAATTCATTACCTCCAATTGGTGATTTAACCTTCGAAACATTCATGAGATCATCATTATGCAAACCAACAGACTCTTGTGCAAGAGAGGATTTAAGAACCTTTGCAATTTCTAGAGTGTGAGATGGCACATAATTCGAAATAGAAGATATTGAGAGCATGAGTGTAGAATCTGCAAGTTCTTCTTCTTTGTGGATAAATTCATTATGAGATATGTTTGATACTGATTCATGATAAGAGAGACCATCAAGGTGGGAGAATGCATCCTAGGCTTACTTTCGAAATCGTTTGGACCAATCCCTTCATTTTGTTTGCCAAATATTTCATCTAGATGGGCCCATAGCTCTTTTGGAGATTCAGCAGAAAGGAAGTGGGTTACCATGCAGTGAGACATAGCATACATCATTGCTGCATAGGTTATGTCACCTTCATTTAACCAATCATTCTCTTCTTCAGATGATTCGAAATCTCTTTCAAAACAATAATCAAAGAGACCATGTCTCTTCAAATGTTCTATCATATTTGGTTTCCACTCATCATAGTTGAATGGAGAAAGAGGAGGAATTCCTTCTGAATTCATGGAAGCTGTTTCAAAAGACCTGCAAAAAAAAATAGAAAATATCTGCAACTGCTACTGCTGCAAAAGTGCAGAAACTACTGCAACTACTGCACTTGAAATCTTGATAATAACCTGCAAAAAACTCTCAGGAATGGAGATAGGAAATACTCTCAACATGCTCTAATACCATGTGAAAATATCCATAGCATATCTAAGAGCTGATGTATACCTCACAAGAAGAATTAAGCAAAAAATAGAAGAATAGTGCAGAATGGAGCAGCAAAACATAAATGCAATAGAACTCAGATAGGAGCATAATAACATCACACACTAATTCATTAATCATAACATGAACAATAAATAATACAATGGTGGAGAGGATTCGAATGCCAAGGTGGCAATTCGAATTATCCTGCATGGGCATGGATTATCTGCACTAGGATTCATCATCATCATCAGTGGAGTGTCAACAATACACCACTAGGAGTCCTAATCATCATTAGTGGAGTCATCAATGCACAAGTAACAGTCAACCAGGTGTCAAACTGAGTCTAACTGAGTGTGGTAGGTGTAACTAGAACATGTAAGCACTAATGTAGTCAAGGAGGCTCAATGGAGGGTACATGGGGAGCTGACTGGAGTCAAAATAGGTAATCTAGTCTCACTGGGGGTCCAAGGGAGTGTTTCAGTTAGTTAACAAGTCAATCAATCCTCAAATAAAGGAGAGATCCACAAATAACTCAACTAACTGAAGTGTAACTGAGTGGTAGGTGAAGAAGGGATCCTTTCACAAGTGGTAGGTGAAAGGTGGGTGCATCACTGACTAATAGGGCTAAAAATGAGTGGAAAGAAGCTCCCGGGGCTAGCAAACTGGGGACTAGGTGCTGGAGGACACCAACCTGATGACCGAGATGCATGCAAATGTATGTCTGCATGCAATTGCACGACTGCATGCATGAATGAAATGCAAAATAATGAAAATGCTGGTAGGACTAGGATGGAGTAGAGGAATATTCTAACATAGTTCGTGACATTAATTCATGATCCCTTGTCTACAATTTTCACATAAATTGTATGCTCTAGAAGATGTTGTCCTTTGGGAGACCTATATGACCCTAAAACATGATATAATTCTGCACACATGTTGTCCTTGATGACCTATAATAGATACAAGTATCATATTTAATATTAGGGAGGTATGTACAGTGTTTGGAAGGACAAATAGTGGCAGACCTAGGGGGATTTTCACCAATCCAATTGACTAGTTTTGTCCCAATTCTTCTCTCCTTGTAATTGCAGACCATGAATGTTTATAGAATATGTTTGGGTTTCTAAAGGTTGTATTAAAGTTTCCTATTCCCTCTAAAGTCCCTCCTTGCACCATTCGAAAAAATTTGGAAGCTTTTGGAACAGTTCGTGTATATCATTCCTAGATTTGAAATTTGGTGAATTTCAGAACTTGCACAGTAGGGATGTCATAGTGGTATCAGAGCATGGTCCTTGCACCTGATTTGGGTGACCATTTATGAGGTTAATAATTCATCCCCCACCCCTAGAAACTGAAACTGAAAGTACCTTTAGTGAAGAGGAAGAAGTAGGAGAAGAGGTGCATTGTGCTGAAACCATGGATAGGGATGACGAAGGAACCTCATAGATGGAGGACAAACAAGAGTTTAAGAAATTCATGAAACCATTTTTTGTGGACATGAAAAGGTAGATAATGAAAGGGGTAGAATTTATGGCTATTCAAATTGGGAGAAAATTGGCAATAGGAGGCAGTAGTAGTTCTCATTTCGAGGAAAAAAAGACAGTTGGTGAAAACATTTTCTCAAGGACCGGGCCTCACAACCAACCTAATGACTTCTATAGGTCAACAAGAGCCACCAAACCTAGGTTTCTTGAGTCCAAACAAGATTCTAACACTCAATTTGGGATAAATGAAGCTCTAGAGGAATGGTAGCAGTTGAGTGAAGAGTGTAGGAGGACCTTACAATTTGAAAAAAATATTCAATGTCTCAAATAGGATCAGAACTAGAGGAGGTAGCAGAACTCCTTTCCAAAATAAAGAATTGAATTATAACATAGGAAAAGTGCCCCTTCCCACCTTTGATGGATCGCCACAAAGTTCTGCAAATACTTGGGTACAAAAGTTAGATGTATATTTTCAGCTGAATCCAATGGTTGAAGATGATGCTTTAAAAATGGCTATTCTGCATCTTGAGGGAGAAGCAAATGATTGGTGTTTACATGGAATTAAAACCTTAATACATGATCAAATAACATCATATGAAAATTTTGTTAACAAGTTAGTGGAAATATTTGATCGAAAAGACCCTGAAATGCCTTTCAAGGAACTAGCGTAGTTGAAGCAATCTGGAACCCTTGAAGAGTACATGTTGGAATTCCAAAAATTGTCAGTTATGGTTGTTGATATCTCTATGGTTTGATTGGTATTTCTCTTTACTGAATGGTTGGTTGAACCTTTGAAAGGTTTTGGTAAATCTCACAAGACAACTTCATCGAAATATGCCATGAACTTGGCAAGAGATATGCAAAATGTGCTACCCAAGACAAAGTATCCTCTCAATCCCAATTTCCCTTCCAAGTTCGGAGATGATAAGAGACCATGGAAAAAATATTTATTTGGGAGGGACAAGAAAGAGGTGTAAAATTAGTCACAACAGATCTATTGAACAAGAATATCAATCACAAAGATGTAAAACAATTTGGAGTAAAAACTGTGCAAGAGAGATGCATCAGTGCTCTATAATCCAGAAATGGTAGAATTACAATACAATACTATCACAATAAGTGGGAAATTCGAATTAGCCAAGGAGGTCATTCGAATATACTGC
Source organism: Larix kaempferi (assembly GCA_027924585.1). Taxonomy (NCBI): domain Eukaryota; kingdom Viridiplantae; phylum Streptophyta; class Pinopsida; order Pinales; family Pinaceae; genus Larix; species Larix kaempferi. Next base: position 2,744,264 of record BSBM01001033.1, read on the forward strand.
ATGGTGTAGCTTGGCTCCAACTAGGAGTCCTCATCATCAATCAGTGGTGGTTATCAATGCACAAGTCATTGTCAGACAGGTGTTAAACTAAGTCTAACTGAGTTTAACTGAGTGTAATAAGTGTAACTGATGGTAAGTGTCACTAATGTAGGGATGGAGGCTCAGTGGAGGGCACATGAGGAGTTAACTGCACTCAGCATAGGTAGTCAAGGCTCATCGGAGGTCAATCAGAGTGGTAACAACAGTTAGGAGTCAGTCTAGCCTCAAATCAAGGAAAGACAACTAACTAACTGAAGTGAACTAGACTGGTAGGTGAGAAAAGGCGCCATTCTCAAGTGGTGGGCGTCTCCCTGACTAGGAGGGATAAAACAGAGTGGAAAGTGGCTCACGGGTGCTGGCAGACTAGGGACTAGGTGCTGGAGGCATCAAACTGGTGACTGGGTAGCATGCGGATGCATGCAATGCATGCATGCAAAGTACATACTGAATGATGAGATATCCTAACACCCCCCATCAAGCTATACTATGATATAAGAAATAAATGATAGGGCCTTGGTAACTGAGACCAAAAGTCACCCCAATACAATAATAATCCAAATAAAGAACAATCCATGAACCGAGGAAATGGAGAAAACCTCATGGGAAAACCCCCCCCTCAAAATGGACTTTAACACACCAAAAGATTTAACTGCCCCAAACTCAAGTAGATATGTCTGGAGGTATCTTACTCTTGGGAGTAAATGGATCATGCTCCAAAAACATGTGCTTGAATTCTCCATTAGTGGATGCAAGCGAATGTGGAGACTTTATGAACTTGCTCTTCATACCGAAAATGGTGAGAACAAATCTGACAATATGAGGATGATCTTGGAACCTGTGATTCGAACCAAGTGAGGTAGGAATAGCTCCAATCGGATCAAATAGATATTGAAACTTGAACTTCTTATCAGTGGAAGTTAAATCAGCTCCAAGATTTGACAAATGGTTTCTTGAGATATCCTTTAAACCAATAGGGGTGAAATCAAAACTAAAATCAGCAAAAATTGCATGAGAATTGAACTCAAGTGAATGGTAGTGCTCTTCATCTTCAATAAAACTCTGACAAACTATGCAAATGATAGAACAAAAGTTTATAGGAGGAATGCAATCAAGGAGGACGAATGCTTCACCTCCAAAATCAGATTTTACCTCCAAAACATCAAGTAGATCATTATTCTGCATGCCGGCAAACTCATGTGAAAGAGAGGATTCAAGAACCTCTTCAGAATCTAGAGTATGAGTTGGTTTATCTTGCTCAGAATTTGAAATAGAAGACTTTGAGAGAAGGAGTGTTGAATCTACAGTTTATTCTTCATCTTGAACAATGGATGAGGCCAAGACATAATCAAAGAAAGCACATAAGGAGATCTCACTGGGCTTGTTCTCCAAAAGGATAGCATGATACTCTTCTTCCTGCTTTCCAAATTCTCTATTGAGTCGGGCCCATAGATCTCTTGGATTTTCAGCAGTAGTACCGAGGTAGTGCATACAAGGAGACATAGCAAGACATATTGTCCCAAAATATCTGTCACAATCATTAATCCAATCATTCTCCTCTTCCTCGGAATCAAAATCTCTTGTAATACCAATGCACATATCAAAGAGACATTGTCTCTTCAAGCATGCAATCATCTATGGTTTCCATTCATCATAGTTGAATGGAGTAAGAAGATTTTGTGAAGAATAAGTTTCCATCTCTGCATTAGCGAATGCAAATGGAGGAAGTAAGAAACCTGTAGAAAAGATGTCTTGTCCCTGTGATGGATTTGATACCATGTAATATTAGTCACAACATATCTATTGAACAAGAATATCAATCACAAATATGTAAAACAATTTGGAGTAAAAACTGTGCAAGAGAGATGCATCAGTGCTCTATAATCCATAAATGGTAGAATTACAATACAATACTGTCACAATAAGTGACCAATTCGAATTAGCCAAGGAGGTCATTCGAATATACTGCATGGTGTAGCTTGGCTCCAACTAGGAGTCCCCATCATCAATTAGTGGTGGTCATCAATGCACAAGTCACTGTCAGACAGGTGTCAAACTGAGTGTAATAAGTGTAACTGATGGTAAGTGGCACTAATGTAGGGATGGAAGCTGAGTGGAGGGCGCATGAGGAGTTAACTGCACTCAGAATAGGTAGTCAAGGCTCATCGGAGGTCAATCAGAGTGGTAACAATAGTTAGGAGTCAGTTTAGCCTCAAATCAAGGAAAGACAACTAACTAACTGAAGTGAACTGGACTGGTAGGTGAGAAAAGGCGCCCTTCTCAAGTGGTGGGTGAGAAGTGGGTGCCTCCTTGACTAGGAGGGCTAAAACAAAGTGGAAAGTGGCTCCCGGGTGCTGGAAGACTAGGTACTAGGTGCTGGAGGCATCAAACTGGTGACTGGGCAGCATGCAGATGCAGATGCATGCATGCATGCAAAGTGCATGCAAAGTACATACTGAATGATGAGATATCCTAACAAGAGGGACCAATCAAGGAAGAACTCAGAAGAAAGAAACTATGTTTCACATGTCATTAACCATGGTTTCCATGGCATAAATGTGATAAGGGGAAAGCACACTTCATTGAAGTATTTTCTGATAATGAGGAGGACATGGAGGAAGAAGCACAACGTTCATCCCAAGAAGAGGGATATGAAACAGAAGAAGAAGATAATCCATCACCTGAAACAGGGAAGATGGAAGTACTATCAAGAGTGCCTCGGTCTCACACCCTTTGATGCAAAGGATTGGTACAATGAAAAAAGGTTTTGGTATTAGTAGATGGAGGAGAAACTCATAACTTCATTGATGCAACCTTGGTGGTGAGGATAAAGTTTCCTACTGAAACATTTGAAGGGTTGACAGTCATCATTCCAGGTAATCATTCTATGGATTGTAACACATGGATTCCAAAGCTACAACTTACCATAGGAAATACACCTTTATTGATAGTTTCTATGTGGTGAATGTTGCTGATACAAATGTGGTTTTGGGAGTACAATGGTTGTACTCTATAGGAGAACATACAGTGAATTACCAAATACCTAAAATGAAATTCAAAGATTCAGAAGGAAAACCAATATTAGTGAGGGGAATGCACACTTAACCTAAACAAATGGTGTCTTCCCACAGTATGAGGTCCATATTGAGACATGGGGACATTGAATGGGCTTCAAAATGTTTAATCACTTCCCCCAAACTGAGCATAAAAGTTGCAGAACATCCAAGGGATATAAGGAAGCTATTATAGAAGTATGAGAGGGTTTTTCGAGTGTTCCCCCTGGAAGGCCACCTGAAAGAGGAGTTGAACATACCATTGTTTTGGAGGTAGGTACTTCACCTATCCAAATACCACCATATAGACACCCAAAAAGGTTCAGAGATAAGATTGGAAAAACTATTAAAGAACTCTTGGATTTGGATCTCATCAAGAAAAGCTCAAGCCCCTATGCTTCTTTAGTTGTCTTGGTGAAGAAAAAGGATGGAACTTAAGGATGTACATTAACTTTAGAGATTTAAACAAAAAGACAATAAATAATAGATATCCCATCCATCGGATAGATGAGCTCATGGATGAGATATTTGGAGCAAATTCTTTTCCAAAATTGATCTTAGATCTGGTTACCATCATATTCGAATGAAGGAGGAAGATGCGCATAAAACTGCTTTCAGATGTCACTATAGTCATTTCAAATTTCTTGTCATGCCTTTTGGTTTGACCAATGCTCCAACAACCTTCCAATTATGCATGAACAAAATATTTTGCAAGCATCTCCGTAAGTTTTTTTTTGTTTTTTTTTTAATGATATTTTGATATATAGTAAGACATGGGAGGAACATTTGCATCGGTTAGGAGTTGTATTGAAAATCTTGAATGAACAGTCTTTGTTTGCTAAATTTTCCAAGTGTGAGTTTGGGTTGACAGAAATTTTATATCTTGGGCACATCATTGGGAAAGATGGGGTAAAGGTGCACTTGGAGAAAATAAAGGTTATTCGTGAATTCCCATCACCCGATAACATCGCTGAATTGAGGGGCTTTATTGGGATCTCCACTTACTATAGAAATTTTTTGAAGGGTTTTTCCAAATTGACCGATCCTCTCACTGATTTGACCAAGAAGGATGCTTTCCAATGGGATGAAGATGCTAAAAAGGATTTCCAAAGAATGAAAGAGGAAATGAGTAGTTTTCCTTTGCTTGCATTACTATATTTTTGTAATCCATTTGTTCTGGAATGTGATGCATCAGGGGAAGGCATAGGGGCAGTACTAAAGAAAAATCAACACCCCATATCTTTTGAAAGTAGAAAATTGCAGCCACGTGAGAGGCTCTACTCCATATACGACAAGGAAATGTTAACCATCATGCATTCCTTGGCCAATTTTAGACAATATCTGGTGGGGAACAAATTTGTGGTTAAAACTGATCATAACAGTTTAAATCATTTCCTTACACTAAAATATATCAATGAAAGGAAAAAAAAATGGGTGAGTAAGATTCAAGCCTTTGATTTTGACATTGAATATGTTCAAGGGAAGAATAATGTTGTAGAAGATGCATTGTCTAGGAGACCCTCACTTTCCCTTATGAACATTTCAAAAGATTGGAAATATGTGCTAATAGTAGAGTATGCCGAAGATAGATTTTCTTGTGAATTGTTAGATGGAGCCAAGGGAGATGATAGGTACAAGGTATTGAATGGCCTAATATACTATAAAGACCAAATATACTTAGTTCATGGTTCGAATTTAATGCAAAAAGTCTTGAATGCAACTCATGGTTCTCCTTTAGCAGGCCATCCTGGTTTCTTTAAAACATATAGGCAGCTAAGACAAAGGTTGTTTTGGAAAGGTTTGAAATAAGATGTTTTAAAGTATGTGAATGAATGCAAGATACGTTAGAAAAACAAAGTTGAGCACAACCATCTTGCTGGTCTCTTACAACCATTGCCTGTTCCAGAACAAAAGTGGGAAAGCATCTCCATGGATTTCATCATAGGTTTTCCCAAGGCTCTTGGTAAGGATTGTATTTATGTTGTGCTGGATAGACTCACCAAATTTTCTCATTTCTTTGTTATTGCATCATATTTTACTATTGCACAAGTAGCTGAGCTATTCTTTAGAGATGTTTTCAGATTGCATGGAATTCCCAAAAACATTGCGAGTGACATGGATAGCATATTTATGAGTGCTTTTTGGCAAGAAATTTTCAAGTTTGTGGGAACACAATTGACTCCTAGCACAAGCTATCATCCACAAACTGATGGCCAAACAGAAAGGGCGAACCAATGGTTGGAGGGATAGTTGAGAAACTATGTTGGTGGGAAGCAAAAACCATGGGTTAAATGGCTACATTTGGGTGAGTTTTGGTACAATACTGCCTTTCATATGTCCTTTGGCATGTATCCCTTCAATTAAATTTATGGTTATGAAGCACTCACCTTTTTTAATCACATTTTTAGTGATAGTAGAGCCCCAAAAGCTAAACATTGGATTGAGGAAAGTCAAGAGATTTTGAATCTCTCAAAAGACAATTTGCAGCTTACCCAAAATCAACAAAAACAATATGCGGATCAACATAGGAAAGAAAGATATTTTAAAGCGAATGATTTGGTTTATTTGAGGCTGCAACCATATAAACAAACCACCTTAAAAGGAAAAGGAACAAAAAATCTTAAACCAAGTTTTTATGGTCCATATAAGATAATTCAAAAGGTTGGGGAGGTAGCTTATGAAGTAGAACTTCCAGAAGGCAGCAAAATCCATAATGTGTTTCATGTTTCATGCCTTAAGAAGGTGACTGGGTTTCTATTTCAGAAACACCCCCTCCATTAGATGATGAAGGACAACTCATACTCATTCTAGAAAATAATTTGAAAGTAAGGGAAAGGAAATTGAGGAGCAAAACCATAAGAGAATATATGGTACAATGGAAAGATTTTCCAAGTGAGGATGCCACATGGGAAGAGGAACAAATTTTGCAGCATCCCAATTTGTAATTGCTTGGGGACAAGCAATCTTGGGTGGGGAGGACTGTAATGTCCCCATCCAAATAAATTTCATGAAGGAAAAATCTCCACCAATCTACTAGTTCCCTAGGATGGGGTGGAAACATTTTGACTTGGAATAAGGGCGCTATAAGAACCCAAATGAACCTTAGATTCAAAAATATACATTAAAAGAGCTAAATAAATAATAATAATGGAAAAATAAGGTGGCAATTGGTCATGAGGGCGCATAGGTGGTGTGGGACCCACACAAGGCAATATTCTCCATTCCACATGGCATCCTTCTCTCACCCATTCAAATCCAAGGTGGAGTATAATATTCTTGGAGGATTTGGAGAGGCATTATTCATGGCATGAATCTAGGAAGGTTGAATTGGAGTGGAAGAGTAACTCCCATGGAAGAGGAAGAGGCATCATAGAAGAATTGTGTGTGATAATTTGCACTAGGATCTAGCAACTGAAACAAACCTCACAATCAAACTCACTCAAGAAGTGCAGAGAAGAAGAGAAGAATGTAGTCAATAATCACTCATGAACACATAAAATGGAGAATAGGAGTATAATCATATATCAGTTGTGAGCTAGCACTGTGAAAACTGAGTATAATACAATAACTATCAATAGAATTCAAATTAACCAAGGAGGTCATTCAAATCATCCTCAAAGTGTGGCATGGATGGAATTGGAGACATCATCCAGTCAGTAGTATCAGTCATAAATGGTAAAAGGTCAGTCAAATGAGTCTAACTGAGTCTAACAAAACCATCTAGGCATGAATCATGGGATGGAGACTCCAAGGAGGGTGCATGAGGCTATCAGAAGGTCAAGTGGCACTCTAGAACTAGCTAACTAGGAGCTACATGCAGTCAGGATGAGGAATCGATGGAAGAACTGCTCAATCAATGCTCTAACTGACTGTCAGACACCTGGTAGGTGAGATAAGGTGCTCTAACTGAATGATAACTCCTGGTAGGTGAGAAAATGCACATATGTCATGCAAGAGATTCAAATGGGGCGCATCAGGTAGGTATGAGGGTTACAGGGGGCTGAAGACAGGCTCTAGGGAGATGAAATTAGGCTCTAGGTGTTGGGAGGACCATCAAAATGATGACTAGATGCATGCAGACATGCAAAACTGAAAAATTATGGAGAGAATATTCCAACACCCCCCTCAAGCTATACTATGAGGTAGTAACTGAAAACTGAAAAATAGTGCCCTGGTGACTGAGACCAAAGGTCACCCCGTACAACAATCTAAATAATAAATGAGGAAAGAGGGAAAACCTAGTGGGAAGAAATCCCTCCCTAAAAAATATACTGAAGGATGCTAATGTAGCATGTCATCACTCACCCCAGAAGGAGGTAAGTGTCCTTCTTTTTCGAAGAAGGATCGATCGATCTGAAATGGATCAGTAATGTGAGAAGGATGAAACCTTCCATTCTGAAATCTGATCTGGTTCTTCTCTGATCATGTGGATCACGAACCAAATCACCGGCAGATCGGAGTGTAATGGCTACCCATCGAGTGAGAGATTATCAGGTTCTTGTGGATCTGGATCTCCCATTCGCTCATCTTCATCATCAGTTTCTAGACCTGCAGGTTCTTGTGGATCTGTGTCTAGAATTCCCTCATCATCATATCCATATTCAGATTCTGAATTTGAAATCTCATATGATGAAGGTTTGCTCTCTCGCTCATCATCACTTCCAAACTCTAAATCTAAAATCTCATGTGAAGAAGCAAGTGCAACTGGCTCATCATCACTTCCAAACTCTAAATCTGAAATCTCATGTGAAGAAGCAAGTGCAACTAGCTCATCATCACTTCCAAACTCTGAATCTGAAATCTCATGTGAAGAAGCAAGTGCAACTGGCTCATCATCACTTCCAAACTCTGAATCTGAAATATCATGTGAAGAAGCAAGTGCAACTGGCTCATCATCACTTCCAAACTCTGAATTTGATATCTCATGTGATGAAGCTTTGCTTTCTTGCTCAAACATGGTGGGAACAAATCCAAAAATGTGAATATCATGAAACTGTTTCAGAATGTGCATGTAGTCCTTTGATATCTCCTTTGAATCAGCATAGGTGAGATCATTATCAAAAGAACTAGGACATGATGATGATGGATCTTCAACAAGATCAATGGTGGATGTAGTAGACTTGGTGGCCCACTTTGAAATAGGAGTTGAACAAAAAGGTGCTAGATCTTTAGGTTCTTGTGGATTTGGATCTAGCATTCGTACTTCTTCAAGAGTCCTCTTTTCTCAATCTCCTTTGGTGGATCTTTTCCTTTCAAGCAACCTTTGAAGGTGCCATGAGAAAACTTGCCATTTGGAAGACCTTCAACCACATTTTGAGCTTGCAAGTTTTGAAAATGCTTGTAGTTGAGATGAGATAGCCTACTCTCTTCATTTGCATGAGAGTGAAGAGCAGACTGCTTTGAGAGAGGTAAGAAGTGTGAAAAATCATAGAGTTTTGTCTTATGATTTGAAAATCCTTTTGCAATGATTTTCCATGAAACCATGTGTTGTACTTCAACTTCATTTGGAGAGAAGATCACTCTCTTGGGATGTCCAGTATGAGTCAATTGGTACAATGAAAGTAAATTTGATGTGAGAGATGGAACATAAAGCACATCAGAAAGGTATCCATGGTCAAGATCGATTCTTCCAATCCCTTGAGAGGATACTTTTGAATCATTGCCCAACATGATGGAAGGGCCAACTAAACATTCAAAGTTGGAGAAGAGATATTTGGAGGAAGACATATGTCTTGATGCTCCCGAATCTATGATGAATGAGGATTCATTTGATGCACTTGCCATGAGAGCATGGCATGTTTCTTTTCCCTAAGATCGATAAGGTTCAGTATCAGTATCTTTCTTCCTTGCACATGCAGGTACAGGGAGATTTTTCTTCTCAAGTAACTGAGCCATTAAATCTATAGTCTTCTTCATACAATAACTCTCAGGATGAAATCCTCGATGAAAATATGTGCACTTGGATCTCTCTTTCTGATATTGTTTGTTCTTCTTTGAATTCGAAGCCCCATCTGACTGATATGGAACATATTTTTGCTTTGTATCATTCGCTCTCTTTTTCAAAAAAAATTTGCTTGCCTTTTGCATTCGCTCTTTTGGCCTCAGCGGCTATAAGGGCCAAATCCAACTTTGGTTTTATCATTCCCATGGAGATTAACCTCTCCTCCTCTTGTGTGAGAGATTGGATGAAGTCATCAAGTGGGGGAAAATTCCATTTTGGAATGGACATCTTAGCTGACCGAAATGTGGAGACAAAAACTGAGAAATTTGACCCCAATTTTGAGAGAATGGCAAGTATGATTTGTTTGTCTTCTTTCACTATCTCATATCTCTTCAACTGTGAAATCGAGCTTTTGAACTTGGTTAGGAAAGCATTGATGGATTCGAATATTTCAGGACTCAATGAGATGAGTTCATTCTCCAATTTATGACCTTTCAAATCATCTTTCTATCCAAAGAGAGATTCGAGCTTGTCCCAAACCTATTTTGGAGATGCTATATCGATGACATGGAAGTGAAGATCTTCAGAAATTGAGAGAAGAAGTAAGCCTACTACTTCATCAAGCCTATCCAAGTACTTGGATTTCTCTACTGCACTGATTGGTTCGACCATAGTTCCATTTAGTATCTTGGTGAAGCTCTTGGACCTCATGAAGAGGGAAATCTTGGATTTCCATTCGACATAGTTGGAAGAATTGAGTTTTAGATCCATCTAAGCAGTGGAGTTCAAATTGAAGAGGAATTCGAATGGGTGAATAAACCTACAAAACAAGAAGAGTTTTTGTTGATGGAGATTTGCTACACTTCGAATGAAGACTTCCTTAGGACACTGAGCACATATGACTAAGTCCTTCAAACATGGCTAGACCTCACTGGATTGCTCTAGTGAATTCAAGGTAATAGCACCAAGATTTGTTGTGGAAACTCAGAGGCTTCTAGTGCTCGTGAAAGACAACTGCTCAAAGAAATGTTGTAACTGTTGCAATGGCTGCAATTCGAATAGCTGCTTCAAGCTATGATACGATGTGATAATCTGCAGTAGGATCTAGCAACTGAAACAAACCTCACAATCAAACTCACTCAAGAAGTGTAGAGAAGAAGAGAAGAATGTAGTTAATAATCACTCATGAACACATAAAATGGAGAATAGCAGTATAATCATACATCAGTTGTGAGATGGCACTGTGAAAACTGGGTACAATACAATAATTTTCAATAGAATTCGAATTAACCAAGGAGGTCATTCGAATCATCCTCAAAGTGTGGCATGGATGGAATTGGAGACATCATCCAGTCAGTAGTATCAGTCACAAATGGTAAAAGGTCAGTCAAATGAGTCTAACTGAGTCTAACAGAACTATCTAGGCATGAATCAGGGGATGGAGACTCCAAGGAGGGCACATGAGGCTATCAGAAGGTCAAGTGGCACTCCAGAACTAGCTAACTAGGAGCTGCATGCAGTCAAGATGAGGAATCAATGGAAGAACTGCTCAATCAATGCTCTAACTGACTGTCAGACACTTGGTAGGTGAGATAAGGTGCTCTAACTGAATGATAACTCCTGGTAGGTGAGAAAAGGCACATATGTCATGCAGGAGAGTCAAATGGGGCACATCAGGTAGGTAGGAGGGCTACTGGGGGTTGAAGACAGGCTCTAGGGAGATGAAATTAGGCTCTAGGTGCTGGGAGGACCATCAAAATGATGACTGGATGCATGCAGTTGCATGCAATTGCATGCATGATGACTGGATGCATGCAAAATGCATGCGGGCATGCAAAACTGAAAAATGATGGAGAGAATATTCCAACATTGTGACACTTGGAGCTAGATTCCCCAATCTCTATGACAACAATGATCAATATTGTATGACACCTATGACAAGTTCAGACCTAATTGCTGACATATGACACATATGACATTTCAGGGCTAAAAATAGCCACCAAGAGGGTGCACAAGGGGATTTATGGTAGCCAATATTCCCCCATTCGAATTGATGGAAGGGGAAGGCTAGAAAGTGATGGACAAGTGTCATCGACGAGAATCTCTCCCTAACTCGAGTTGGGAGAAGAATGTTGGAGGGAACTCAAGATATGGAGGCCATTGGAGGTTAATAAAAGATGAGGAGGAAGAAGGAGAGGATATTTTTATCATTTCTCGTTTGGCACATTTGGAGAGCTTAGCTTGTCCTTGCACGATGGATGTTCATCCTCCTTGCATTAGAACCAATTTTGAGGGTGCAAGATTCCCATACAAGTTGGTTGATGGAGAGGCCATTTAGACCTATCAATAGAGATTCATGTAGATTTTTTTATGCAGGTTCAACCCCCATTTGAGTTCGAGTTCACATTCACTCTTCCTTCTCTACTCTCATTCTCCTATCTTTCTCTCAATGTTCATGTAAAGTGTGATAGAGCACTCCTTGTTGCATATAGTTAATGGAAGGCTGTTGTTTTGAACTTATGAACATGTTAATGGTGGCATAAAAATGTAATGGATAGATCATGATATCCATAGCTCGAAATACTAAGCACTTCATGTACTATTTTTCCAAGTAACATTGATATTCGAGCTATTTCCCTCATTGTATTCGCATGGTGATTGTAGAATATTTTGTATCAGTTTTATATCAGAATTTTATCGATTTAGTTCCTATGATTTAAGCTACATATGGAATTTAAATGGGTGGATAAAATATTGTATGCAGAACCCTCAAGTGTTACTATAGTTCGTGACATTAATTCATGATCCCTTGTCTACCATTTTCACATAAATTGTATGCTTTAGAAGTTGTTGTCCTTTGAGAGACCTATCTGACCCTAAAACCTGATATAATTCTTCACACATGTTTTCATTTATTACCTATGATAGATCCAAGTCTCATATTGAATATTAGGGAGGGACATACAGTGTTTGGAAGGACAAATAGTGGCAGACCTAGAGGGGATTTTCACCAATCCAATTGACTAGTTTTGTCCCAAATCTTCTTTCATTGTAAATTGCAGACCATGAATTCTTATAGCATATTTTTGGGTGTCTAAAGGTTGTATTAAAGTATCCTATTCCCTCCCAAGTCCCTCCTTGCACCATTCAAAAACATTTGGAATATTTTGGAACTATTTGTGTATATCATTCCTAGATTCGAAATTGGGTGAATTTGAGAACTTGCACAGTAGGGATGTCATATAGATTCGATCCATTGAGGAAATTTTAGTGGTTTTATATGCTTCGAATCCACAGGGATACACTTCTGTTTAACAACGATCCAACATCCTTTTGATGGAAAATCGTAAGAAAGAAATCCTCATGAAGGATGAGGCATTCTCTAGAATTTGAAGTCAGACCCTCTGTCTTCATGCTGGAGATGGAAACACTAAGTATTTTCACCATCATATCAAGCATATACAATATACTAATTCTATTTGGGAAATTAGGGATGATGAAGACAACCTTTATACTGGATATCAGGAGCTCTCAGCGTTGGGGGTAAAACACTTCAAGGAGGTATATTCTTAACCCCCGGATATATATGTTTTTCACATGATGAGTTTGGCCTCTGCTTTCCCAAACATGGTGACCAACGAAGAGTCCAATTCTTTGATGCTTTTGGAATCCATGGGGGAGATTAAAGATGCTATAGGAAAACTCCAACATGACAAGATCTTAGGACCTAATGGCTGGGCCATTGAATTCTTCGAAGCTTTTATGGATATGTTTGCAAAGGATATCCTCTCGGTTGTTGAATAATCGAGATTGAATGGAAGGTTTTTGGTTGCAACAAGAACCACTTTCATTGCTATGATCCCCAAAAAGGACAATGGGAATACCTTTGATGACTATCATCTTATTTCCCTCTGCAATTGCTTCTACAATATCACTGTAAAGGTTATCACCAACAGGGCTGAAGTCATCCTTTCGAATGGCATTTATTTGGAACAACACGCTTTCCTCAAGGGAAGGATTATACAGGATTCTTCTGGCACAGAACAGGAGGCAATGAATTCATTCAAAACTAAGAATATTCCATCAGTAATTCTAAAGATCGACTTGGGCTGGGAATATGATCAGTTCAACTGGACATTTTTGCGACTGTCCCTACTACAATTTGGATTCCCTCTACTAGTTGTAAATTGGATAATGGCCACTGTTCAGACTATTAGTTTTGTTGTTCTAGTGAATGCCTCTGCCTCCACTTTATTCAGAACCGAGAGGGATCTTCATCAGGGTTTTCCTCTCGCCCTCTTCCTTATTGTTGTTGAAGGACTCATTCGATCCATACTTCTTGCAAAGGAAAATGGTTCATTCCATGGGATTAAAATTGCTCGGGACCTATGTGTTACACACCTTTTATTCATTGATGACATTATGGTATTTGCACAGGGATCCATGTGTGATATAACCACGATATCTAGAATTTTATATCTATTCACTTTAGCCACAGGTATGAACATAAATATTGATAAGTCTACCATATCTTATTTATCTGTGGATGATGCTTTAAAAGACTAGATTGCTCAACATATCCCATATAAGGTATTACATGTGGATCAGGGTCTTCCATACTTGGTGTATGTCAATCCAAATGATTATGGGATAAGGGATTGGTATGGACTGATTAGGTGAATTGAAAGGCGTATTAATCATTAGTGCAATCTATGGGTTACCAAAGTTGGAAGACTCATTCTTATCAAAGAAATCCTTGAGGCTATTTTGGTTTTCTGGTTTTCCATGGCTCACATTCCAACAAGCATCATCAACACTATCAAGAATATATGTTGTAATTTTTTTTGGAAAGGGAAAAATTCTTCTTCAAACATCCACTGGATTGGATGGGAGAGGATCTCTCTACCAAATAAATCGAGTAGAGATGACATCAAAAAATTGGAAGATTCTGCTAAAGCTATGGTGGCTAAGAATGTTTGGCGACTCCTGTCAAGTGACAATTTATGGACCATGATTATATATGTCAACTATATTCATCCTCTATTGATAGAGGATTGGTTCATATTCAGGATTCCCAAACTGAAAGTCACATCTATGATGTGGAAAGCTGTTATGGGTGCATTCGATATGATTGTAGATGGTATTCAATGGAAGATCGAGGATGGAAATAAGGTTAGGATTGGCATTGATAACTAGATCATATGTTCTAATTCTTATCGAATTCCTAGTCATATGATTACACAAATACAAGATCAAGGAATTCATTTGATAACACAGATTGCAGATATTGAGGCCTCCGATGTTCATCAACAGGGTTGGCATAATGTTGTTTCTCTTTGTTTTCTTCGCGAGGGTAAAGACATATGGGATCAATATATTTATGGTATGTAGGGTATGTCTATCAGATTAATTCAGAATCTGGATGAAATCAAATGGGCTCCTAAACTCTCGGGAGGATCCTATATAACAAAGGTTGGTTACAAGTTACTTTGCTCCACTAGGTTTCTTCCATAGCACTGCTGGTGGTTTGATAAAATTTGGAAAATTTATTTCCCAATGAAGATGAATATCTTATGCTAAGATTATTTTATTGACAAGATCCTGGTTTGGTTGATGTTGTAAGTATATATTTTGGTGGGACCTGGGTGATTCCCTCTATGAAAATCATTCTCTGAGAGTACTGTCCATTTAATGATTCAATGCTCATATATTGCGTGTATCTGGTATACTATATTACTCTACTTTCTGGCATTCACCACCAATGGGCAGGTACATTCTTATCTAACGCTTTTGTGGCATGGCATGTGATGCCACACACCAAAAATTTTTCGGCTCTCCCATTGTATTATGGCATACCTGGATTGCCAAGAACCATGTGCTTTTTTATGATTGTCTCATCCCACCCGAGGTTTTTGCTTTCCAATGATTGGGAATTGCACAGGCTTTAAATCTAAGATAGGCCCTTAATATTCCTCGTTCCATCTCGCGAGAGGAGATTAATAAGGAAGTCACATGGGGATATTTTGACGGTGCTACCCAGGGATACCCTGCCAAGGGTGGTGTTGGTGGAATCATTTTCATCGACACTAAACATTGTTTTAAATTTTCTGCATCTACGGGTCTAGTACAAACAATCTTGCTGAGCTTATGGAGGTCAAATTCCTTAGAAATGCTATTTCTAAAGGCATTCAGAGCATGCATATTTTTGGTGATTCCTCTCTCATTATACAATGGATGAAGAACCGATGGAGACCAAAGAACATTCGTCTATTATCTATCTTCTAGGAAGTACATAGATTATATGTGCACTTCCATTTCCTCACATTCCAGCATATATATCGTGAGAGGAACACCGAGGTTGAACGCCTATCCAAACTGAGACTACTTATGGACGATGGGAACTGGCAGACATGGGAGGGAAACTTTGACACCATCCTTGCGGATGGCCCATGCCCCATTTCATTTTGATATGGTGTTTATGTTATTTTTTGTTGTCATACGATTGAAATATATGGACGTATGAACCCTCTGTTAAGAATGATTTTTGACATCATGATAGATGATCTTTATTTAGGCTTTTCTAGTCTTGAAGATATGGACGAAGATGATGATATCTTGCTTGGATCTGGTTAAGGATTACTCTTGATATAAGGGATCATATGACCATCCTGTTCGATTCCTTGTCTCAACAAAGTCAGGTTTTACAACTCGGGGAATTGGAGCTTTCCATGGTATGCATTTAAATCTTTAAAGAACTAAGTCTACAAGGCCTTAAAAAATGTAGAGGGTATGTAATTTCACTACATTGTAAATTTTTTTTGTCAGATGCAATGCTCACCTTTATTTTTTTGAAGAACTTCATAAAAAACTCTCTGAAAGGTCAAGATAGAAATAGGAAATCTATTTGATGTTTGTAAGTCTATTGCGGTGGCCATCTAGCTCGAGCAACTTCCATTCCAGTGACCCATCATGAGACTACATTGGAAAGGGAACAAGAGAAACCATTGTTTGTTTTTTGGAATTTCACTGGGGTTGGCCTTTAGGGTTTCAATGCAATGTGACCCCGTGTCTTTAGTTGTTAATCCCAGAATGAAAAAGGATTGTGTCGAGTAGTGGGTTCTTCAAATCTATGAATTAAACCAAGCATTGTAGAGGAAAATAGTCTTATTGCTAGTCATGGAAAGGAAAAAAGGCTAAGGTTCATAATAAATATTCCATTTCCATGGCTTTCGTGAAAGCTTCTTCCACTTGTTGATCATGTCTATTGTTTCAAATTGTTTGAACTTCCACGAATGCTTGTTTGGTATACTATGTTTGTGAAGTTGAATTCTATGTTTTGTTGGCTTCTCTAGAGACTAGAACAATATCAATTTTTTGGTGAAATCTTCTTCCACTTGTTGATTGTGTATTTTAATACATGTAATAGTTCAAAATTCATTTCTAGTTTTGTCATTAACTAACTAGACAAGAAAATTTCATCTTTTCTAGCATAGTATTAATTAGTTGCTCCTTTCATCATATCTTAGTATATAATAGATATAAATGGGTTCTATCTCTTAATTCGAACTAATGATTTTTTGTTTTGAATATTATACTCTTTAACTAAACATTATTATTAAATATTATGTTGTTGATTTGAATTTTTTTGTTGGACTTGTTGGTAATGTTATTGTGCATTTTAATGCTCATTTGTTTTATTTACTAGAAAACTAAAAAGTTTTAGCTCTATTTGTGCATAAATATTTTAAGACATCTAAAATTATTTTTTAAAGTGGTTTAATATTTGTAATTCCCCGTTTTGACTTTACCATATGATCTACCATTACCGATTTTTATTTCCTAATTATTGTGGAGCTCTGTCAGTATGTTGCATTAAGGACCTATGGATTTATTGTTTTGCGGAACTTAAATATGTGTGTGTGTGTGTGTGATGGTAGAATTATTAATGATGGTCATGCTTTAATTCTATATTAGCATGCAAACTTAAAATATGTTGGGTACGTGGATACCAATTTAAAGTTATATGTTGAATAAATGAATGTGATACCAGGTGCATGGTACATAGAAAAATGGTTACATTGTTGTTTATTAGTAATGAAATATGTACACATGTCAATGATTGCATGATATTGCGTGATATCATGTTGAGAGACTAAAATACATGACCTTTAAAATGAGATAATTGGTAGTTGGATGCTACAAAAAAAAAGTAGATATGTGACATGAATTCCGAAAGAAAAATGGTATGCAAGTGAAAGATTGTTGTTTTGTATGATTATTGGTTCATTATCAGAATGTGTGGGAAGGTGCAGAGCTTCAGGAAACTCAACTACCTAGATTGGTCATTCAATGACAAATCCTGAAAACAATAGTAACAAGACATTTCTATGTCGGTGTAGGAATTGACCCTTGTTACATAGGAGGGGTGGAGGCATTTCCCACTATTTATCCTCTGAAACCTAGATTTGTGAGAGGCTTGTGATACAATATGGTCCCCAAGGTGTGTGATGATGACTACTAAGTTCTTGTTAGAGAATCTTGGTCGATGTAGTCGACACTTCCACTTGTTTCTTCTATCTGGATTTAGGTCAATGTAGTTGATGCTATAGGATAGTCCAATAGAGGAAGGATAGGATGAGGAAGGTAGTTGTGAATTAGGTAGAATGAAGTAGGTAGGCACAGATGCAGTGAAGTTATGGAGAGAAACTTAAAAAATTATGTGTGTGTGAAAGACCATTGCATTAATCTTGTGTGATGTTTGAGTACATATTGTTGTTTTCATATAGATCATTATGATTTAGTTATTAAATTGTTAGATGATACAAATGCATATTTTATGTCTTGCATTAGTAGATAAGACTTGTGTAAATTATGCGTTATGTGAGATTTAATACTATTAGTACCTATATGAAGTATGTAAGTAGTAGCTACACTTACATAAATTTTGTATTTATGCTTGTATGAATTTTAATTCATGAATTATTTAATAAATTATTGTAATTAAGATACATTGTGATTGTGAATAATTACATTATAACTAGTTAGGGATTAATTACTATTTATTTGACTATGCATTTATGCATTTATCTAAAGTTATTTAAATGAATGTCTAAATAAATAATTATGATAAATAGGTTGATGGTAATAGTTATATAAATGTTTTTTTTGTAAATATGCAACTGCATATTTAAAAAAGAGGTCCAAAAATTGCATGACTGCTTGCTAGCTTGGGCGGTCTGTGGTGGTGAAACCACCACCCCAGACATTCAAAAATACTAGAGAGTCTAATATCATTACAAAAAGGACCTATGCGAGGAGACCAGGTCAAATGAAAGTCCTTACATAATAGATAGTGAAACAAACCAGAACAAGAAAACAGACTATAGAACCAATATAAAAAAAACACTGAAAATTGCAGCAAGAACTTGGAACCACCAAAGCCAACCTATGCGTTTGCACCTGCATGCGGAGGTCTCGATTTCTCTTCCAGGATTGGGAAGCTGCCGAAGAAATCATCATCCAAACTCTAGGGAGGCAGCTTGGGGGACAGAGGTTCCGCTTTGCGACGAGAGGAGGATCCGCCATCCAACTTCCGGATGCGCTTGAAGTGTAGAGGTTCGATGGTAGAAGACACATGGAAGGTGGCCAAGAGGGAAGGGTCCTCCAGATTGGCCAAGGCTACCGACTGATTTATTGCATTGACCTCCGTATCTTTGGTAGATGGTTCAACTCCAATGGTGGTCAAGATATCTCTATATTGAGTTACCCCTCCAGCAGCAAAGGCTTCTTTGTTTTTTACAGGACCAACGTGCACTGAGCCTACACGTAAGATGGTGCAGCGCTCCATGGAATATTTTCCTTCAGCGAAAATGGAGTCCAAGCCCACTACTTTTTCGTCCAGGTGCACCAGATTGGATCTGATGTCAAGGATAGAGGCCTTAGCAGTGTTTCAGTTTGCAATCATCCCCTCAACCAGTGTACCCATCATGTTTTTTACTAGCCAGTAGTAATTTATCTGGTTTTCGTGGCTGCTAGAGGCTAGCATTTGCGCAACCTTGCTGGATTCCCAATCATCGATCATGAAATGGACTAAACCAGATAAATGATATGCATATCCACTGATGACCACTTTTTCCTTGACAGTTTTATCATCTCAACACCCGACGCCATGTCCAACACCTCTTTTGGAGGTTCCACATGGTCTCGGCATACTGTAAATATCAACCACCCAGACCGTAAAACTTTGAGATGAGCAACCAAATTCCTTATCCTGGATGTAGTAGAAAATGAGGATGGTGAAGAGCCTGTTCGACATAACCATTTGCTTGGAGAAGGATCCCATAGCTACCACAAGAGGGAGCTCCATGGTCCGATTTGCGGGACTAATGAGAAGGGACATTCCTGTCCGGTTTCGGGCGCTCCCACCCTGGCATAATAACTGCTACATCATCTCCAACCTCATCAGCTTCCTCTGCATTAACTCCACCAAGAATGCTCGTTCCATTTGGCTGAGGTAGGGACGTGTGTTGCGTGCTGGAGCTAGGTGTGCGCTCAACGCAACCACCTCTGGACTGGAATTGGGTGATACCCTCATCTAGGGATAGTTATATACATGTTAGTTTGTGTATGAACAAAGTATTATTGGTTTGATGAATAAGTATTAATTAATTTTGATTTCTAATTAAATATTTGATTATGAATGCCCAAAGGAATGTGATTTGAGTTTGAAAATTGTATTGTTCATTTAATAAATAAGTATTAATTATAACTAATATTAAGTTTTAATTATAATTAAGATTTGATTGATGGATGTAGTAGTAATTTAAATAAACAATTATTGAAGTTGATAAGGTTATTATTTATTTGATAAATGAGTATTAATTAAGTCCGAGTATAATTAAATATTTGATTTTGATGCCAAAAGATCTCGTGACTCATGAATTGACTTTTGCATGTCTTACATTATTTAATCATTTTTTTAAAGTAATTATATTATTTAAATAATATGTTGTGTTTTTTAATTAATATGGTAATTAATTTTTCACGTGACTCGTATCCATGATATTAAATAAAGAGTATTATAAAGAGTAATTTATTGTTGTTTGAATAAATGTGGCCTTTGTATCGAGTCATGAATGGATGGAAAATTAAAGGGGCTGACATGATATATGGGAGAAGGAGTTGCAACTCTAATGAAAAGATGAGTAAATGCTCAAGAATGGAAGGTGGGGAAGGGGGAATATAGGAAGTGGGATGAAGAAGGATGGAGAGGATGTTTTTTTTTATTTGGGGAAAATTACAAGAGGAACATATTTTGATTTGGCGAACACTTGGGAGAATGGGTTGGATTGTTGTTCTTGATATTTGGGCATAGAGGGAAAAGAAGTTGAGTTTACTGGAGCTAGGGAGTCATTGAGGTTGTTCCTAGCTTGTTGGGAGGAAAAAACATTTAGCAGTTGAGTTGTAGGGAGCTTGACTTGGTTGGAAGAAACCCTACTATCCTACACATATTTTCCCCTTTAATACTTGGCATATTTTAATTATTATACATTGTAAGAAACTCTGAATTTATTAAAATAAGGTTGAAATTTACATGTTATAATATTGTTTTATATGTTGTAAAAGGTTAGAAATTTATTGATTTATACATGTACTAAAGAAACAAAAATTGAGTAGAGATGAAGAAGAAGTGTGATCAAGTAATTTATTTGTCTTATTCCTACATCTATAACTGAAATCCTAAAATGAGATAACTTAGTTGTAATAAAGACAAGAACAAAAAACTTGACTAGAAATAACTTAGTTGTAGTGAAGGCATGATAAATTGTTAAATTAATATAAGACTTTCAGGACTAGGAATGGTCCTTACACATGGAATCAGAGCCCGAGTTCCAAATATGGAGCCATGGGCATGCATTCAGTAAGTTTTAAAGTATAAGGAGAAAGGAAAAAAATTAAATAATGAAAGAAAGAAACTTGAATGCGGAGGAAGAAGAGGAAGATTCCATGCCACACCTTGAAAACTAGGTAGAGACATTTCCTACAAAATCATAAAACAAGTTAGTAAGAATTTATATATGTAAATAGGAGATGATTTTTGCATATGAAGAAGCTATAAAAGAAGTGAAAATGAAATTGTATATAGGTACATATGATCAATATAATGCATACAAGCATATTTTACAGAATACAATTGTTATCATGTTTTTGGTTTTTATTATAAAATCAAAACTTAAGAAGCATACAAATTTGAAATAATAACCTTTATCTAGTTTCATTGGTTGTCCAAAATGTTCAGAATTTGATTAGTCGAGCAATTATTCAGCTAGGTAGTGAAATTCACAACAACAAATCCCTGGGAAGGACCCACTGTTTTAGTGGGTTTTCTTTTGTTGGAGCATTTTCCAACCACAGATCATTTATTTGGGCCTCGCAA
Source organism: Larix kaempferi (assembly GCA_027924585.1). Taxonomy (NCBI): domain Eukaryota; kingdom Viridiplantae; phylum Streptophyta; class Pinopsida; order Pinales; family Pinaceae; genus Larix; species Larix kaempferi. Next base: position 2,765,730 of record BSBM01001033.1, read on the forward strand.
CTTAATGTTCCACTCATCCTAAGTATATTGACTCAATCATGTGCTCACATCATCAGTAGATCATAGTTTCACTAAACTGGGCCTCCTCCTACATTCTAGGAGCCAACTGGGCCATCAAATGAGCCTCCTCCACCATTCAGGGGGTGATTTGCATGACTAATGCGCCCCACTCAGTCTAACTGGAAACATTTACTAGTTCATTCATCCAACTGGAGACACTAATGCGCCCTACTACACTTGTGGACTTCATTTGGTGTTATTCACACCTAATATTCAGTTAACTGAAGTTGTGAAAGCACTGTCCCCTATTTTTGGGCAATTAGTTGAGTTCTGAAACAATCAGACTCAGTTAGACAGTCTCAGAGTCAGTTTGAGTAAGTCTTATGGTATTTAAGTGGTTAACTGATGTGCCAAGTGGTGTTAACTGCCAAATAAGCCACTCTCATGCATTCAATTCGAATCACCACTCTAGAATTCAAATTTCTAGGCTTATTGTATCCATTGTTACACATTGTAATGTATCTTATGAGTATATGACATTATTTGACTGCTGCAAACCTTTTGCACAGTGTTTCCATACATTTTGTTGCATACATCTCTAGTAACTGTTGTGCTTGTTCCATAGATCTGTTGTTCTTGAATTTTACATGGTATCAGAGCCATGGAAGGACAAGGAAACTTTTCTATAGTGATTCTTCACTTCTGCACTAGTGATTCTGCACTTCTGCACTAGTGATTATGCACTTCTACATTGGTGATTTTGCACTTTTGCACTAGTGATTTCTGCACTTTTGCACTAGTGATTCTGCACTTCTGCACTAGTGATTCTACACTTCTGCACTGGTGATTCTTCACTTTTGCACCAGAAACACATATGAAGATTGAGCAAGTTTGCTAAAAAAATTCCAACTCTGCACCAGAAGCCGAAAGTTTTCCACATAATTCCTGGATATTTTGCATCTGACTCTTCAAGCTTGCTTGATAGTCTATGCTTGGTGTGATGCAACTTGAAAAGTGTAGGTTGTCGACCTAAATATTGTTTGTTGTTTTTTACTACAGGTTTCTCTCAAAAATATTACAATATCTTCGATGGATTTGAAAGAAATTACTCCTCTCTCTCCATTCAACTATGATGAGTGGAAACCAAAGATGATAGCATATATGAAGAGACAGGGTCTTTTTGACATGTGTATTGGTGTTATGAGATATTTTGCTTCCTATGAATAAGAGAATGATTGGATAAATGACTGTGACAGAGCCTTTGGATCAATGTGTATTGCTATGTCTCCTAGTATGCGCTACCTCAATAAAACTGCTGAAAATACAAGTGATCTATAGGCCCAACTGGACAAATCATTTAGAAATCAGAATGAAGAGATTGGTGCAAATTATTTGGAGAACAAGCCCAGTGATACCTCCTTATGTGTTCTCTCTAATTATGTCTCGGCCTCAACCATATCTCATGATGAAGTTGTTCAAGATGAAGAAGAAGTTGCAGATTCAACACTCATGTTCTCAATGTCTTCTACTTCGAATTCTAAGCAAGATAAGCCAGCTCATACTCTAGAATCTGAAGAGGTTCTTAAATACTCTCTTTCACATGAGTTTTCCGTTGTGCAGAATGATGATCTATTGAATGTTTTGGAGTTAAATCATAGTTTGGAGGTGATGCATTCATCCTCCTTGATCACATGCTTCCTATGTACTTTTGTTCGATCATTGGCACATGTTCCAAGAGTTTTATTGAAGATGGAGGACACTACCATTCGCTTGGGTTCAAGTCTCAAGCACATTTTGGTGATTTTGGTTTTTATCTCACCCCTGTTGGTTCAAAGGAGATCACAAGAAACCATCTATCAATTCTTGGAGCTGATTTAACTTCCACTGATCAGAAGTTCAATTTTCAAGAGCTATTAGATCCGATTGGAGCTGATCCTACCTCAGTTGGTTCAAATTACAGGTTCCAGGATGATATTCATATTTTTGGATTTGTTCTCACCATATTCAGTCTGAAGAGCAAGTTCAGAAAGCCTCCATATTCGCTTGCATCCATTGAAGGAGAATACATAACATGTTTTTGAAGCATGATCCACTTCTTCCCAAGAGGAATATGCCTCCAAACATATGATCAAGCATCACACCTACTTGAGTTTGGAGCAATTAATCCTTTGGTGTGTTTTAGTCTATTTTGAGGGGGGGTTTTCCCATGAGGTTTTCTCCATTTCCTTGGTTCATGGACTGTTGTTTATTTGGATTATTTATGTATTGGGTGACCTATGGCCTTTGTTTCCATGGCCCTTTTATTATTTTTATTTTCTCCTCCACATGATATTAGCTTAAGGGGGAGTGTTGGAGAATTTTCCAACCACACATCATTTATTTGAATCTCACAGCTTAATTTTACACTTATCCTAAGTATTTTGACTCAATCATGTGCTTACATCATCAACAGATCATAGTTTCAGTAAACTAGGCCTCCTCCTACATTCTAGGAGCCAACTGGGCCATCAACTAATCCTCCTCCACCATTCATGGGGTGATTTGCATGACTAATGCACCCCACTTAGTTTAACTGATAGCATTTACTAGTTCATTCAGCCAACTGGAGACACTAATGCGCCCCACTACATTTGTTGACTTCATCTGGTGTTATATACACCTAATATTCAGTTGACTGAAATTGTGAAGGCGCCCTCCCCTATTTTTGGGAAATTAGTTGAGTTCTGAATTAGTTAGATAGTTTCGGATTTAGTCTGAGTCAGTCTTATGGTAGTTAAGTGGTTAACTGATGTGCCGAGTGGCATTAACTACCAAGTAAGCCACTCCCATGCATTCAATTCGAATGACCACTCCGGAATTCAAATTGCTTGGCTTAGTGTAGCCATTGTTACACATTATAATGTATATTCTAAGTATATGAAATTATTTGACTGTTGCAAACCTTCTGCATAGTGTTTCCATACATTTTGTTCCATGCATCTCTAGTAACTGTTGTGCTTGTTCCATAGATCTGTTGTACTTGAATTATACATCTTTTACGCGTTTTATGTGAGTTTTCTGATTCCTCAACCTGGTTCTCCAGCATTATGGTGGATGTTTTGTGAACTTCGCCACCTCTATCTGTGGACCTTTCAGTATTTTTCATTATGAGTCTCAATAAAGGGACCCTTCTTAGAACGGGGGGTTCCATTAACATTGACATTTCCCAATCTTCTGAACCTTCCTTTATGGAATTTCAGATTGAAAATACTGACATTGAACACTTGGATAGTGTTCAATATGATGGTAATACAGTTACCCCAGTGCTATCCTCTTGTATGTCGGTAGAAAATATTCGACATTATGAGAAGCATCCAAAATCGTGTATTAAGAAAAATCCCAAACGATTCCTTTCCCTAGGGGAGGATGTGGAAATTCATGATACCATAACCATGGCAGACCATGCTCTTGTGGGAAGATTCGGCGGAAGGAGGATGGACATCACTTCTTTCAAGAGATGGGCTTCGAGGAAGTTGCTTTCCCTGATAGGGTATGAGCCACGTCTTTTTTCTCTTACCAGAGGTTGGATGGGTATCATTCTGGAAAAAAGGAAGACATTTCTCTTATCCTCTCTGGGGTATGGGAATGGGATTCATCGATCATGCTACTTAAGTGTTGAAACTTGGAACCCATTTTTTGACTTACGCACTGAAAAAGGGTTTATATGACTGGTATGGGTGAAATTCCCTGGCATTCCACCCAAGCTATGGTCCAATGACATCTTTCTTTGACTAGGTAATGATTTGGGCTCGTTCATTAAAGCTGATATGGGATTCTTACATACAGGAATTTTATCTGTGGCTAGGATTCTGGTCAAGATTGACTTACGCAATGATATCCCTAATGAAATAGACATTTCCTTGAAGGGCAGGACATGGAATCAAATGATTGATTACTTTGGCATCCCTTTTCGGTACATGGATGCCAACTACATGGTCACACTGCTAAATATTTCTCTTAGGTCTTTATGAGGAAGATTTGGCATAGAGAAGGCTTTCTTGAGATTTATACTACTCTGGAATGGGATACCTCAACTGTATTAACATATCCTCCGATGGATGCCATGGTTTTTTGGAGACACACTAGTAATTCAATTCTATCTTCTACTTTTGTTTCAGTTTCAATCCCCCTCAATAGTTCTCAACCTGGGAGACACCATCCTTACTCCTTTCCTTTCAACTCTCCACACCACTTTGTTACACCAACCCTCACCGACTCCCTCCTTTTCTCAAACCGCTATCCACATTATACCAACCAAAGACACCTACATCCTATTGGAGTCCTCTGCAACCTAATATTTTTCTCACAAACTAGGTAATCGAATTCTCACAATCGGTTCTCGTTTCCCTCTCCCTATACCCAGCAACAACTCTCCTATTGTTGCATTTTCCAACATATCCACCCTTTCAGGGTCCCCCACCTTTGTGTACAAGAGCCCTTCCCCTTTTTTGTTTCCCCACTCCACCTTCCCCATACATCCCTCTGGTTATTATCTCTGATCTACAAGGACTGCGAAGCTACCAGCTTGAGGGTTGGGGGATATTTGAGGACTCTGGTTATCCTCACCACTCCTTCAAGGTCGTCGCTCCATTATGGATTTCTCCAGAACACAGGCTGTTATCGAGATTAGTTCTAGGAAACAACAAAGGTTTTTTGGGTCTCTTAGAGAAAACAAACCCGAGAAGTTGTTTCCTTGATGTTGATTCTCTCTTTGAACATTCGAGGGTTGGGGCTTCCCTCTAAGAAAATGGTCTTGTGTCAGTTCGATAATGTCTATCGGCCACACATTCTTCTTATACAGGAAACTCTTTCTACTAGTGATAATACTATTGAGGATCTCCAACGCCTCCTTCCAGGGTGGTCCTTCATTTGCTCTGATGCTATAAAGAATTTGGGAGAATTTGTTACGGGATGGAAGACATCACAGTTTCTCCAGACAAATTGTTGGCCCTTTACTTTTTTGGGTGGACAAACCTTTTCTCTCAAGAGACTAGACTATCCTACACTATTGTGAATGTCTATGGCCCTTACCTACAGAGGGAGGCCTTCTAGAATCTTTTCTGCTCTCTCAATATTGTAACTGCTGACCGTTTTATCATAGGCGATGATTTGAACTTCAAATTGGGTGAAGCAAAAATTTGGGGTGTCCATGCTCAACGGGACCCTTTGTCGAAAATGTTTTGCTCTCTTTTGAAAACTCATTCTACTATCGATATACCTCCCATATTGTTGCGTCCTACCTAGCAGAATTTATGGGATGAGGATGCCCACATAGCCAAAAGGATGGACCATTTTTTTGTCAATGTGGGCACCATCCAATCTGCTGCTATTGTTCGACAATGGGTTGGGACTGGTGGTAATTCGGACCACCACCCTATTATGCTTGAACTATGCCATGCATTCAAGAAAATTTCCCGCCCATTCAAGTTTGATGTTCGATGGATTAAAGATTCACAGTTCAATGCCATGATTATGAGATAACGGACGCTGATTGATCGAAACAACAATGATTTGGCATCCATTCAGTTTAATCGCAACCTCAATCATATGAAGGAAATTTTAATCCCTTGGATAGCTCAGAAAAGGAAAGATATTGATGAGGATAATTTATCCATTGAGGAAAGTTCAAATCCACAGGGGTACACTTCTATTTTACAATGATACGACATCCTTTTGATGGAAAATCGTAAGAAATAAATCCTCATGGAGGATGAAGCATTCACGAGACTTAGAATTCGGGACCTCTGGCTTGATGTTGGAGTTGCAAACACTAAGTTCTTTTGCCATCATATCAAGTATAGACAGTATACTAATTCTATTTGGGAAATGAGGTATGATGATGACAACCTTTATACTGGATATCAGGAGCTCTCAGTGCTAGGGGTAAAACACTTCAAGGAGGTATATTCTCAACCCCTGCATATATCTATTATTCACATGATGAGTTTGGCCTCTACTTTCCCAAACATAGTGACCAAAAAAGACTCCAATTATTTGATGCTTCTGGTATCCATGGGGGATATTAAAGATGCTATGGGATAGCTCCAACATGACAAGATCCCAGGATCTGACCACTGGGCCATTGAATTCTTCGAAGCTTCTATGGATCTGTTTGGAGAGGATATCCTCTCGGTTGTTGAAGAATCAAGATTCAATGGCACTTTCATTGTTATGATCCTCAAAAAGGACAATGGGAAGACCTTTGACGACTATCATCATATTTCCCTCTACAACTGCTTCTACAAGATCACTGTAAAGGTTATCGCCAATAGGGTTAAAGGAATCTTTTCGAATGACATTTATTTGGAACAACACGCTTTCCTCAAGGGAAGGATTAAACAAGATGCTATTGGCACGACATAGGAAGCAATGTACTCATCCAAAACTAAGAAGATTCCATCGGTAATTCTAAAGATCGACTTGCACCGAGCATACAATCAGGTCAACTGGACATTTTTGCGACTGTCCCTTCTACAAATTGGATTCCCTCTACTAGTTTTAAATAGGATAATGGCCACTTTTCAGACTCTTACTTTTGTTTTTCTAGTGAATTCCTCTTCCTCCACTTTCTTCAGACCCGAGAGGGATCTTCGTTAGGGTTGTCCTCTCGCCCCACTCCTCTTCCTTCTTGTTTCCGAAGGACTCATCCGATTCATACTACTTGCAAAGGAAAACAGTACATTCCATTGGATTAAAATTGCTCGGGACCTATGTGTTACACACCATTTATTCGTTGATGACTTTATGGTATTTGCACAACAATCCAGGCGCGATATAAACACCATATAGATAATTTTATCTCTATTCACTTCGGCCATAGATATGAGCGTAAATATTGATAAGTCTACCATATCTTATTTCTTTTTGGATGATGCTTTAAAAGACTGGATTTCTCAACATATCACATATAAGGTATTAGATGTTGATCAGGTAATTCCATACTTTTGGTATGTCCTCAAGCCAAGTTATTATGGGATAAAGGATTGGTATGGAATGATTAGGCAAATTGAAAGGAGTATTAATCATTGGTGCAATATCTGGGTTACCAATGGTGGTAGAGTCATTCTTATCAAAGTAATCCTTGAGGGTATTCCGGTTTTCTGGTTTTCCATGGCTCACATTCCAACATGCATAATCAACACTATCAGGAAGATATGTTGTAATTGTTTTTTTAAAGGGAAACATTCTTCTTCAAATAATTGGTGCAATATCTGGCTTACCAATGGTGGCAGACTCATTGTTATCAAAGCAATCCTTGAGGCTATTCCGGTTTTCTGGTTTTCCATGGCTCACATTCCAACATGCATCATCAACACTATCAGGAAGATATGTTGCAATTTTTTTTTGAAAGGGAAAACTTCTTCTTCAAACTTCCACTGGATTGCATGGAAGAGGATCTCTCTACCCAAGAAATAGGGTGGACTCGGCATAAAAAAATTGGAATATTTCACCAGAGCTATGGCGGCTAAGAATGTTTGGCAATTCCTGTCAAGTGACAATTTATGGACCAGGGTTATATATGTCAAATATATTCATCCTCTATCGATAGAGTATTGGCTTATATGCAGGATTCCCAAACCAAAAGTCACATCTATGATGTGGAAAGCTGCTATGGGTGCATTCGATCTGGTTGTGGATGGTATTCAAAAGAAGATTGGGGATGGAACTAAGGTTAGGATTGGCATCAATCCCTAGATCGGTTGTTCCGATTCTTATCGAATTCCTGATCATATGATTACACAAATACAAGTTCGGGGAATTCATTTTATATCACAGATTGTGGATATTCAGGCCTTCGACGTTCATCAATAGGGTTGGTGTAATGCTACTGCTCTTTGTTTTCTTCGCGAGCATAAAGACATATGGGAGCGATATATCGATGGTCTCCGGGGCATGTCTAGCAGATTAAATCAGACTCCTGGTGAAATTAAATGGGATCCCAACGTCTCGAGAGGAGCCTATATACAAAAGGTTGGTTATGAGTTACTTTGCTCCACCAAGTTTCTTCTGGAGCACTGCTTATGGTTTGATAAAATTTGGAAAATTTCTTGCCCATTGAAGATGAAGATCTTTTGCCAACCTTCTTTTATGGACATGATCTCGGTTTGGTCGAGGCTGCATGTATACATTTTTTAGGGAACTAGGTGATTCCCTCTATGCAAATCATTCAATGAGAGTACTGTCTATTTAATGATTCAATGCTCATATATTGCAAGTATCTGGCATAAGATTACTCTACTTTCTGTCATTCACCACCAATGGAAAGGTACATGCATGTCTAATGATTTTGTCACATCACATGTGATTCTAAATGCCAAAACTTTTCCGAATCTCCCATAGATTGTACTATGGCATACCTGGATTGCTAGGAACCATGCGTTTTTTAATGATCATCTCTTCCCACCCGAGGTTTATGCTCTCTAATGTTTGGGAATTAGAAAATATTTAAATCTAATACAAAACCTTAATATTCCTCGTGCAATATCACGGGAGGATATTAATAAGGAAGCCCCATGGGGATATTTTGACGGTGTTGCCTAGGGATACCCTTCCAGGGGTGGTGATAGTGGAATCATTTTCATCAACACTAAACATTTGTTTAAATTTTTTGCATCTACGGGTCATAGTACAAACAATTGTGTTGAACTTATGGCGGTCAAATTCCTTATGGAACTTGCTATTTCTAAAGGCATTCAGAGCATGCATATTTTTGGTGATTCCTCTCTCATTATACAATGGATGAAGAACCGATGGAGACCAAAGAAAATAATGCTATTATCTATCTTCGAGGAAGTACATAGATTATATGTGCACTTCCATTTCCTCACATTCCATCATATATATCGCGAGAGGAACACTGAGGTTGATCGCCTATCCAAAATGGGATTGCTTATGGACGATGGGAGCTGACAGACATGGGAGGGAAACTTCGATACCATCCTTGAGGATGGACCACACCCCATTGCATTTTGATATAGTGTTTACATTATTATTTTTTCATATGATTGACATATATGGACTATTGAACCCTTTGTTAAGAATGATTTTTGACATCCTGGTACTGATGATATTTATTAATGTAATATGTATGTGGAAACAATATATTGAGACCTTACAGTTCATGTAAAATGTGTTATACTTTAATACAAAGGCAACACACTCTTTTTTCTTTGGAAAGAAAAAACATATGAACTGAAAGTAGATCAGAATTATGGGGAAGAATATTAAAATTCCTTTCAGTTTTATTCTACCACACACCAATGATCGATCAAAAGACCTAAAGTGTTATTGTACGGAATTTCAGGTGATCCCTCTACGACCAAATGGAGAGTGTGATATCTGATCTCGTCCATATTTGGCAAGGAGATTAGAAATTGAAATGTATCATGAAATAAAAACTCTTGAGGATCACCTAATATGAAGAAGAAAAATTAAAATTTGTGATCGGTTTTACTTACATGTAGATATGAAGACACCAAAAACTAATGTTAAATTTAAATTTGTGGCCCTTTTTAAGTCCAGAGACATACCATTTATTTTTTCAATAAAATAGTTGGCATGTGAAATCATGAAAATTGTTTGCAGGTGAATTGAACTAAGCTGATCAAAGGTTCAACGTAAACCAGTATGCTCTGACGTAATATATTAGGGATGAATAATCCCCCTGTAACTAACATTCCAAAAAATTAGGGCTATTTATCCTAGAATAAACCCTCGCTCCATGAAATGGGGGTGAATGGGAGTGGAAAGATGATTTGAGGAGGTTAAAATTTCTCCAAGGAATCATCATTCCTAAACATCAAGGCAAATAGAAAGATGTAGCCCAAATTTCATGGGCTAAAACCAAATTTTGTCCCTATCCTTGGTAAACATGCATGGGCTAACCGTTTGCACAACGTTTTGTAAAAAATAAATTAGGGGAGGAAGATTATAATAATAAAATAACACTACCATATAAAAAAATTGAAACACCTGAAATTTTGTCATAACAAAAAACCCCTAAATTTTGAAACCCCTGAAAGGGCTAGGGCACAATCTGTATGACACATAAAATAAACATTTGCAATCCCTCCATGGAACTTCTATAAAAGCGTTGATTTGGAAAAATACACAAAACATATTCCAAATCATGCCATAACCTAGAGCACTCGACCGTAAAAAATCAGCAAGCTAAAAACAACCTTAAAAACAAAGAGAAACTTAACGGTGGAGAAGTTTATTTACGTGTCTGCAATATAAAGAGAAAATTAGCAACGGGAAATTTTATTTACCTTATATTTGCAATATCATTCATATGTAGGTGAATGCAGGCTTCCAAGGGTTTTAGCAGCTCTAATGATTGGATATGTATACTGCAAACCAAAAATCATGGAGAATGATTTAGTACTGATCTAATATATACATAATATGCCATGTGAACTAATTATAAAGAACCTAAAAATAAAAATGAATTACCTGATTAAACAGAGACACTATGACATACTGGCCTATATAACCCTCAAGTAGATTCCTACTCAATTGATGCTACATTTCAACTAGTAAAGCGAAAGCAAAGGTTGTTCGATTACTTGTGCAAATTATTTGAGCTTCATTGAGTTATTTATAAATAAGAGTGGGCAGATGAGCTGAAATCACATAACATGAGCCAGTCCTAAAGACCTATAAGTTAGGTGTTGGATGGGCTTGGTCTTGGTTTAACTGGAAATCCCAAGAAGGAATAAGAAAGCATAACCTTTGTCTTCATTCTTCCTTACAAGGGCACTGAAACCCTATAATTTCAATTCCCTCCCTATATATATGGCCTCTACCTGTAGAGTTTACCTCAACAAACAATTTGTCCTTTCCTGCCATAAACTCAAAAATATTTACACAACTTGTTGTTGATAAATGCAACTCATAATGCGGCAGCAGTGATTAGATAGGTGATTAATGTCAAATGCAACCCGATGGTTAATTTTGCAAGGAAAGGAGATTTAGTCTTAAATTTTCATCTCATCTTCCCCTCCTCTCGTATAGTTTCGACATATTGTAGAATTTGTTTTCATAATTTTAATAATCAAAATTTATAATATTAATCATTTATTAAAACTTCTATCAAAGCATGCAATCTCAACAATCACTTATATCAAATTTATAAAATGAAATTGATAAGAATTAAAATGATTTGGTAGTAAATTTTACTAAAAATTAGAATGGTTTCCACATGAATAGAGAGAGGAGACCATAAGCAAAATTGTGCCTAAATAAAAAGATTACAAGTCACAGGTCAAATGCTTATACTAGGGTTAGATAAGATGCTTTGCAATAATAGGAATATGGGCATGAATCGTATTGTTAATGTTATATATATATAATATTTTAAGTGGGTTTAATGATCAAAGATTATGTGTTTTTTAAAAGTTATAAATTCAATTTCATATAAGTGTACACTATAGAGTATTTATGTTTATGTAGATTCTAGTAGTCAAATTACTATTTACAAAGGGTCTTTTGTCCTAAAAAAAACTCTCCTACACAATTTTTTTTTATATAACTAGGTGTAAAGAAACTATGTAAGAAGTGCTATTGTAAAAAAGACTGGGATGAGTTTTTCTTAAATTTTTTCTTTTTGAATAGTACATAGGTCCATGTGAATTGTTGTTTATCCTCTGTTATGGACTATGAACAAGAAACTTTGTAAAAAGTGCTATTGTAAAAAATATTGGGATGAGTTTTTCTTAAATGTTTTCGTTTTTGATAATACATAGGTCCATTTGAATTGTTTCCTATCCTATGTTATGGACTATGGACAAGGTGAAATAGACACATAAATGTTGTACATGCCCAGTAAATTCTATTTTCCTTCTGGTTTCCTTTTGGAATTAAGTGTTTATTTCATGGCATTCTTTTACTATCGTGGTTAATGGGTTGATTTATAAGTGACAATGATTCAAGTTTTAAATATTCAATTAACATACGTAATTAATATATGTACTGATAAATATTTTTATTTATTTATTTTATTTTATTTTAACATATTTTTTTTCATTTTGACATCTTTGTCTGTAATTACTCTTCACACATGTCATCAAAACAAGTACATGTATCTATTTTATGTATAATATTAGTCATGAATTATAAATTACTAGATTATATTGTCAACAACAAAAATGTTCAAGGTTAAATTTACATATATGCTTAGAGGTAAGATTTCCCTTATATGTTTTAAGGGTTTTTGAGTGAGTATATAGATTCAAAATTTAAAGACCAAAATTTTTGTATTTTTCTAGAGATTCTTTGTCATTCAAGAGTTTATTTTATGCACCTACTTCCTTTAGTATAATTATTTTTCATGCATGTCATCAAAACAAGCATAAATATCTAGGAGAACCAAAGTTATGAAAAATAATCAGTAAATAACATCATTAATAATGAAAATTCCTTCCTTATATAGTTTTTTCTCTATACATTTTTAATTTTTTTAGTCAATACATAGATTCATAGCTAAATCTCAAAGATTTTGATATGTTTCTCTATAAATTATTTAGAATTCAAAGGTTTATTTACAGAATATATATTACAACATCTATAAAAGTTCATTAGTTATTGCTTTCTATTGATATGCATGTAATCATTTGTTTGGTTTGATTCATTGCTCCATCTTTAGAGACTAGCACTATATCTTGCTTATTTAACACATCTTTTCTTATGTGACACATTTTATATTGAAAGTTTTTTTTCTTGATGTATATGAACATAGCTACAAACTACGTATTGCTTTCTATTGATATGCATGCAATCATTTGTTTGGTTTGATTCATTACTCCATCTTTAAAGACTAACACTATATCATGCCTATTTAACACTTCTTATTCTTATTCTATGTGACACATTTTATATTGAAAGTTTTTTTTCTTGATGCATATGAAAATAACTAGACACTTGTGAGGATTCATGCTCACTTCATGTGTGAGATTCACGCTCACTTCATGGTGACTCGTGGTTGGATTTAAGATTGAAAATTGGTCACTTTTGAAATGGATAAATTATATTAAATTAAGTTAAAAATTTACAGAGAATAAATATAATTAAAATAATTATATGTTTTTTAATATATATGTAAAATATTTTGGCAATAGGTGTAAGTAAGTTATATATATATTTAATGTATATTTTACAATATAATTGTTTTATTTATATATTAATATGAAACTTTAATTTATAATTTTTCTTTACACATTAAAATAAAAATATAGTTTATAATTTATAATAGAAAAATTTGATATATTTAAATTCATTTTCATATTAATATACAAAATTGTGCCTAACACGTCAAATGCTTATACTAAAGTTACATAATATGCTTCCAATAAGAAGAATATGAGCATGAATATTAATGTTAATGTTAATCTTATATATATATTGAATAATTTAAGTGGATTTAATGATCAAAGAGTATGTGTTTTTAAAAAGTTATAAATTCAATTACATATAAGTTTACATTGTGGAGTATTTATGTTTATGTAGATTTCCAGTAGTCAAATTAAGGGTCTTTTGTCCTAAAAAAAACTCTTATACACAGTTTTTTTTATCAAACTAGGTATAAAGAAACTTTGTAAGAAGTGCTATTGTAAGAAAGATTGGGACGAGTTTTTCTTAAATGTTTTCCTTTTGGATAGTACATGGGTCCTTTGAATTGTTTCTTATCCTATGTTATGGACTATGAACAAGAAACTTTGTAAAAACTGTTATTGTAAAAAAGATTGGGATGAGTTTTTCTTAAATGTTTTCTTTTTGGATAATACATAGGTCCATTTGAATTGTTTCCTATCCTATGTTATGAACTATGGACAAGGTCAAATAGACACATAAATGTTGTACATGCTCAGGTTTCCTTTTGGTTTACTTTTGGAATTACATGTTTATTTCATGGCATTCTTTTACCATCGTGGTTAATGGGTTGATTTAGAAGTGAGGTTGATGATTTTAAACCTATTGCTTTATGCAATTTAGTCTACAAGATTATTTCAAAGATTATTGCTAATAGAATCAAGCCTTTTCTTTCTTGATGGATGTATTGGCAGCATTTTGGCTTTCTTAAGGATGGACAGATTTTGGACGTGGTTGGCATCACGCAGGAGGTCCTTCATTCTGTTAAGACGAAGAAGCAGCAGTCTATTATTCTGAAAATTGATCTCATTAAAGCATATGACTAGATTAACTGGGATTTTCTCAGATTAGTTTTATTGCAGATCGGTCTTCCTATCATGGTTTGCAATTGGATATTGGCTTGTGTTACTTATGCAAATTATTTGGTGCTTATTAATGGAAATCCTACCTCTTTTTTTAAGAGTCACAGAGGGTTGAGGCAAGGGTGCCCCCTCTCCCCACTACTATTTCTCGTGGTCATTGAAGGTTTAAGTTTAATGATTGGGAAAGATAAGACTAATGGATTGGTGAAAGGAGTTAAAATTACAAAGAACTTATCTGTCACACATCTGTTGTTCATAGACGATGTCATTATTTTTGGTGTCGATACTGTGGAAGAATGGCGTGCCTATGCTAATATTTTGGCCCTTTTTTGTAAGGCATCGAGTATGCAAATTAGTCCTGCGAAATCAAACTTCATTAGCAATGTGGTGAATTCTCCTATCCTTATTAAGGTTAGAAGTTTCCTTCCTTTTAACATTTCTAATATGGATGATGGATTAAAATATCTAGGTTAGTACATAAAGCCTAATTGTTACAGATTACAGGATTGGAGGTGGCTGTTATCCAAATTAGAGAAGATAATTAACTTTTGGATGTACACGTATTTATCATTGGGAGGTCACTTAATACTCTTGAAAACTGTTCTGAGTAGTGTTCTTGTCTATTGGGCTTTGTTGTCTATGATTCCTCAGTCCATATTACACAAAATCAATAGCTTAATGTTCCAATTTTTGTGGTCTAGAAATACTGAGGGAGGTCAGTATCACCTTGCAAACTGGGAAGTGTTGTCATTACCAAAGAAATATGGCGGCTGGAATATTAAAAATATATATTGGTTCAATACGACGCTCTTGATGAAAAGTTGCTGGCGGGGTTTGTTTGGAAACCAGTTCTGGACAAAACTACTGCATGAAAAATACATTAAAATTGATGTTTGCAGTTGGTTAAGATATCCTCCCACAACTGCAAAGAATGCGTCGGTCATCTGGAATGGTTTTCTGAAGATTATTCCTTGGATTAGCTCTTAGATGGTGTGGAGGGTTGGGGATGGGACGGATGTTTATGTGGGAATCGAACCTATTGTGGGATTGAAAGAGCATTATCAACTTTCTCATGGTTTAAAGAACTATTTTTCAGGTATTGGTTTGTTGACCTTAAATCAATTCAAAATTCCATACATATGATCCCGAACATAAGTTACTGGTCTTCTGCTTCAGATCTGGGATTGCTCAGTGATTGGAAAAAGGAGTGGCTGTGCGATGTCGAGAATCTTAAATCAGGTGGAATCCATCTATCAAATGATAAAGATCTGCTGGTATGGGAGAAAAACAAAGGTAATGGACAAGTAACTGCTGGTGATGCTTATATGGCATTAGTTGAATATTTTTCAGATGTGCAGAGTAACTGGTGGTTTCTGGCGTTATGGAAGCGGAATATGCCACTGAAAATCAGATTTTTTTTGTGGCTTGTATTTAACAATAAAATATTGACATGGGAGAACCCCATTCGGTGTGGCAAACATGGGCTAAACATGTGTGTTCTGTGTAGAAATTCCGAGGAAACTACAAGCCATTTGTTTCTAAAATGTGATTTTTCCAAAGCATTTTGGTGTAAGATATGTTTGGAATTAAAGATACAGGAGGATTAGCCAGATTCTGACTTTAAGACTGCATACTTTGCTTGGAAACAAAAGCACAGGTCTTTAGCCCATATGCACGACATACTAGCTTGGATCTTGTGGAAGGTACGTAATGGAGCTATATTCCAAGATATTAAACCTTCTTTGAAGCAGAGTGTTATATCTTTCTGGAATCTTTTTAGACCTTATCCTCAAAGTTCTATTAGGCATCAAAACAGCAGAAGATGTAGTCATATTATTACAAATGATATGGATCAAGTGGTGGGATTCTTTGATGGTGCGTCTACTTCATAGAAGTGCAGGGTGGGTTTATTTCTTAGATGTGGTTTGAACTTAATTCTAAAATTCAGATTACTAGGTGGATTGGGTACAAATACTAAAGCATAACTGTTGGGCCTATGGGGCATTATTAAAGTGGCAATTTTATGTGGTTTGGATACTTTAATGATTTTTAGAGACTCTCAAGCTGTCATTAGTTGGGCCAAAAAGCAGGTTAATCTTTAAAATATCACTCTCCAACAATGGTGTCACAGGATTTCTATCTTACTCAATTGCTTTCAGACTTTCTCTATCAAGCACACATATCGAGAGAATAATGATGTTGCAAATGTTATTTCAAAGGCAACTATTGATGGTGATCCGAGCATACTTTTCTAGGAAGAGTGGGAGGAGGATGTACTCACCTCTTCTGGTTCTTATACTTCTTTTTTCTCTTAACTATACTAGTTATTGTCGGTGATCTTATAGATCATGCTTTTTGCTGTCTTTTTGTAATTGCTTATAGTTAAGCATGTATTGTTTTGATGGCCTTAGTTTTTGTTGATCGGGTAAATGTAATGGACGGATAGTCATGTTTTAGTTTCTGTGAGGAAGCTGAAAACTATGTTCTTGAAAATAACAGTATTGTTTTGTACTTTTTGATTTCCATGAAATGACAAAAGTACTTTTTTTTCTTTGAAAGAAAAAAGAAGTGAGGTTGATTCAAGTTTTAAATATTTGATTAACATACGTAATTAACATATGTATTGATAAATATTTTTATTCATTTTTTTATTTTTATTTTCATTTTGACTTCTTTGTCTATAATTACTCTTCACACATGTCATCAAAACAAGTATATCTATCTATTTTATGTATAATATTAGTCATGAATAATAAATAGCTAGATTGTTTTATCAACAACAAAAATGTTCAAGGTTAAATTGACATATATGCTTATAGGTAAGCTTTCCCTTATATGTTTTAAGGGTTTTTGAGAGAGTCATAGATTCAAAATTTAAAGACATTTTTTTTGTATTTTTCTAGACATTCTTTGTCATTCAAGAGTTTATTTTATGCACCTACTTCCTTTATTATAATTATTTTTCATACATGTCATCAAAACAAGCATAAACATTTAGGAGAACCAAAGTCATAAAAAATAACCATTAAATAATATCATCAATAATGAAAATTCCTTCCTTATATCGTTTTTTCTCTATAGATTTTAATTTTTTTTAGTCAATACATAGATTCATAGCTAAATCTCTAAGATTTTAATATACTTCTCTATAAATTCTTTATAATTTACAGGTTTATTTATAGAATCTATATTACAATATTGATAAAAGTTCAGTAGGTATTGCTTTCTATTGAGATGCATGTAATCATTTGTTTGGTTTGATTCATTTCTCCATCTATAGAGACTAACAATATATCGTACTTATTTAACATTTCTTCTCCTATGTCACACATTTTATATTGAAAGGTTTTTTTTCTTGATGCATATGAATATAGCTAGAGACGTATTGCTTTGTATTGATATGCATGCAATCATTTGTTTGGTTTGATTCATTGCTCTATCTTTAAAGACTAACACTATATCATTCCTATTTAACACTTCTTCTCCTATGTGACACATTTTATATTGAAAGTTTTTTTTTCTTGATGCATATGAAAATAGATAGAGACGTGTGAGATTCAGGGTCACTTCATGGGACTCAAATTGGTCACTTATGATTCGAGGTTAGAACTCAAACAAAAATAAATATTAAAATGGATAAATTATATTATATTAAATTAAAAATTTAAAGAGAACAAATGTAATCAAAATAGTTTAAAATAATTATATATATATATAAAATTTGGCAATAGGTGTGAGTAAGTTATATATAAGTTTAATGCATATTTAAAAATATAATTGTTTTATTTATATATTAATATGAAACTTTACTTTATTTATTTTGTAATTTCTTTACAAATTAAAATCAAAATATAGTTTTTAATTTATAACAGAAAGAAAAAAAAATAGTTTTGATATTAATATAAAAAATTGTGCTTAATAGGTCAAATGCTTATACCAAGGTTAGATAAGATGCTTCCCAATAATAGGAATATGGGTATGAATCTTAATCTTAATGTTATATATGTATATATAATTTAAATGGGTTTAATGATCAAAGAGTATGTGTTTTTAAAAGTTATAAATTCAATTACATAGAAGTATAAACTCTAGAGTATTTATGTTTATCTATATTTTAGTAGTCAAATTACTAAGTAGTAAAAAAACTTTCATATACAGATTTTTTTTATCTAACTAGGTGTAAAGAAATTTTGTAAGAAGTGCTATTGTAAAAAAGATTGGGATGAGTTTTTCTTAAATGTTTTCTTTTTGGATAGTACATAGGTCCATTTGAACTGTTGTTTATCCTATGTTATGGACTATGAACAAGAAACTTTGTAAAAAGTTCTATTATAAAAAATATTAGGATGAGTTTTTCTTAAATGTTTTCTTTTTGGATAATACATAGGTTCATTTGAATTGTTTCCTATCCTATGTTACGACTATGGATAATGTAAAATAGACACATAAATGTTGTACATGCTCCAGTTTTTTTTGGAATTACGAGTTTATTTCATGGCATCCTTTTACCATCGTGGTTAATTGGTTTATTTAGAAGTGAACTTGATTCAAGTTATAAATATTTAACTAAAATACCTAATTAATATATGTATTGATAAATATTTTTATTTATTTTTTATTTTTATTTTCATTTTGACTTCTTTGTCTATAATTACTTTTTACACATGTCATCAAAACAAGTATATGTATCTATTTTATGTATAATATTAGTCATAAAAAATAAATTGCTAGATTGTATTGTCAACAACAAAAAATGTTTAAAGTTAAATTTGCATATATGCTTAGAGGTATGCATTCCCTTATATGTTTTAAGGGTTTTTGAGTAAGTGCATAGATTCAAAATTTAAAGATAATTTTTTTTGTATTTTTCTAAAGATTCTTTGTCATTTAAGAGTTTATTTTATACACCTACTTCCTCTATTATAATTATTTTTCATATATGTCATCAAAACAAGCATAAACATCTAGGAAAACGAAAGTCATCGAAAATAATCATTAAATAACATCATTAATAATGAAAAATTCCTTATATAGTTTTTTTTTCTCTATAAATTTTTCATTTTTTTAATCAATACATAGATTCATAGCTAAAGCTCTAAGATTTTAATATGCTTCTCTATAAATTCTTTAGAATTTAAAGGTTTATTTAGAGAATCTATATTACAACATTTATAAAAGTTCATAAGATATTGCTTTTAATCATTTGTTTGGTTTGATTCATTGCTCCATCTTTAAAGACTAGAACTATATCGTGTTTATTTAACACTTTTTTTCCTATGTGACACATTTTATATTGAGAGGTTATTTTTTCTTAATGCATATGAACATAGCTAGAGACATATTTCTTTCTATTGGTATGCATGCAATCATTTGTTTGGGTTGATCCATTGCTCCATCTTTAAAGACTAACACTATATCATGCCTATCTAACACTTCTTCTCCTATGTGAAACATTTTATATTGAAAGTTTTTTTTCTTGATGCATATGAAAATACCTAGAGACGTGTGAGATTCATGCTCACTTCATGGGGACTTGTGATTGGAGTTCAGGTTGAAAATTGATCACTTATGATTCGTGATTGGAACTCAAACAAAAATAAATATTGAAATGGATAAATTATATTAAATTAAATTAAAAATTTAAAGAGAATAAATTTAATTAAAATAGTTTAGAATATATATATATAATAATAATAATATTTTGACAATAAGTGTGAGTAAGTTATATATATATTTAATACATATTTAGCAATATAATTGTTTTACTTATATATTAATATGCAATTTTATTTTATTTATAATCCACATATAGTTTAGAATTTATAACAGAAAAAATTAATATATTTAAATTCGTTTTTATATTAATATACAACTTTCCTTTCACTTTTAAATCAAAATAAAATTTACTTCATATACAGAAACTTCAAACATATTTTATTACATGTGAACACATTATTACTACAGAATACTCATCATTACCCATAATACCACATAATATAATAACCCACTTATTGTAGATAAACTATAACTAACATGGTTATTGACCAAAACAGCTTATAAGGTTTTAGACAGCACTATCTGCGATTGAAGGAAAGGCAACTTGATGATGGCGTAGTTCTTGAAGCCTGCACGCTGGAACAGCCCTTTGAATTCTTCCTCTGTTCGCTCCTTCCCACCCGTTGTATGAATCATCAGCGCTTGATTGTATAACAAACCCAGTCGCCTTGACATACTTTCAGCTTCTTTGCCTCCAGCTTCAACAATGGCTTCCACAATTAACACGTTTCCATTCGCTGGCGTTGCCTCGTAGCTTCTTCTCAGCAATTTCACACACTCTTCGTCGTCCCAGTCATGGATAATTCACTGCAACAACGATAATATAATAATTTTAGCCCTCAAGATGTAGAAATAACGATAAGTTAGCTATGCAAATGCAAAATCCATAGATGAATTCGTAGCCTTCATCAGGACTGTATCTGCAGAAGGTATCTAGTCGAACATATTACCCTCCATATGCTGCACTCCTGCAACACTCACCCATTTCCACTTATAACTTTCTATAAATCGTCATCAACTTTCTATAAATTTAGATTGATAGTGACCAACATAACGAATCTTACCAGTTATGGGAGGTGCAGTGGCGATGACATGGGGTTGATCAAAATTAATGCCACGAATGTGTGAATGTTCCTTCAGAATCATGGACAAGGAAGAGCCCGTACCTCCTCCAATGTCTACTAGTGTGTTTATACTCTTGAACCCATCTTCATACATCGGAAGCCATCACAGGGCTGCTGTTGGCGGCCATGGCGTCGTTGAAAATCGTGTTGGCTTCAGGATTCTGGCCAATATATTCGCAGGGACTCAGGAATATATTCTGGCCATGGCCTCGTTGAAAATCGTGTTGGCTTCCGTTGCTTCTTGTGGCGATAATATCAGGAATATTCAGCAACACGGCTGCTTTCAAAGCTGGAGCTCGTGGGTTCTTGCCGACTGACTCGATGAGTTGATTTGTTGCCCGACACCATGAGCCAAAACATGATCGATCGAGTCCATGGAGGCTGCCATGAGTGCAGTGATGAAATGGGCTGGGTTTTGAAAGGGATGAAGCTTATTTTTTCACAAGCTGCCGAACCATTTATATAGTAAAAAATATTACACTTCCTCCACCCGAGTTGCTTTCTACGTCAATCCCATACTTTTCTGGGGAGCACTAGGAACAGGTTATTTGTCAAACTCGAATCACAATTGTGATTGTGATTCATCTAAGTAATTTTTTGTGGGCCACGCTTTGTCGGCCACTTTTTTGTTGTTGTACCCATCTCATTTTCGGAATAACTCGCCCACTAATACTATCCAATTTTTGGAAACATCCAATCCCCCTCTCTCTCTTCAAGTCTTACCTACAATGTTTCAAAGCATTCTCAATGTACATTATCATCCTTTTACATTTTTTATCCTGCTGCATTTTTATTTTTTAATAGTGCTTGGCTTTTGGTTGTGACAATCTGCATTTGTGGTAGAGAATAAGTGAAGTTGTAATATCATAAACATATGTAAACTAGACATCTCGCATCTTTCATGGTTATTAGACACATGTACCATGAATCTTGGTTTCAGTCAAACAAATTAAATATAAGAAAGAAAAAAATTAAATATAAGAAAGGGATGGGAAGGTAGAGACATAGGAGACGACATATAAGACAAGGAGGAACATAGAGAGATGGAAAGGAAGAGAGAGGGAGGGAAAATTTTAAAATTCATAACGTGTTACACTAGACAAGGGATTGGGGTATTTTCCAAAATGGACTATGTAAATATAACAATACATTAATCAATACTATGGGATGATTTACAAAGCCATAAGCCAATTAAAAAAAAAGATTCCACACATGTGACAAAGAAAAAATATCATTTTCCTCAACATCATCATCATCATATATATATATATATTTTCAATACCGGGAGCTAATTTACAAAACCTTGGAACAAAACCCTGAGCCAAACCCATGATCCAAATAACTAATGGAGATTCCACACATGTGTTAAAGAATAAATATCATTTTCATCATATAATTACATGGTGTATATATATATATATATCCTATTCCAAGGTAAGTATATTTAAATCTAAATATTATTTCTTTAATATAAATATTTGATTTACTAAACATTTATATTTTTAATGTATTCATAATGTGTGTGATTTAGTGAAGTAATTTTTAATGTCTTCATAATGTGTGCACGATTTATTCATAATGCCTGCATGATTTGTCCATAATGCGTGTGTGATTTATTGCCCATGCTTGTGTGTCCAATGACTTGTCAAGATCGGCCCGCTCCAAGCCTGGTGTTAAAGAATACGAGCACGATGTGGTTTTTATTTTGAGAGTAAGTTTTTTTAAACTAGCTTTGCACAAAAAAAGGTCCCCCAACTTTGTGTGCTCACCCTTACACAGCTTAAGTTCCTTTAATGAGAATTCAATTCTGTTGAGCGATGGATAGGCCATGACTAAGGTAGTGTTTCTATTCCTTCAATTGTTGTTGAGTGATTTCTCACTTATTTTTTTATGGATTTATAACTATTTTGTATCCCCTTTACAGGACTTACAGTTGGCGGGTGTTCTCCTACTGAAGTGACATCTTACCTCTATTCTATCTCCTTTAGGGTTGTCTAGTCTTGAAAATATGGACAAAGATGATGATAGCTTGCTTGGATCTGGTTAAGGATTACTCTTGATATAAGGGATCATATGACCATCCTGTTTGATTCCTTGTCTCAACAAAGTCAAGTTTAACAACTTGGGGAATTGGAGCTTTCCATGGTATGCACTTAAATATTTAAAGAACTAAGCTTACAAGGCCTTAAAAAATCTAGAGGGTATGTAATTTCACTACATTGTAAATTTTTTATGTCAGATGCAATGCTCACCTAGATTTTTATGAAGAAATTCATAATAACACTCTCAGAAAGGTCAGGATAGCAATAGGAAATCCACTTGATGGTCGTCAGTCTATTGCATTGGCCATCCAACCCGAGTAGCTTTCGTGCCAGCGACCCATCATGAGACTACAGAGGAAAAGGCAAAAGAGAAACCATTGTTTGCTTTTTGGAATTTCATTGGGTTGGCCTCCAGGGTTTCAATTCCATGTGACCTTGTGGCTTTAGTTGTTAATTCCATAATGCAAAAGGATTGTGTCGAGTAGTGGGCTATGCAAATCTATGAATTAAACCAAGCATTGTAGAGGAAAATATTCTTATTGCTAGTCCTAGAAAGGAAAAAAGGCTAAGGTTCATAATAAATATTCCATTTCTATGGATTTCGTTAAAGCTTCTTCCACTTGTT
Organism: Larix kaempferi; assembly: GCA_027924585.1. Lineage (NCBI taxonomy): Eukaryota > Viridiplantae > Streptophyta > Pinopsida > Pinales > Pinaceae > Larix > Larix kaempferi. Next base: position 2,789,347 of record BSBM01001033.1, read on the forward strand.
GATTGTGTCTATTGTTTCAAATTGTTTGAACTTCCACGAATGCTTGTTTGGTATACTATCTTTGTGAAGCTCGAGTCTATGTTTTGTTGGCTTCTCTGGAGACTTGAACACTATCAAATTTTTGGTGAAATCTTCTTCCACTTGTTGATTGTGTATTTTAATACGTATAATAGTTCATAATTGATTTCTAGTTTTGTCATTAACTAACTAGACTAGAAAATTTTGTCTTTTCTAACATAGTATTAATTAGTTGCTCCTTTCATCATCTCTTCATATATAATAGATATAAATGGGTTCTATCTCTTAATTCGAACTAATAATTTTTTGTTTTGAAGATTATACTCTTTAACAAAACATTATTATTAAAGATTATGTTGTTGATTTTGATTTTTTTTTTGGACTTGTTGGTAGTGTTATTGTGCATTTTAATGCTCATTTGTTTTATTTACTACAAAACTAAAAGTTTTAGCTCTATTTCTACATAATAATTTTAAGACATCTAAAATTATTTTTCAAAGTGGTTTAATATTTGTAATGCTCCGTTTTGACTTTACCATATGAGCTACCATCACCAATTTTTATTTTCTAATTGTTATGGAGCTCTGTCAGTATGTTGACACGATGGACCTATGGATTTATTACTTTGTGGAAGTTAAATATGTGTGTGTATGTGTGTATGATGTTAAAATTATTAATGATGGCCATGCTTTAATTCTATCTCTAGCATGCAAACTTAAAATATGTTGGGTACGTGGATACCAAATTAAAGTTATATGTTGAATAAATGAATGCGATACCAGGTGCATGGTACATAGAAAAATGGTTACATTGTTGTTTATTAGTAATGAAATATGTATACATGTCATTGATTGCACAATATTGTGCGATATCATGTTGGGAGACTAAACTACAGGTTTAAAATGAGCTAAGTGGTAGCTGGATGCTACAAAAGAAAAGTAGATATGTGACATGAATTCCGAAAGAGAAATGGTATGCAAGTGAAAGATTATTGTTTTGTATGATTATTGGTTCATTATCAGAATGTGTGGGAAGGTGCAGAGCTTCAAGAAAATCAACTACCCAAATTGGTTATACAATGATAAATCCTGAGAACAATAGTAACAAGACATTTCTATGTCAGTGTAGGAATTGAACCTTGTTCCATAGGAGGGGTGGAGGCATTTCCCACTATTTATCCTCTGAAACCTGGATTCATGAGAGGCTTGTGATATAGTACGCTCCCCAAGGTGTGTGATGATGATTACTAAGTTCCTTTTAGAGAATCTTTGTCGATGCGGTTGACACTTCCACTTGTTGCTTCTATCTAGATTTAGGTCAATGTAGTTGACACTAGGATATTCCAATAGAGGAAGGATAGGATGAGGAACATAGTTCTGAATTAGGTAGGCAAGGATGCAGTGAAGTTATGGAAAGCAACTTAAAAAATTATGTGGGTTTGAAAGACCGTTGCATTAATCTTGTGTGATGATTCAATACATCTTGTTGTTTTCATATAGATCATTATGATTTAAAGTTATTAAATCGTTAGATGATACAAATGCAGATCTTATGTCTTGCATCAGTAGATAAGACTTGTGTAAATTATACGTTATGTGAGATTTAATACTATTAGTACCTATAGGAAGTATGTAAGCAGTAGCTACACTTACATAACTTTTGTATTTATGCTTGTATGAATTTTAATTCATGAATTATTTAATAAATTATTGTAATTAAGATACATTTTGATTGTGAATATTTACATTATAACTAGTTAGGGATTAATTACTATTTATTTGATTATGCATTTATCTAAAGTTATTTAAATGAATGTTTAAACAATTATGATAGATAGGTTGATGGTAATAGTTATATAAATGTTAGTTTCTGTATGAACAAAGTATTATTGTTTTGATGAATAAGAATTAATTAAGTTTGATTTATAATTAAATATTTGATTATGAATGTCGAAAGGAATATGATTTGAGTTTGAAAATTGTATTGTTAATTTAATAAATAAGTATTAATTAAGTTTTAATTATAACTAATATTAAATTTTAATTATAATTAAGATTTGATTGATGGATGTAGTAGTAATTTAAATAAACAATTATTGAATTTGATAAGATTATTATTTATTTAATAAATGAGAATTAATTAAATATTTGATTGTGATGCCAAAAGATCTTGTTACTCATGAATTGACTTTCGCATGTCTTACATTATTTAATCATTATTTTTGAAAAGTAATTATATTATTTAAATAATATGTTGTGTTTTTTACTTAATATGGTAATTAATTTTGCACGTGACTCGTATCCATGGTATTAAATAAAGAGTAGATGAATCCTTATGTGAATGCTCAAAGGGAACCTTGCTCGGTTTCTTGTAGTGGCTGGTGGGTTGTTGGCCTAAGCGTCGAGTCTACGTCCTCCCATGGCGGGGTTGGAAGCTACGTTTATCATTTGTTTTTTCCTACCATGTCTACGTTTTCAGCCTTCTTTCTCCCATATATTGGTGGCTTTGTTTAAACCCTGGTCCTGGAGTCCAGCTTGCCTCTCTGGAGGCAAGCCTAGTACCAACCAGGCTAAAAGAAGTGGGAATTGAGACCGTAAACCCAATGTTTTCACACGGTTATGTTATTTTATTACCTATTTTTGTCACAAGCTTGTTTCTTCTGGTTGAGCTAGGGTCTTCACGTGTTTTTCCTTGGTAGTTGTCGTGATGGCTACTTTGGTGGGTTCTGTCAGTACGACTGCAGTGTCTTATGTACTGCCAGTATCTTTCAGGCCAAGCACCTTCATCATGGTGTAATTTTAGGACTGGCTGGTTTCGCCAAAGTCACGGGTTACTCGGGGTTCGGCGGGGTTTGCTCCCCGGAATGGAATTTCTATAGCAAACACTACTATGCTAGAACATGGCAATATTTGTAAGGAATATTCGACACCTGGCCAGTCGAAGGTTCTGTTCGAAAAGGTAAAAAAGGGTAGGCCTTTGTGTGTCCTCGGTAAGGATGTTACATTTGACATGGTTTCTTCTCTTAGAAAACATGCCCTCGTCGGGAAGTTTGAATATCTCAAACTATCCAGAGTTGAGATTGTTTCATGGGTGTGCAAGAAATGGAAGGTCCATATTGTGAACATCCCTTGGATTCTGATACTTACTAATGGGTGGGTCTTATTCATGTTCCTATTGGAAGATGGTCATTTGGTAGTTGAACAACGTTACTGGGTGATGGGGAAGGGTTCCTTGGTGTTGTCACGGTGGTACCCTTCCTTCGACCCAAGGAAGGTTGTCCTCAAACATCGGCACTTGTGGGTCATTCTACACAACTTGCCTCTGCAATGCTGGAATTTCAAAGGTTTTTTGGCGGTTGCTAACACCATTGGAAGGCTCATACTCATTGAAGACGAAACCCTTGTTGGGTTTGAAAGGAACTCTCCATAGATGTTGGTTAACCTCGACTGTGAGGAGGGTTTACCTGAGGACATGGAAATTGTTTGGGAGGGAGGTTCCTTTGTTCAGAAGTTGGACTATTGGTGAGTCACATTCCGTTGTTTTCGTTGTAAAGAAACTGGTCATTATATGGAGAAGTGCTCTCTGAATTGCCATACTACAAATTCTGGGTTGGACCTTCTTTCTATGGTGGAGGTCGAGGGTCGGGACGACTACATTCGCTGCCTTATTCCTCTGGACACTTCTTCTAATAAGGAATGCTTAGGTATGTTTAACAAAATTCTACCTACTTTATCCAAATTCATTTTGGTTCAGGATATACTCAGTACACTTTCCTTTTCGAGTACACCGTTAGTTGCCCCGACACTGACTATTGGGTCTATCGGTCCCTTTCTCTCCTAGGGATTTTCCTTCTCCTCATAGTAGGGATATTAGTCCTGGGCTAGACAGGAGTCCTCATGTGGCTTACTTTCCCCCGTTCAAGCCACCTTTGGGCATCAACCTCTCCCCGTCATCCATCCTGGACCATGACAGTGAACCCTTTTGTGATTCAGTGCCGCCTGAATTTTCTCTGAGCTCGAAGAAACCTCTTCTGATATACTTGGCTAAGGTTTCCACATATGTTGATATCCTACCTATCTTCTCTATCATGAAAGAAAATATCACTCCATGGAATCATCGCAGGAAATTGAAAGGCAAGGTTTGGAAGGAGGTCTCTCCTCCATTATGTTTGAATCTGGTTGTGAAGTCACTATTTGACAAGGGATTGGATAGGTCCCCCCCTCCTGCTGTGACTCTTTCTGCTCATTCTTTGACCCTTAGAGGCAGTGTGGACTTGAATTCGGTGTCTCAATGATCATTTCCTCATTAAATGTTCGAGGGCTATACAGTGGCCCTAAGAGAGCCGCCTTAAAGTTTTTTATTGAATGTTACAAACCATCCATTTTACTGATTCAAGAAACCATGTTATCTGCTGCTGATTCTCTTAAGTTTTTCCTTCGTGTTATGCCAGGTTGGCGAGCTTATGCAGTGGATGCCTTAGGGTTTCTTGGGGGTACGCTCACTACATGGAATGGTGAGGTTGTTGACATGCATGCTTTCCACACTTGTGCAGGTATTGATATTGAAGGAAAATTACAGGGGTTTGGCAGGTGTATCCGTGTTATCAATGTGTATGTTCCGTATAATAATAAGAGGCCTTACTGGGAGTAGGTTATTAGTCACCCTATATGATAATTAATTACAACTAAGACACAGGATGCTCAATATAAATTGTCAACCCAGGGAAGTCTTTTATTTCAATGGAAATAAGCACAATATATGCATAAACATTTCAAGTAGTTGATAAAATAAATGGAGATAAATAGTCCTACTTATCTGCTCAGCCAAACTCACCTCATGACTAAAACTAATCTAACTCATCCATCTAGGAATTCAAAGTACAATTATCTTCCTACAGATATCAACCCAGCAGTTACTGATCTAAGAATAAAGATGAACTAGATTACTTTTGCAAGAAGTTAAATCCTATAATTATCAAACTACAGTATTCAATCTCTACCAAACTGATTCATCTAGCAGCTACTATAACTCAATCACAATCTGTCTAATCTAATAAATTTAGGAAAGATACAACAACAACCAAAAACTAGAAATAAGCTTGAACTGTAATTTGATTAATATTGGAAATCCTAGAAAGCATAAATGACTAAAAGGAATTAAAGCTGAGCTTAGCTATAACATCTAATTCTAACACACCATGCATCAAATAAACTAACCTACACAGTCGACTGTCACACCACATAGTTGCAGCTATTCAGGATGCAATCATAAACAACTAGAAAAGAATGCAAGTATCGATCTATTGTTGCATCTTGCAATAACACATCTAATGCAATTCCACACCATACAACATAAAGGAAATTAACTACCTACTTAACTCAGCTATCTCTATTAGAAGGCAGGCCCTGTCCTTCTAACAGAGACGTCGTGAACTACCACAAATTAAGACACAAAAATATGAAGAACTCTGATCTTTATATTAAAGATGGTAATTCATAGTCTCAACTCTCTGTTACAAACCGTACAAAATGATAATTAACCAACCACGGACTCTGACCACCTTCCGATATTTATACATGCAAAATATAATTCGTGATCCACTAATTTCGCGAAGCAATGAAGATCTCTGATCTTCATGCTGCAGAGTTACAACTGAACTGTTACAGCCATATCGAATGAGGCTGTTGGACATGAAAGATGTTGTTACTCTCGAAGTCAATGGATCAATGGATTAACCAATTGGGAGGTGTCATGTCTGTTGCAGTGATGCTCTATGGCAGCAAAGTCCTATTACAGCTCCATGTGGAGAGGTGCATTGTTCGCTATTAATGTGAGGAACTGAATCTGAAGAGTAACAACTGGCACCATGTGTGATTCTTTCCCAAGGCTTAGCGGATGATACACCTCTGTCTCTTAATGCTTTGATCTTGACTAAAGGAAATCAACACAAGTTAGCATACATCAAAGGCTAGAATTCATAACCATAACAATCGTAGGCATTAAATAAATGAAGCAATAATGAATTATACCTTGTCAGGATTCATGATTGATATGGAATAAAGGCATGTATATAGTTTATGGAAATAGGGTGTAACAAGGAAAAATGATGCAATAAGTGTGGTAAAAAAGGGGCAATTCCAGGGTCCAACATCTCCCCCCAACTATCCAATTGCATGTCCTCATGCAACAGACTCCACTAATCTGAGTCTGAATCTGGTCCCCTTTCATGTTGAGAGGAAAATTTGAAAGAAATGTTAGGTTCCTTGCCTACTTCCAAAAACCCATTGCAAGCAACTCAATACTGCCAGCATTGATTCTATTCTTCCTTGGTGAGCATATAGTTGTCCCTATACGGCCCTCCTGGCCACCATATGAGTGGGAATTTGAACTTAAGTCCCAACCAGTGTAACCCACATCTTCTAATGCAATTGACATACCTTGCAACCCTGGGAAGAGCTTGTTTAAAATTCTTAAAGTAGTAAGGATCCCTTTTCTTCAAAGCTGGAGAAGAAGTCTGCCACCTATGCTTGCTACCCTCTAAGGCAAGATGTTGTTATTTGGAGATCAGGTCAACGTAGGTGGAAATAACCCTATCTTGCATCTTCTTCAGATGTTGAATTTTTGGAGGAGATAAGAAACATCTTCCATGGTTTATGATGAGAGAACGAGGAACTTGGGGTTCACTTCTAATCAATAAATTGGCATTGGCCTCGTTCCTAGAGATTGTCTGAAATGAATCTTCCCACTGCACATGATTATTAACAAAAGAGGCGAAGGCTCTCAACTGAGCATCCCCTACATAGGGAATAGGACTAGAGCGAGATTCACTAAAACATGCCATATTATGCAAATATAATTCACACAACAGGTGTTGCTCAAGAAAACTGCTTAATAGAAAGGTCTCCACGAATTGGGAAGGAAAAATCAATTGATAAGGTCCACCTTCTTGTAATGCTGTTAACTTAAACAGGGTCATTCGTTCATACATGAAAACTGGGTAGGAAGGAGATGGGGCTCTTGAACTCAGCAGCTCTTGAGAGAGGGCACACATTTGGTCCTTTTCTTTTTGCATGTATTTGAATTTCTTCAAATCCTCCAATTCTTTTTACAGCCCCTCGATTTGAGATCTCTGAAGAGTGGACTCCTCTGCCCACTTCTCCCTCAATTTCTTGATAGTCTTTCTATGCTCAAAGAGAGGGACCATCCCTTCTCGACACTGATCAATATACTTCTTCCATTTAGTTAGCTCCAACTGTAACAAGGAAAGCTTTTTCTCCACTCGTTGAATCCTTCTATCCTCCACATCTTTTTCATCATCAGAATCTAAATTAATGATGTCTTGAGATAGTAGCATTCTTAGCTTGTCACCAGATGTTCCAGCTTCCTCATTTTGAATTGGCAGTGTAGCAGCTTCCTCATCCATTAGTGTTGTACTGATCTCTACTTGTATTGCAATCTCATCAATCAATTTCGAGGATGTTGGTTCTTGTGTAGCAGCTTCCTCTTCCCTTGGTGTTGCAATGAACTATGCTTGTGTTGCAGCCTCAACAAGTACCTTTAGGAATGTTGGTTCTTGTGTAGCAGCATCCTTTCTTTCCAACTCAATCTCAGCAACTTCAGTCTGAGTTGGAATTTCAGCAAACATTTTTAAAGGCAGTCGTTCTTGTGTAACAATGTCTTTCTTTTGGACCTCGATATCAATAATTGTTGTCTGGGTTGCAACTTCACTAAAAATTTTCAAGGATGCTGGTTCTTGTGTAATAACATCTTGCTTTTTAATTCCTTCAGATTGCTGAGGTTGTTCTTGAGTTACCTCAAGTTCTTCTGACTGATGAGACTGGTCCTGGAATAATTTAGTATTTCCTAATGGTTGGGATTGCATTGCTTCATCTTCTCCTAAATCTCCATCTAGTATTATATCAATTTCTAGCTCATTCCCCTCCATTAGCCCCATTTCCGGTTCTTTTTCTCCTTCTTGCTCTGTCTGTGCAAGACTCTATGCTACCCTTCCCAGCACTATAACTCCGTGTCCTGCTGAAAAGAATATGTCTCCACATTCTTGGCATACCATTTCTCCTTCTTCCTCATTTCCCAAAATAGGAGATGAATTTTCTAACAAATTTGCAGCGTCTACTAATATATTCAAATTCTTCTTTGCCTATTTCCCAGTCACTTCCTTCCATTTTTCCAATTCATTCTGAAGCATTTGCACTTCCTCCTTTAACAGCTCGTTTTCAAAAAGGATATTTTCAATTTGAGGTTCTTCCACAATAGGTTCTTGTGTGACAACAGGTGTTTTAGGGTTTAAAATAGGAATTTCTATGCTTGCCCTAGTTACACATGCTTCTTCTGTTGTGGGTAATTCAATATTTCCCCTAATTGCACGTGTTGTCTATGTTGCTGCAATAGATCGAGTCCTTCTCTTCACAACTCCCGATGGCTGGTCTTCACTGCATACTGATGCTGTTGTAACAGCTCTGGTTTTCTTATTCTTTGTTGGGGTATATGTCTGACCTTTAATCCCTGACCTTTTTCTTCATTTCTTTGACACAGGGATCTCTTCTTCAAATGGTTCCCCTTCTTTCAGGGGAGGATTTGACATCCAACACCTCCCTATTTCCTCCTTCCACTACCTCTGCATGATATTCTTCCTCTTGGATTGCCACTTCCACAGTTACAGTTTCCACTGTCACAACTTCGACAGCTGCTCCAGTTTCAGCTTCCTCTGCTGTAGGTTCTAATGATGTCATTTCTGTTGCTTCGGCCGCCACCCTAACTGTAATTTTAATTGGGTCTGTTTCTTCCACTATAAGTTTTTATTCTATTGCAGCCTCTAATATCACTGCCTCATCTGTCACGGCTTCCATCACCACTTCCTCTATAACAGGGTTCACTGCTATCTCAGCTTCCCCCATATCTATCTCTTCTTCCCCCCTCATTTTGGTTTCCTGATACTCCATCTGTAACAGGGTTCGCTGCTGTCGCAGCCTCCCCTATATATATATCTTCTTCCCCCTCATTTTGATTTCCATCCTCCCCCCCAACTGAATTTGAGGGGCTTCGACCTTTTCTCCTTCTCCAATACCCCCCAATTCTAATACAGGTTCTCTAATTACCCCGTCCCCAGCAAGAAATTGAGCCCAGGTCAAATTCTGATGTGCAAGGGCCCATAAGATTAGCAATTTAATTAGGCCATGATTGGTAAAGGAGGAAACTGGGTGTCGGGCTGTTCTTGCATACCCAGCCATGTTTTGTAGGGTCTTAAAAAGATAAAACGGCATATTCACTAGGCTACCATGGCATAGGTGAGATAATAGGGGAAATTCAAAGAAATAGACAGTTTGGTACCTACCTTTGTAGGCGATATATTTCTTTAGGAAGATTGCCACTTGATCCCAAGGCCGAGGTAATGATTCTAGTGCTATTCCGCGGCCTTTTGGACGAACATTCTCCCCGACTACGAGAAATTCCCTTATTGCAGTCGCATTCGGCACTTTTCGTCCAAACAATTCTTCCCGACCTGGGGTGAGCTAGTAACCTCTGATATAATTTCCTCTATAACTTCTATGCGCAATCCCCTAACTTCTAAGTGAGTATCAGTCAAGTTAAGAACAAACTGTAATGTTGTTTATGTGTGACAACCGCTTAAACATTGAAAATACTCAGTCCACCCAGTCATTGCAAAGATGGCAAAAAATTCTGCTTTGGCACGCAGAGCTTTCGTATTCTCAGGTTCATGCCAGACTGGGTTACCCATATCAACCTCCCTTCATAATTTAGACAATGAATACAATGATTATCAGTTTAGATGTGGCAGTTGCATCATAAGGACATTCATGGAATAGCCGGAATTTGAAAATTGGGTATTTTAGGAAAGATGACACAGTTTTCAACCTGCAGTAAGATGATACAGTTGTGAAAAATGGCATAATTGGGGCAATTTGGTACGAATCGGATAAGGTGACGGTCATGTAATAGATATGGTTGTTAATTCTGACACATTCTTTGGCGGTTAAGTGGGTACAACTTGCTAACGAGGACTAAAGACAAAGCGTACTCATCATTGCCACATTTAATTTTATGCTTAATCATGTAAAAGGTCTGAATTCGTACCTTCGCGTTATGAGCTCATCCTTAAATTGCCACCATAACCTGACTTCGTCATTACTTCCATTAAAAAGAACATAAATGCACATCTGTTGAGATGAGTTGGCCACCACCAACCAGGCTGGTAACTACATCCATGCTGACAGATACCCAAGACATCCCAATAGTTTTCTTCGTTCCTGACAGACTGCGGTTGGAACTATGGAGTGATTATTTAAATTAGAGCACGGTCAAATCATTAGCGGCGATATTGCTCTAAGAGGCAGACAATCTAGCGGAGTTGCAGTTGATGAATAGGAGGAATGGATGAAAAATAGCGGAGTTAGAGTTGCGTGAAAAAGGAAAAATGAGCAGGATATGGAGTTGCAGCTGCGCAAAATGGAGTAATAGGAAAATTCTCAGTTGGCCGCTGAAAGCTGACGAATCATCCATCTTCTTCAAGGAGCTCATTCGATCAGGAAAACAAGATAAGGTGTTGGCAATCGTCTGATCCAGTCATGACCACTGCTCCTCAAGTCAATTCCTATACACAGTTCTTCAAAACAAATCCGATCAAGCGTAAAGGAAGAATAAAATAAAAGAAAGAAAACAATTTATTTATATACAATTTATGTGTGGAATTTGCAGTTTCAAAAATTCATAGGGGTTGAGAAAAATCTTTGCTCTGGCGTTAACTAATAATCTGGATCAGTTGCAACATGTGAAACGAAGGCATTCTTTGAGATCGGTTTGTGATACAGTCACAGCCGATGACCATTGGCAAATAATGGTGTCTTTTTTTCATCAATGGTGATCAACCGAACTGTTCCATTATCAAAGACTCGATCTATCTGGTAAGGACCCAACCAACGGGTGCGCAATTTTCCCTTGAAATCCCTCTTAAACCGTGAATCATATAACAGAGCCCGGTCTCCTTCTCGGAAGACTTTCTTCTTTATAAATTTATCATGTCATTTAGAGCGTTGTTGTTGGATTAAAGTTGTATGATGCCCTGCAGCTGTGCACTTCTCATCCAATTCATTAAGCTGATTTAGTCGATTCCTCTGAGCTTCTGATAAATCAAGGTTTGCTTCTACATCTGTCTTCAAAGTTCTGATTTCAAATTCAATCGGGAAAACAACATTTTTTCCATACACCAATTCATATGGGGAAAAACTAGTGGTGTTGTGCCATGTAGTGCGATAGGACCATAGTGCCTCTGGAAGTCTCTCAACCCAATATTTACAGCAACTTTTCACTATTTTTGTTAAAATAGCCTCAATGACCTTATTTGTACTTTCCACTTGTCCATTGGCCTGCGGATGATATAGTGAGGTTATTTTTGTTAGGATATTCCTATACTCCATCCTAGTCCCACAAGTATTTTGATCATTTACATTTTCAGTTATGCATGCACCTTTAGGGTTTGCATGCATTCTAGGGTTTGCATGCATCCTAGTCATCAGTCCAGCACTTAGCCCTCAGTTAGCCATCCCCCAGGAGCTTCTCACTATTCAATTTTAGCCCTCCAGTTGCTTAATGCGCCCTTCTTCCTTGATTTTAGGGAGCAACTCGCCCTTCTTCACCTACCAGTCCAATTGTCACTCAGTTACAGTCAGTTACAGTCAGTTACACTTAGTTACACTCAGTTACACCTACCAGACTTAGTTTGACTGATGGTTGACAGTTACTTGAGCATTGATGACTCCACTAATGATGATGAAGACTTCTAGTTTTGCTCCGATGATCATGAGGACACCTAGTTGTGCTCCGATGACACTCTATTGATCTTATGATCACTCTGAGAGGCTAATTCGAATTGCCACCTTAGGCATTCAAATCCTCTCTACCATTGTACTATTTATTTGTCCATATTGTGATTAATTAAGTAGTGTGTGTGAAGTATTATTGCTTCTATCCGAGTTCTACTGTACCATATTATTCCGTTGCTCATTATACTATATTGACCACTCTTCTTCTATTTTCTTGCTTAATCATAATCATTCTCTTGTGAGGTATAAATCATCTCTTAGATCTGTTGTGAGGATTTTCACATGGTATCAGAGCATGTTGAGAGTATTGTTTATCTCCATTCTTGAGAGTTTTTTGTAGGTTATTACCAAGATTTCGAGTGCAGCAGTTGTAGCAGTTTCTGCATTTTTGTAGCAGTAGCAGTTGCAGTTATTCTATATTGTTTTTGCAGGTCTTCTACAGATTCCATGAATTCAAAAGAAATCACTCCTCTTTCTCCTTTCTCTCCTCTCAGCTATGATGATTGGAAATCGAAAATGATAGCATACTTGAAGAGCCATGATCTCTTTGACTGTTGTTTTGAAAGAGAATTCGAATCTTCTGAAGAGAAGATTGATTGGTTAAATAAAGTTGATGAAGCCTTTGGATCAATGTTGGATGCTATGTATGATTGGATGTTATATGACCTCCCTGATTTTTCATCACCAAAAGAGATAAGGGCTCACCTGGATGAAATATTTGGCAGAGAGAATGAAGGACTTGGTCCCAACCCATTCAAAAGCAAACAAAGTGATGCATTCGCTCCTCTTAATGGTCTCTCAGATCATGAACCAGTATCATCTCACATTGAAGTTGTTGACAAAGAACTTGCAGATTCTACACTCATGCTCCAAATTTCTTCTATTTCGAATTCTGTGCCAGCTCACACTCTACAAATTGCAAAAGGTCCTAAATCCTCTCTTGCACTAGAGTCGATTGGTTTGCATCATGATCACATGATTATTTCGGAGGTCAAAACAGCTATTGAAGGTAATGCATTCGCTCCTCTCCAGCTATCTCCTCTTTTATACTACTATATGATCATAAATTCATGCTTTCAGAAGGTTATTGAAGATTATGGCCATTGCCATTTGCTTGGGGTAAATTCTCACGCAATTACTGGTTTTGATCTCACCTCTCATGGTTCAAAGGAGATCTCAAGAAACCATGATTCAAGTCTTGTATCTAAATTGGGTTCTAAGCAATTACTGCTAGGGATAATTTCTCATGCATATGATAGTTTTGATCTCACCCCTGTTGGTTCAAAGGAGATCTCAAGAAACTATTTTTAAAGTCTTAAATCTGATTTTGATTTCAAGCAAACATGTAATAGTTATTTTTGGCATAATCTCACCCATGGTGGTTCGAAGGAGAAGACAAAAGACTATATGCACTTTCACAGATTTGATCCTACCTCAGCTAATTCGAATCACAGGCTCAAGGATCATTCTCATACTGTTGGATTTGTTCTCATCACATTTGATCTAAAGAGCAAGTACAAGCACATGCTTTTTGAGCATGATCCACTTCTTCCCAAGAAGAAGATACCTCCAAACATATGACCAAGCATCACACATGCTTGAGTTTGGAGCATTTATTTTTATGTGTGCCTTACAGTCTATTTTTTGAGGAGGGGGTATGTTTCCCATGAAATTTTCCCACTTGGTTTATTGATTGTTATTATTGATTGTATTGGGTGACCTTTGGTCTTAGTTACCAGGGCCTAGTATGGATTAAGGGGGGGTGTTAGGATATTCCTATACTCCATCCTAGTCCCACCAGTATTTTGATCATTTACATTTTCAGTCATGCATGCACCTTTAGGGTTTGCATGCATTCTAGGGTTTGCATGCATCCCAGTAATCAGTCCAGCACCTAGCCCTCAGTTAACCAGCCCCCAGGAGCTTCTCACTATTCAGTTTTAGCCCTCCAGTTGCTTAATGTGCCCTTCTTCCTTGATTTTAGGGAGCAACTTGCCCTTCTTCACCTACCAGTCCAGTTGTCACTCAGTTACACTGAGTTACACTGAGTTACACTTAGTTACACCTACCAGAGTTAGTTTGACTGATGGTTGACAGTTACTTGAGCATCGATGACTCCACTGATGATGATGAAGACTTCTAGTTTTGCTCTGATGATCATGAGGACACCTAGTTGTGCTCCGATGACACTCTATTGATCTTATGATCACTCTGAGAGGATAATTTGAATTGCCACCTTAGGCATTCGAATCCTCTCTACCATTGTACTATTTATTTGTCCATATTGTGATTAATTAAGTAGTGTGTGTGAAGTATTATTGCTTCTATCCGAGTTCTACTGTACCATATTATTATGTTTCTCATTATACTGTATTGACCACTCTTCTTCTATTTTCTTGCTTAATCATAATCATTCTCTTGTGAGGTATACATCATCTCTTAGATCTGCTGTGAGTATTTTCACAATTTTGTGCTGAATGTGAAACTTCTGTAACAGGGCTTCCAATTTGTGAGACACAAACTGTGGTCCACCATCTGTAGCGATTTCCTTGGGTACTCCAAACCGAGTAAAAATATCTTCATATAGGAAATCAATTACAGCTTGACCATTAGCTTTGACCAAGGCTACAGCTTCCACTCATTTGGTCATGTAATCTGTGCAAACCAAGATGTGAACTTTCTATTTTGAGGGAGGCTTGATAGGCCCTACGAAATCCAGAGCCCATCTGTTAAAAGGTTCAACCACAAGTTGTGGCTGAAGAGGCATTTCATCTAGTCTGTTGGGTTGGCACATCCTCTGACAACTATCACACGCGTGAGCATACTTCTTTGCATCCCTAAATAATGTAGGCCAGAAATATCCCATCCTTAAAACCTTGTGACCTGTCCTTTTATCAGCAAAGTGTCGCCCACAATGCTCATCATGGAAGGCTTTCAGGATACTGAAGATTTCATCTTCTCTTACACATCTTCTAATTTCTAGGTCAAGCCCTGTGTAGAAAAGATGTCCATCGATCCAACAATACCTAGCACTCTGCTATATGATATTTCTTTTCTCTCTCTTCGATAGATGTGCTGGAAGCTTACATGCAGCCCAAAAGTTAGCAATATCTGCGTGCCATGGGGAATGACCTAATACTGCAAACAAATGTTCATCAGGGAAGGAATCTTTGACTGGTAAGTTGTCATCACTGTTAGTAATTCAAGATAAAAAGTTTGCAAGAACGTTTTCCTTCCCTGGTCTATCAATAATTGTGATGTCAAATTCCTGTAACAGTAGCAGCCATCTAGTTACTCTAGCATTCATGATTGGTTTATTCATTAAATACTTGATGGCTGAATGATCAGTGTGCACAAAAGTGGAATATCTAGCAATGTAGTGTCTAAATTTGTTGATGGCATAAACTATGGCTAGGAATTCTTTCTCTTTGATAGTATAGTTTAGTTCAGCTTACTAACGTAATAAATTTCATATGGGGCATGACTTTCCTGATGTCCTAAAACTGCTCCATTGGCAGTGTCTGAAGCATCTGAAGAGATATGAAAAGGCAGAGCCTAGTTGGGCCCTCGTAAGATGGGTGCTGTAGAAATCCTTTTCTTAAATTCAGTAAACGTTGCTTGGCATGCATCATTCCAAACAAACGGTGCATCCTTCATCAACAAGGTGAACAAAGGAGAAGCTAGTTTGGAAAAAATTTCTATGAATCTTTTGTATTAGCCAGCATGCCCTAAGAAGCTACGTACATCTTTTTGTGTTCCAGGAGTTGGTATATTTTCAATTACCTTAATTTGTATGGGTCTACTTGGATACCATCAGAAGAGATGAAGTTCCCCATAACTATGCCTTCGCTCATCATTATATGGCACTTTTCAGTGCTTAAAGATAGCTAGCTTTGTTCACAGCGTTTCAAAACCTTTTCTAAATTTTTCAATGCTTCTTCATAACTACTACGGTATGGAGTGAAGTCATCCATAAAAATTTGCATGCAGTCATTTACCATCTTTGAAAAGATTCCAATCACTGCTCCTTGAAATGTGGTTGGTGCATTGCACAACCTGAAAGGAAGTATCCTGTATGCAATAGTGCCCCAGGGACAGGTGAAAGTGGTTTTGTCTTGGTCTTCTCGAGCAATCTGGATTTGGTTATAGCCGCTAAATCCATCCAGAAAGGAAAAATACTTCTTCCCATACAAGGTATCAAGGACCTGATCAATAAAAGGTAGGGGAAAGTGGTCTTTCTGCGTTGCTTTGTTCAATTCTCTGTAATCCACGCAGACTCTCCATTTCCCATTCTTTTTTGGCACAATCACAAGTGACGAAACCCACTCGCTGTCTGAAATTGGGTATATAAACCCTGCTTCCAAATTTTTTTGGATTTCCTCTTTCACTACGTCCCTTAGGTTCGGGTTCATCCTTCGTTGTGGTTGGCACACTGGCCTGGAGTTTCTCTTAATATAAATGTGATGGGTACATAGATTAGAAGGAATACCTTTCATGTCTGTTTATTCCCAAGCAAAAGCTCCTTTGTGTTTTTTCAGCAAAGTGATCAGCTGTTCCAGCTCATTAGGCGCAAGGTTCGGATTGATATTCAATGTCTTTCCTGGCTCAATTTGTACTAGGACACTTTTCAAAATTTTAAGTACTGGAATTACATTTGCATCACTAACTAGAGTTTCTTCCGTAAGATTTTCTTGTTCTTTCTCATCTAATGTATTGTCCAGAATCTAGTAAACATGTTTATTGATGAATATGGGTTCATTGATGAAACTGTTAATGGTATCGTACTCTATTTCATCCTTAAAATTTAAGGCTCTCCCTATCATTAATAATGGTTGAACGCCTTCCTCCTCCTCCAAATCCACCCAAAGTGGAGTTTCAGCTTCTGTGCTTGGTCGAGTTGGAGGGTATAAAGTTAAGATTTTGATTTCAGTCCCATCTGAGATGGTCATGGATCCTGACCGACAACTGATATAGGCATCCGCTATGGCTAACCAAGGTCTTCCCAGGATCAGCAGGTGTCCCCCCAACTGAGACTTCGGCTATAACACCAAAAATTCCGTAGGCTATTCCCATGAGTCAACAACGATTACTAGGTCATCTAGGATTCCCTCAGGCTTGATTGTTGATCTGTCAGCAAGTTCTAAAATGGTAGGAGTTGGCCGAAGGTTAGTGAGTCCAAGTTTCTTCATAGTTTCTATGGTCATAACATTGATAGTCATGCCTAAGTCTACCAATACATTGTGGATTTACGTGTTTCCTATGTGAACTGTAATAGTAGGATTTCCAAGGTCATCATATTTTGCCACAGGAGTAATCCCCATTATTAATTCAGAAATATTTCCCAATACATGGATAGTGGGAGGATCCCTGGGCTTTCTTCCTGGTTTCTTTACACATAGCTCCTTAATGGTTTTGGATTAAATGGGCATGTCATGGAGGGCTTGTAACAGTGGGATTTTGACATACAAATTCTTCAATTCTCCTAAGATATTGAATCGAGATTATTCCACTATTTTTTGCAAGGCTAATCATTCAGGATATGGCAGTTCTCTTATCGATTGTGTAGCCTGTGCTTCATCGTGTGTTACTTCCTGAGTTTCAGCTACTGTTTTAGTAGGACTGTCAGCATCCTCAATGATGGGGATTGTTGAGTTAACCATATTCTGAAAGTGCTGATTCACTCCAATTTCAGTCAATGGGGATGGGACATCCTCAGTGATGATGGGTTCCACTACCCCCCTTGATCGTAATTGTATGTCATTGCAGGGAATTTGGGAGATGGAATACGCAGGCATGTTGGTAGTCTCAAATTGATGAACTGATTTATTATTCGGGTTTGGGTTATGTTGTGCAGGTAGTTATGATCGAAGTGGTGCATTCATAGGTGCGGCATTGTTTTGGAATTGGAGCTGTGGCTGCTGATACGGTTGGTGAGGATACTATTGAGGAGGGTACTGTTGATATTGAGTCTGGTGATGAGGAAAGTTATTTCCTTGGTAAGAATTTATCCAATTGGGATTCCAAGGAGCTTGATGGTTCAATTGTTGTTACCATGGTGTCCAAGAGTTAGGATTTTGCATTGGGTTTGGAGATGGATGCCACAGGTTATTAGAATAATGTGAAGGGAATTGTGTATTCATATTATTCATACCATTCATATTATTCAAGAAAAATGATGGATCTGAATTCATACCTTGATTTCGAGGCTGCCAAGGTTTCTTTTGTGCAATAAAGTAAGCCTGTTCCACATCTGAAGTGAATGCTTGCAGGACTGCTTTGACTTTGGGTAATGAAGGACATTCCTTGGTATCATGCTCCAAATCACATATCCTACATATCTCTGCCTTGTCCAGCGGGAATTCTTTCAATGGGTGATTTTTTCTGCATTTGGGACAGAATACTCCCAGTGTAAGATCTTCTACTGCTTGCCTCTGTTTTGCTCTCAAGACATCTAACTCTGAAGAAATGGAGCACATCATATCTGTTTTGAATTTCTCCAGTAAGTTTCCTATTTTTGCTCGAGTGGTTCCTCCACTAGCTAAATTATGTGTCCTAGTGAAGACATCCTGATCTCGATCTTTGTCCCATTTGTTAGTTCTAGAGGATCCCCTTGAATACCTTAGACATAATTCAACAATCTTCTCAAAAGGTTCCTTTGAGATATCCCCTTTCCCCAGCAAATTCAACTGATCCAAGAGGATATCGGTGGCAGCCCACCTCTTCCAACTGGCTCAAAACAATCTTCTGACAATTTTGGTAAATTACTATTTTTAGCAGTTTTTCGGGTCCTAAACTTCCAGAGTCGTTTTGAGGCCCTAAACGACGTTTTTTCGGCATCGAATGGTCGGACAAATATGAGTACTACGCGCCTACCCTTTTCACGTGCCGGACTCAAGATTTTCTAACCCTTTTTTTATTCCTTCAATAGATCTTTCCAACGAGCTATTGTGCGCCCCAAATGGATATCGTATGCAAAGGTTACGACTCCGAGGAGTTGATGTACTAACTTACCCAAATGGGGCCCACATCACTTTTGGCGCTTCATCTCCTAGGGTTAGGTTTTTTTATGTTTGGGATTCTTTCCCTCATGCTTATGATAAATATTCCCTTTCGGACTCTCTTTGTATTCATCTTGGCACGAATGAGCATAGCGACCACATCTCTTCCAAGAGTTAGCTACCACCATTCTCGTTGTTGTATTTACAGTCTGTTCTATTTCTGCTATTTAATAGAATATGTGTTTACTGTATCACTGTGTTCTTTGCAATATATCTGTGTATGTGAATATATATATGCTATCTTATTTTGTTCCTGCATAAATCCAGATCATCAACATATCAAGGCAATATTTTCTAATTCCCCGTAGTAAGATAATCTTGAGTACATCTTTTCCAATCGCAGTGTGGCCAGACCTCTGTAAATTATACAACAATCTTTCAACAAAATCTTCCAAGCTCTCCTCTTCCTTCTGAACCATTTTAAACAACTCTTCCTTTCTATCTCTGGTTCTACAATATTCTTGATATTTAGAAAGAAAGGTTTGTTTCATTTGATCCTAAGTAGTAATGGTCTCACGACCTAGACTCATGAACGAGCGCAGAGCATTTCCTTTCAAGGTGGCTGGGAATAGTTTCAACTTCTGAGCATTGAAGGTATAGTCATAACAGCGGCAGAGGATGTCGAAATATTTTCATAGGAGCTGCCCCTGGTGTCTGGAGGATAGGCAATTTAAGCGCGACCACAGTGTCACCGAGATGATTATCTTCCACTTCCTCTTCATGGTTATCTTGGTGTTCATTCTCTCCTTCATGTTCTCTATTAGCCATGTTGGTCCAATATTCAATGGATTTCTTTATTCTTTCCTCCTCTGCTTTTACTTCTTCTGCTTCCCTCCTTTCTTCTTCTCGCCTCCTCTCTTCCTCTACTTCTCGGCGAGTCTCCAACCACACTTATTTAGTAACTCTGGTCCTGTTAATATGATAGATCTCCTCTCTATCCGGTGCACCCATAATGCTTCTCTTGTCTTCAGGAGGTTTCTTCTCTGCAACGAGAGTCGAGGGTCCCGTTGAATTCTCCACCGTTGATGTCAAATTCTCAAGATTGGGAGGAATAAAATTTCCTCTTCCTGTAGACGTCCGGGATGGTCTGGTGGAAGAATCAGCTCTAGCAATTATATCATCAATAAATGTTTATCTTCCCAGACCTGTCTTACGACCACGACCTCTTCCACCTGCAATGTTAGTATTCAAAGGGGGTTCCCGATTTCTTTTTCTTGTATTCATGCATGTTGTAAATAATAAAACCAAAATGAAATCAATAAACCAACTACTAACTATTTCTATCAATTACCATTCTCAGCAACGGCGCCAAAATGTTGGTCACCCTATATGCTAATTAATTACAACTAACACACATGACGCTCAATATAAATTGTCAACCCAGGGAAGTCTTTTATTTCAATGGAAATAAGCACAATCTATGCATAAACATTTCAAGTAGTTGATTATGTTAGGATATTCCTATACTCCATCCTAGTCCTAATAGCTTTCCAGCCATTTTCATTTTCAGTCATGCATGCAAAATTAGGGTTTGCATGCAATTAGGGTTTGCATGCATTTTGCATGCATTCTAGGTCATCAGTCCCAACACCTAGTCCTCAGCAAAATAGCCCCCGGAGCTTCTTTCAGATCATTTCTAGGCATCCCAGTGACTAATGCACCCTCCTTTGCTTCACTGCATGACAAGGGCACCTTCTTCACCTACCAGTCCAGTTATATTCAGTTATATTGAGTTATCTTCAGTTATTCCCTTGATTTAAGGCTTAACTGACTCTTTACTGAGTTTATCACTCTGTTGGACCTCCAGTGAGACTAGATTGACCATTCTGACTCCAGTTAACTCCTATGGCACCCTCCACTGAGCCTCCTTCACTATATTAGTGCTTCCACGTGCCAGTTACACCAACCACATTCAGTTTGACTCAGTTTGACTCCCGGTTGATCATTACTTGTGCATTGATGACTTCACTGATGAGAAGGTGGACTCCTAGTTAGGCATTGATGACTCTCCACTGATTATGGATCTGTGCATGAAGGCCAATTCGAATTCCTCCTAGTGAATTCAAATCCTCATACTCAGCATTGTATATTTACCAGTTCATTATTCTGTTAATAGTAACATGTGTAATTATTCTGCCTCAATCAGAGTTTCTTTGGATCTAAGTTCTATTGCTTGTCTCTTCTTCTATTATTCCTAAATTCTTTCATTGTGAGGTTTACATAATCTCTTTGGATCTTATGTGGGAAACTTCACAGATTAAATAAATGGAGATAAATAATCCTACCTATCCACTCAGCCAAACTCACCTCATGACTAAAACTAATCTAACTTACCCATCTAGGAATTCAAAGTACAATTACCTTCCTACAAATATCAACCCAGCAGTTACTGATCTAAGAATAAAGATGAACTAGATTAATTTTGCAAGAAGTTAAATCCTATAATTATCAAACTACAGTATTCAATCTCTACCAAACTGACTCATCTAGCAACTACTGTAAGTCAATCACAATCTGTCTAATCTAATGAACTCAAGAAAGATACAACAACAACCAGAAACTAGAAATAAGATTGAACTCTAATTTGATTAATATTGGAAATCCTAGAAAGCATAAATGACTGAAAGGAATTAAAGATGAGCTTGGCTGTAACAACTAATTCTAACAAACCATGCATCATATAAACTAACCTACACAGTCGACTGTCACACCACACAGTTGCAGCTATTCAGGATGCAATCATAAACGACCAGAAAAGAATGCAAGTATTGATCTACTGTTGCAGGTTGCAATAACACATCTAATGCAATTCCACACCACACAACAGAAAGGAAATTAAATACCTACTTAACTCAGCTATTTATGTGATAAGGCGGGCCCTAGCCTTCTAACAGAGATGCCATGAACTACCACAAATTAAGACATAGAAATATGAAGAACTTTGCTCTTTATATTAAAGATGGTAATTCATAGTCTCAACTCTCTGTTATAGCCCGCAAAAAATGATAATTAACCAACCCCAGACTCTGGAAGCCTTCCCATATTTATACACGCAAAATATAATTTGTGATCCACTAATTTCACGTAGCAATGAAGATCTATGATCTTCATGCTGCGGAGTTACAACTGAACTGTTACAGCCGTATTGAATGAGGCCGTTGGACATGAAGGATGTTGTTACTCTGGAAATCAATGGATCAACAGATTAACTAATTGGGAGGTGTCATGTATGTTGCAACGATGCTCTGTTGCAGTGAAGTCCTGTTACAGCTCCACGTGGAGAGGTGCAATGTTTTCTATTAATGTGAGGAACTGAATCTGAAGAGTAACAGCTAGCACCACATGTGATTCTTTCCCAAGGCTTAGCGACTGATACACCTATGTCTCTTAACGCTTTGATCTTGACTTAAGGAAATCAACACAAGTTAGCATAAATCAAAGGATAGAATTCATAACCATAACAATCTTAGGCATTAAATAAATGAAGCAATAATGAATTATACCTTGTCAGGATTCATGATTGATCTAGAAGAAAGGCATGTATATGGTTTATGGAAATAGGGTGTAACAGGGCAAAATGATGCAATAAGTGTGGTAAAAAAGGGGCAATTCCAGGGCCCAACACGGGTTTTGTCAAATGGTCTGTTACATGCCCCTGACCTTATTATCATTGGGGATTTCAATTTTACCCTCTCAGCTTCGGAGGTTTGGGGTGTTGGCCAGTCATTAGACCCTTTGGTGGATTTCTTTCAACAAATTTTTGACGAAGCCAACTTGGTGGATGTGGTACCTCACAAGCTCATTCCTACTTGGTCTAATTGTAGAACCGGCAAGGTTGGCATAGAAAAAAGGCTCGACTGGTTTTTCATGGCTAAAACTCTCTGCTCATCTTTTGGACGGTATCACTCGTGCGCCTACTCGCTAGGTCATTCTGATCATAAAGTTGTCTCTCTGCAGATTGATTTTGAGCATTGTTATCAGAGGTATCCTTTTAAGTTTAATCCAATTTGGCTTGACGATGACTCTTTTTGTGAGCTTTTCCGAGACTTTTGGCATACGAGATATTCTGAGGTTCATGGATCCCCCTTGTTTTGTCTAACTTATCGTCTCTCTCTTCTTTGGAAGAAGGTCATTCGATGGGAAAAGGATACTAAGTTATCCAATGATAAAAGACTTTTGGACATCGATAGTGAAATACAATCACTCTCTTCCTTGGTTGATGGTGGGATGTTCTCTGTAGAGACTTTGGAGAGATTAAAGAAATTGGAAGGGGAAAAGAAACATCTATTGGGGATTTAGGAGGAAACCTGGCGCCAAAAAAGCCGGGCCATTTGGTTAAAGGTTGGGGACAGCAACACTAAGTTTTTCCACAGGTATGCTAATAAAAAAATACTCGCAAACTCTATTTGGGAGATTGAAAGGGAACATGGTCAAGTGATTTATCACACTTTTCAGCTGAAAGAGGCTACTATCAAACACTTCAAAAGGATTTATAAATCCAACAATGCCTCTAATCTGGAAGGTCAGTTGTGGATTATCAAATTCTTTCCCCATATGTTCGATGAGGAGGCTTGCTTGGTGATAGAAAGGCCGGTTATGGTCGATGGGGTGTTAAAGATACTTAAGCTGTTTACAAAGGATAAGTCACGGGGGCCCAATGGGTGGATGGTCAAATTATTTCTACATTTTTACCCCCTGCTCGGTGATGACATTACTCAGGATATTGAAGAATCTCCTTTGAAGGCACACATCCTTAAACATTTAAATTCTACCTACATTACCCTTATCCCAAAATTAGATAAGCAGAAGGTATTTGGGGACTTTAGGCCTATTTCCTTGTGCAACTTACTTTATAAGGTGATTTCTAAAATTATCTCTGATCGTCTTAAGCCTTATCTAGAGAGATTTATTTCGGCTGAGAAGTTTGGTTTTCTTCATAATAGACAGCTATTGGATGCGGTGGGTATTGCTCAGGAGTCCTTACATTCTATCAAGTTTAAGAAGGCTAATGCTTTCATTCTAAAATTGGACCTTGTCAAAGCGTATGACAGGCTCAACTGAACTTATTTACGCTTCATCCTCCTTCAGGTGGGCTTGAAGTTGGAGCTTGTGTATTGGATAATGTCTTGTGTATCCTCTGCAAATTATTTGGTGTTGGTGAATGGCACACCATTTGCTCATTTTTCTGGATTGAGGGGAATACGGCAGGGCTTCCCGTTATCTCTTTACTTGTTTATCTTGGCTATTGAAGGTTTAAACCTACTCATAAATGATGCTCGTTGTAAGGGTCACATTGTTGGTATCAAGTTGGCGAAGGCCTTAAACATCTCTCACCTCTTGTTCGTAGACGATGTGCTTTTATTTGGAAAGGGTACTTTGATTGAATGGAAAGACTACAAAAATATAACTAATTGCTTATGTAATGCAGCTGGGTTGGACATCAGTTCTGTTAAGTCTTCTTTTCTTTATCAGTGTCAAGACGAGCACATTAGGGAACAAATTGGTGATATGTTTCCTTACCATTTTTGGGAGATTGATACTGGTTTCAGGTAACTTCATTATTTTCTCAAACCTGGTGGTTATAAATCATCGTACTAGAGGTGGCTAATAAAAAAATTTCAATACAGAATCAATGGTTTGTCTTTTAAATACCTTTCATTGGGCAGAAGACTTACCTTATTATGCTCGATCCTTCAAAGCTTACCTATTTTTTGGTTTTCTCTCTTCATTGTCCCAGTGACTATTGTTAATATACTGTGTAGTCTTTTCTCAAATTTCCTCTGGTCGAGGGCTAGCAGTACCACTAAGATTCATTTGTCATCATGGGACCCTATCACGAGTCCCAATGGTTTGAGTGGTTGGGGCATCAAGGACCTTAGATATTTCAATTTATCTCTGTGTGCGAAGTCCTTATGGAGGAGTTTGTTTGATGAAGGCCTTTGGGGGAAGGTTATTCAGGAAAAGTATCCTACCATATTACCACTTCCACTTTGGCTTCATAATGGTAAGATGAGTCCTTCTGGTTCATTATTATGGATAATTTTGATGAAATCCTTCCCTATTATCAACCTTGTTATTGGTTGGGAGGTTGGCAGGAGCACACAGATTTTTTTTGGGTATTGATCCTATTGATGGGCTGGGGGCCGAGTTCATACTTCCAGATGTTGCTACCCATGCCTTGCATAGTCGTAATATATTTGTTTTGAAGCACGCTACAAGATCCCAAGAGAGAGATGGCTCATATTGGAGATCGACGACGGATATCGGACTAGATCCCGGTCTTCATGCTTATTTGTGGGCATGCCTTGAATCCATACTCCGCTTTCACTTCATCTGGAGATGTGATACTATTGTGGAAAAATTCCAATTATGGTTTGAAGGCCATTATTTTGACTATGCTCTACCATTGATAACGATATGGGAAGTCTGGAAATGTCGCAATCGGTGGATTTTCCAGTACGTGAAGGGTTCGATCTTTGTGATTTGTGCTAAAACTATGGGATAATTCTCCTCAACCAACGTTAATCTCTTTAAGAAGCAGCGTAAGGTATTTCCTTTTTCAGAGACACAATATGGCTTGTCTCTTGGGTTTTTCGACGGTGCTTCCCAACAGGGCCTCTATGGGGAAGGTATTATCCTCAAAGTTTCCATGAATCATTATTTTAAATTGTAGATGCGAGCTAGTAAAGGCTCAAACATCCATTCCGAACTACTTTCCTTATGGGGTCTTCTTTTCTTCGCTAATTTTATTGGCTTGCACACTCTCACTATATTCGGATATTCTAGAGTGGTTATATTATCGGATAAGGGTAAACAAATCCTTCATTATTTGTAACTGAGTGGATGGATCAAGCATACAAGGGATATTATGTCGCATTTATCTCCCATCACCTTTATCCATATCTACAGGGAGCATAATTGTGGAGGTTGATCAACTCTCCAAACTGGTTATGGGTGAATTGGATGGGTTCATCCTTGCTGAAGAATACAGAGAGGGAACTCTGTACAAGACTGATCGTGTGCAATTTGTTTGAAATTGTTGATTAGATTTGCATGTATTTAGTTATATGAAGGAGACTTTTATAGTTCTTTTTTGGTATGTTCCATGTATGAGAGCATGAATATAAGTATCAGACACTTACAGTTTTTATGTTTAAAATAGGCACCTCGCCTAATATGTATCTTTTGACATAACTTTTTCCCTTAATAAAAGTTTTTTTTTTGTTTGAAAATAATTCAATAAAGAGTATAATAAAGAGAAATTTATTGTTGTTTGAATAAATGTGTCCTTTGTATCGAGTCATGAATGGATGGAAAATTAAAGGGGCTAGCATGATAGATGGGAGAAGGAGTTGCAACTCTAATGAAAAATGAGTAAATAATCAAGAATGGAAGGTGGGGAAGGGGGAATATAGGAAGCAGGATGAAGAAGGATGGAGATAATGTTTTTTTTTAATTTGGGGAAACTTACAAGAGGAACATACTCTTATTTGGGGAACACTTGTGAGAATGGGTTGGATTGTTGTTCTCGATATTTCGGAACAAAGGGAAAATAAAATGAGTTTCTTGGAGCTAGGGATTTGTTGAGGTTGTTCTCAGTTTGTTGGGACGAAAAAACATTTAGGAGTTGAGTTGTAGGGAGCTTGACTTGGTTGGAAACAACCCTACTATCCTACACCTATTTTTACCTTTAATACTTGACATATTTTAATTGTTATACATTGTAAGAAACTATGAATTTATTAAAATAGGGTTGAAATTTACATGTTATAATATTCTTCTATATGTTGTAAAAGGTTAGAAATTTATTGATTTATACATGTACTAAAGAAACAGAAATTGAATAGAGATGAAGAAGAAGTATGATAAAGTAATTTATTTGGATTATACCTACACCTATAACTAAAATCATGAACAGAGATAACTTAGTTGTAATAAAGACAAGAACAAAAAGTTGATTAGAAATAACATAGTTGTAGTGAAGTCATGATAAATTGTTAAATTAATATAAGACTTTCAAGACTAGGAATGGTCCTTACACATGGAATCAGAGACCGAGTTCCAAATCTGGAGCCATGGGCCTGCATTCTTTAAATTTTAAAGTATAAGGAGAAAGGAAAAAAATTAAATAATGAAAGAAAGAAACTTGAATTTGAAGGAAGAAGAGGAAGATCAAATGCCACACCTTAAAAACTAGGCAGAGACTTTTCCTGCAAAACCAAAAAAGAAGTTAGTAAGAATTTATAAATGTAAATAAGAGATGATATTTAGATATGAAGGAGATATTTCATTTTTTTGTGCTTCTTAGGTTTGATTTTATAATAAAAACCAAAAACATGATAACAATTGTGTTCTAAAAAATATGCTTGTATGCATTATATTGATCATATGTACCATAGGTCAGATGGGTATCATTTTGGAAAAAATGGAAGACACTGATCTTATCCTCTCTCAGGTATGGGAATGGGATTCAATGGTCATTCTACTCAAGCGTTGAAACCCACTTTTTGACTCACGCACTGAAAAAGGGTTAATACGATCGGTATGGGTGAAATTCCCTGGCCTTCCATTTGAGCTATGGTCCAACAACATATTTCGTCGACTGGATAATGCTTTGTGCTTGTTCATTAAAGCTGATTTGGGATTCTTACATACATGCATTTTATCTGTGGCCAGGATTTTGGTCGAGCTCGACTTATGGGATGATCTCCCTGATGAAATCGACATTTCCTTGAAGGGAAGTACATGGAATCAAAGGATTGATCACTTTGGCATCCCTTTTCAGTGCAATGGATTCCACTTAAATGGTC
The DNA here is from genome assembly GCA_027924585.1 of Larix kaempferi. Lineage (NCBI taxonomy): Eukaryota > Viridiplantae > Streptophyta > Pinopsida > Pinales > Pinaceae > Larix > Larix kaempferi. Next base: position 2,817,091 of record BSBM01001033.1, read on the forward strand.
ACACTGCTAAATATTTCTCTCGGGTCTTTACGAGGAATATGTGGAAGAGAAAATTATTTCCTAAGATTTCTACTTCTCCGGAATGGGAGACCTCAACTATATTGACATCTCCTTCGACGGATTCCATGGTTTATAGGAGACACACTGGTAAGTCAATTCTATCTTCTACTTTTGTTTCAGTTTCTCTCCCCCTCACTAGTTCTCAACCCTGGAGACACCATCCTTACTCCTTTCCTTTCAACTCTCCACACAACTTCGTTACACAAACCCTCACCGACTCCCTCCTTTTTCTCAAATCCCTATCCACATTATACCAACCAAATACACCTACATCCTATTGGAGTCCTCTACACCCTAATATTTTTCTCCCAAACTAGGTAAGCGAAATCTGACAACCGGTGCTCTTTTCTGGTCTTCGTCTACCTGGAAACAACTCTCCTACTGCTGCATGTCTCAACATATCCACCCTTTCAGGCTCCCCCACCTCTGTGTACAAGAGTCCTTTCCCTTTTTTATCTCTCCACTCCACCTCCCCCATGCACCCCTCTGGCTATTATCTCCGATCAACGAGGAATGTGAAGCTACTAGCTTGAGGGTTGCGGTATATTCGAGGACTCTCCTTATCCTCACCACTCCTTCGGGGATTCGCTCCATTATGTATTTTTCCAAAACAAAAGCCATTATCGATATTAGTTTTGGGAAACAACAAATGCGTTTTGGGTCGCTTAGAGTAAGAAAATCTGGGAAGCTGTTTCCTTGATGTTGATTCTCTCTTTGAACATATGAGGGCTAGGGATGCCCTCTAAGAAAATGGCCTAGCATCATGTTGTTAATGTCTATCGAATACACATTCTTCTTATACAGGAAACTCTTGCTACTAGTGATACTATTATTGAGGATCTCCAATGCCTCCTTCCATGGTGGTCCTTCATTTGCTCTGATGCTATAGGGAATTGAGTAGGTTTGGTTATGGGATGGAAAAAATCACAGTTTCTCTAGACAAAATGTTGGGCCTTTACTTCTATTTTGGGGATGAACCTTTTCTCTCGGGAGACTAGATTGGCCTACACTATTGTGAATGTCTATGGCCCTTTCCTACAGAGGGAGGCCTTCTGGAAAATTTTCTTCTATGGAAATATTGTGACTGCTAACTGTTTTATCATAGGTGGTGATTTGAACTTCACATTGGGTGAAGCAAAAATTTGTGGTTCCCATGCTCAACGAGACCCTTTGTCGAAATTTTTACGCTCTCTTTTGAACACTCATTCTATTATCAATATACTTGGACCATCTTGTTGCGTCCTACCTCATGGAATTTACGGGATGGGGAGGCCCACATAGCCAAAAGGCCAGACCGATTTTTGGTTAATGGGGGCACCATCTGATCTGCTACTATTGTTCAACAATGGGTCGCGACTGGTGGTGATTCGGACCACCACCCTATTATGATTGAACTATGCGAGGAAATCAGGAAACTTGCCAACCCATTCAAGTTTGATGTTCGATGGATTAAAGATTCATAGTTCAATGCCATGATTGTGAGATAATGGAATTTGATTGATCGGAACAACAATGATTTGGAATCCATTCAGTTTAATCGCAACCTCAATCATATGAAGGAACTTGTAGTCCATTGGATATCTCGGAAAAGGAAAGAGATTGATGAGGATATTAGATCCACAGAGGAAATTTTATTCGGTTTCTATGCTTTGAATCCACATGGATACACTTCTATTTTACAGTGATACGACATCCTTTTGATGGAAAATCGTAAGAAATAAATCCTCATGGAGGATGAGGCATTCGCAAGACATAGAAGTCGGGCCCTCTAGCTTCATGTTGGAGTTGCGAACACTAAGTATTTTCACCATCATATCAAGCATAGACAGTATACTAATTATATTTGGGAAATGAGGGATGTTGAAGACAACCTTTATATTGGATATCAGGAGCTCTCAGTGCTAGGGTTAAGACAATTCAAGGAGGTATATTCTCAACCCCTGGATATATCTATTAGTCACGTAATGAGTTTGGCCTCTACATTCCGAAACATGGTGATCGATGAAGACTCCAATTATTTGATGCTTCTTGTATCCATGGGGGATATTAAGGATGTTATAGGACAAATCCAACATGACAAGATCCCGAGCTCTGATGGCTGGGCCATTGAATTCTTTGAAGCTTTTATGGATTTGTTTGGCGAGGATATCCTCTCGGTTGTTGAAGAATCGAGATTGAATGGAAGGGTTTCGGCTGTAACAAACACCACTTTCATTGTTATGATCCTCAAAAAGGACAATGGGAAGAAATTTGATGACTATCATCCTATTTCCCTCTGCAATTCCTTCTACAAGATCAATACAAAGGTTATCACCAACATGGGTTAAAGGAATCCTTTCGAATGGTGTTTCTTTGGAACAACACTCTTTCCTCAAGGGAAGACTTATAAATTATGCTATTGGAAGCCACAAGAAGCAATGCACTCATCCAAAACTAAGAATATTCCATCGGTAATTTTAAAGATTGACTTGCACCAGGAATACGATCAAGTCAAATCAACATGTTTGCAACTAGCCCTACTACAAATTGGATTCCCTTTACTACTTGTAAATTGAATAGTGACCACTGCTCGGATTATTACTTTTGTTGTTCTATTGAATGCATATTCCTCCACATTCTTCAGACCCGAGAGGTATCTTCATTAGGGCTGTCCTCTCGCCCCACTCCTCTTCCTTCTTGTTTCCAAAGGACTCATCTGATCCGTACTTCTTGCAAAGGAAAACGGTTCATTCCATGGGATTAAAATTGCTCGGGACCTATGCATTACACACCTTTTATTTTTTGATGAAATTATGATATTTCCATAGGGATCTAGGCGTGATATAAACAACATATCGAGAATTTTATCTCTGTTCACTTTAGCACAGATATGAACGTAAATATTAATAAGTCTACCATATCTTTTTTCATTGTGGATGACACTTTAAAAGACTGGATTGCTCAACATATCCCATATAAGGTATTAGTTGTTGATCAGGGTCTTCCATACTTGGGGTATGTCCTCAAGCCAAATGATTATAGGATCAAGGATTGGTATGGACTAACCAGGAGAATTGAAAGGCGTATTAATCATTGGTACAATCTTTGTCTTACTAATGGTGGTAGTCTCATTCTTATCAAAGCAATCCTTGAGGCTATCCCAGTTTTATGGTTTTCCATGGCTCACATTCCAATAGGCATCATCAACACTATCAAGAACATATGTTGTAATTTTTTTTTGAAAGGGAAAAATTCTTCTTCAAAGTTACACTCGATTGGATGGGAGAGGATATCTCTACCAAAGAAATGGGGTGGACTTGGCATAAAAAAATTGGAAGATTTCACTAAAGCTATGGAAGCTAAGAATGTTTGGTGATTCTTGTCAAGTGACAATTTATGGAACAGGGTTATATATGTCAAATATATTCATCCTCTATCGATAGAGGATTTGTTCAGATGCAGGATTCCCAAGCCAAAAGTCACATCTATGATGTGGAAAGCTTCTATGGATGCATTCGATATGATTGTGGATCATATTCAATGGAATATTGGGGATGAAAATAAGGTTAGGATTGGCATCAATCCCTAGATTGAATGTTCCGATTCTTATCAACTTCCTGATCATATGATTACACAACTACAAGATCGAGGAATTCATTTTATATCACATATTGTGGATATTCAGGCCTCCGACATTCAATATCAACAGGGTTGGTGTAATGTTGATGCTCTTTTTTTCTTCATGAGCATGAAGATAGATGGGGCTGGTATAATGATGGTCTGGAGGGCATGTCTAGCAGATTAAATTAGACTCCTGATGAAATCAAATGGGCTTCCAACGTATCGGGAGGATCCTATATACAAAAGGTTGGTTACAAGTTACTTTTCTCCACCAAGTTTCTTCCGGAGCACTACTTGTGGTTTGATAAAATTTGGAAAATTTCTCAAGCCCATTGAAGATGAATATATTTTTCCAAGATGATTTTGTGGACAAGATTCTGGTTTGGTCAAGGCTGCAAGTATACATTTTTTAGGGAACTGGGTGATTCCCTTTACGCAAATAATTCTATAATATTATTGTCCATTTAATGATTCAATGCTCATATATTGCGCATATTTGGCATAAGATTACTCTACTTTCTGGCATTCACCACCAATGGACAGGTACATGCATGTCTAACTCTTTTGTAGCATGGCATGTGATGCCACATGGAAAAAATTTTCTGACTCTCCCATAGATTTTATTATGGCATACCTGGATTGACAGCTACCATGCACTTTTTAATGATCATGTCATCCCACCTAAGGTTTATGCTTTCCAATGTTCGGGCATTGCACAAGATTTAACTTTGAGATAGACCCTTAATATTCCTTGTGCCATATCACGGGAGGAGATTTATAAGGAATCGCATGGGGATATTTTGACGGTGTTGCCCAGGGATACCCTTCCAGGGGTGGTGAGGGTGGAATCATTTTCATCGACAATAAACATTGGTTTAAATTTGCTTCATCTATGGGTCATAGTACGAACAATCATGTTTATATTATGGCGGTCAAATTCCTTATGGAACTTTCTATTTCTAAAGGAATTCAGAGCATGCATATTTTTTGTGATTCCTCTCTCATTATACAGTGGATGAAGAACTGATGGAGACCAAAGAAAATTCTTCTATTATCTATCTTCGAGGAAGTACATAGATTATATGTGCACTTCCATTTCCTCACATTCCAGGATATATATCGCGAGAGGAACACCGAGGTTGATCGCCTATCCAAACTGGGACTGCTTATGGACGATGGGAACTGGAAGACATGTAAGGGAAACTTTGACACCATCCTTTCCAATGGACCATGCCCCATTGCGTTTTGATATAGTGTTTACATTATTTTTTGTTGTCATATGATCGACATATATGGACTAATGAACCCTCTGTTAAGAATTATTTTTGACATCCTAATAGATTATGTTTATTAATGTAATATGTATGTGGAAAGAATATATTGAGACCTTACATTGTTAAATTTTCTGAATTTACTTCAATATGATCTAGGATCTTAACTGAGAGAACAACATGTACAGCATATCTACAGCATATCAATCATGGAGACAATAATGCAAGCACACAAGAGACACAAAGATTTACTTGGGGAAAACCATAAAGGTGAAAAACCCTAATAACTTCCTCAGAGATAGATAGAGCAATGATACAACCAACCAATAGAGATATCCATAACCTAGCAGCAATCCTCCTCCTCCATAAGTGCGCCTCTCCTCCTTGAGAGCATGTGTGAGAAGTGAGTGAGTAAATAGAGTGCCTCCCGCACTCTATTTATACTTGACTTGACTTGCCTTTTTACCTAACTCATGTAGGCTCGAACTTAACCACATAACATAATGCTGAGTGGGCCGACCCCCAATAGGGTGGTCTAATAACCCTTTGACCCACATGGCCGACCCCCAATAGGGTGGTCTAATAACCCTTTGACCCACATGACTTATACAGGGCCGACCCCAAACAAGGTGGTCTAATAACCCATCAAGTATAAGTTACGACACTTACAATATAAATGACGACACTTCCTTATAGAGGAATAATACCATCTCTATAGGAATACAATATACATATACATGTGAAATACATTCTGAAGTACCATATACATCAACACTCCCTCTTAACTAGGAAGGTATTTCTCAGCACAGTTCTTCTAGCACAAGTCATCTTCTCTGGATCATCATCACTGGATAATCGTCATCGAGTCATCATCATCGTCACTGCTGCTGCTATCTCAATCAATCTCTGAATCTACTCGTCATAGGAAGTTCTACAGAGCCAGTCCTTTTTCATACTGGATGTAGGCCCACCACCTGCAGGTCTTCGTCATCACTGGCCATACTGTGGAATCCTCAGGACTTATTACGTGCATCACAAAACCTCGAAAGAGCATCCCAGGATATTACGGGTACACAACTCCAACCTGTAGGATCTCCCAGGGCGCTATTACATGTGACCCCACCACAAAACCTCGAAAGAGAATCTTAGGATGTTACGGGTACACAACTCCGACCTAAGATCTCCCAGGGCACAAATTACATGTGGTCCACCACAAAACCTAGCAAGAGCATCTCAGGATGTTACGGGTACACAACTCCGACCTGAAATCTCCTAGGGCACAAATTACATGTGGTCCACCACAAAACCTAGCAAGAGCATCTCAGGATGTTACGGGTACACAACTCCGACCTGAAATCTCCTAGGGCACAAATTACATGTGGTCATGGCAAAACCTCGCAAGAGCATCTCAGGATGTTACGGGTACACAACTCCGACCTGAAATCTCCCAGGTCCCAAATTACATGCCATAGGAAAAAACCTCGCAAGAGCATCTCAGGATGTTATGGGTACACAACTCCGACCTGAGATCTCCCAGGGCACAAATTACATGTCCTCCCAGAGCAATGTCTCGAAAGAGCATCCCAGGATGTTACGGGTACACAACTCCGACCTATAGGATCTCCCAGACATGCTCATCTGCACAACCTGATCCACGGCCACAGAGTATCAACCTGATACTCACCATACATCATCCTGATGTACTCATGATCATCCTGATCATAATCACTGCAACGTCCTGCTGCAAGTCATCTGGAGCAACATCCTGAAGCTCGTCATCCATGATCGTCCTGATCATCAATGCAACATCCTGCTGCATGTCATCTGGAGCAACATCCTGAAGCTCGTCATCTATGATCATCCTGATCATCACTGCAACATCCTGTTGCATGTCGTCTGGAGCAACATCCTGAAGCTCGTCATCTATGATCATCCTGATCATCATTGCAACATCCTGCTGCATGATCTACCTGATCATCAATGCATCTTCCTGATGCATACCAAGTATCATACATGATCCTCCTGATCATCAATGTATCCACCTGATACAAATATATGATACATATCATCATACATGATCCTCCTGATCATCAATGCATCTACCTGATGCATACCAAGTATCTACCTGATACATATCATCATACATGATCCTCCTGATCATCAATGCATCTACCTGATGCATACCAAGTATCTACCTGATACATATCATCATACATGATCCTCCTGATCATCAATGCATCTACCTGATGCATACCAAGTATCTACCTGATACATATCATCATACATGATCCACCTGATCATACAATGTACCCACCTGATACATATACAGATACATGGTCCAAGCATCCAACATGATGCATAAACAATACATACACATGATCCAACTGATCATATCCAGCATCCAACATGATGCATCCATACATAAATGATCCACCTGATCATATCCAGCATCCAACATGATGCGTACATTCATATATAAAAATGATCCAACTGATCATATCCAAGTAGAAACCAGAACATCATCCTGATGCTCATCATCCAGCGCTTACATCCACAGCCATGTGAAGGATCCTCCTTCCAACATGCTTGGAATGGCTTCAGCAAATGTGTCCATCACTTCTTCCTTGAAGTGTCCTCGATCTGAAGAACGCCAAGCCTCTCTCTCTGAAATACTCGAACTTCACCTTGGCTAGTGGCTTCGTCAGCACATCTGCAATCTGCTCGTCTGTCGCAACATATAGGAGCTTCACGGCTCCTCTCTGCACCATATCCCTGATATAGTGATATTTGATCTCTATGTGTTTCGACCTGTCATGAAACACTGGATTCTCGGACAGCTTCACACAACTCTGGTTATCACAGAAGATATCAGTAGCTTCCAATGGGAGATCAAATAGCTCAGACAGTAGCTTCCGTAGCCATACTGTCTCACAACTAGCTGAACAGGCTGCAACATGCTCTGCCTCAGCTGTACTCAGTGCTACGCAGGACTGCTTCCTGCTTAAACCAAGAGATCACACCTGATCCCATACTGAGGCAACACCCAGATGTGCTCTTCCTGTTTGCAGCACTGCCATCCCAATCTGAATCAACATAACCCTGCAGGTTAAACATTTGATTCTCCTCATACCTGAGCCCATAATACACTGTACCCTTCAGGTACCTCAGAACATGCTTTACAGCAACCAGGTGAACACTCCTCGGATTCGTCAGGAACTGGCTCAATGTGTTCACAGCAAAGAAAATGTCTGGTCTCGTGTTCGTCAGGTACATCAAGGACCCAATAATCTGACGATACATAGAAACATCAACTGGCTCAGATGAAGCATCACAAAGAAGCTTCAGATTCGATGCCATAGGTGTGGTCATATCCTTGCAGTCCATCATCCCGAACCTCTTCATGATCTCTACTACATACTTCCCTTGTCCAAGGAAGATTCCATATGCACTCTGCCACACCTCCATGCCAAAAACAAATAGTGCATCATCCCCAAGTTCTTCATCTCGAACTTGGAAGAAAGCTTCCGCTGCGTGTCGGCAATCAATCTATCTTTACCTGTAACAAACAGGTTATCTGCATACAAAAGTAGTATCACTAGATTGCCTTCTTCAACCTTGTAGAAAAGGTTGGAATCTGCTTTACTCTTGGTAACGCCCAAACTGGATAGAAAGCTGTCTATCCTACCATACCAAGTTCTGTACTACACCATGCTGTATTGAGATCCATCTGGTGCATCTTCTATTTCATCACTTTTATATTTCTCAATGCTGCCATCTGCAACATGCTTGATCTGATAGTTCCATTTGGAAGTCATAACAAACTTCCCTTCACATCTTGGGACTACATCCCAAACATCATTCTTCATGATCGACGGATCATGGCATTTCATTTCTTCATCCCAGATCCTGGGAACTTCAATATCTCCAATATCTTCAATAGATATCTTTGTTGCTGGAACAAAATGTTGTAGTTCTTCTTTTGAAGGAGATGGCATACGATCTTTCCTACACAACAAGTTAAATTGCATGATTAGAAAACATCTCATAGTTTTCAGAACAAATTCTTACACATAAAGAAATATGCCATACAGTCATGCAATTATCTTAGCCAATGCTTCAATACAACATTTATCCATATTCCGTAACTTTCTAGATGCCTTCCAATCTCTACCAGAACATTGTTAAGAGTGTGCACAACTCCCAACATGTCAGCAAAGAGGTTTCATTCTAGATAAGTAGCAATGGAATGTTGTACAGTGCCATAGGCCACTTACCCATTCATATTAGGAGTATACTGTTCATCAATGCAATTATTCTAATATGCATAATACACAACCTAATTCTAGGAACATCAGTATATACATTATTGAACATTATTATTTAAGAAATGACAATTCAAATACTTATCTTTGTTTGTTCATTGGGTGGACTCCCTTTGAGTCTTCGCTTCCTTGCAGGAGCTGCTGGAGTCCTAATTTGAAGTAGCTTCTTCTACACCTTTCTGTTGTGGGATGTAGAGAGATGGTCAACTCCCTCTGAATATCTGCATCCTTGCATAAACCACTGGAGTGTACTCCCTCTTGATCTTTGCTTCCTGGATTACCTGTTCTTGAATCTCATATTCATCCTTGGTCCCTATGCATGCTTATTAGTATCATGAATGTGTTATCCTTGTGATCTCATTTTAAATCATACATTCATTAGTATACTATTAAAACACAATAATCTCAAGCATGTATAGTCATGATCATTTCAAACAGAAATAATAAGCATTAGCATTCAAGGTTTATGTAGGAGTCTTATGGTTAGTCAAATCATAAGAAACATAACATAGCATGTCTAAACCTGTAATTACTCAAACCTATGACTATTCAGGTTAGTTGAATCATCAATCAAGATAAGAGATATGAAATCCATAAAACCTGTGATTATTCAAACCTATACCATCATGATTCTTCTGGTTAGTAATATCATCAATTATGGTAAGAAACATAAGATGCATACAATCATGATTATTCAAACCTATGACTTCATGAATAATCATTATCAACAATAGTATAAGATCTTAACACAAGGTAGGATTCTATCTTGATATAGGAAAAACATACCTGGATTAGCATGCTAGCTATTTATGTCTAACATACTCACATGATGTCTTCTTGTTCTTCTTCAATGACTTGTGCTAGTAACCTGTATATCTCATAAGTTAACTATTACAAAACCAAGTTATACATACCTCGTAAATGGATCTTCTATGAGATCCATGAGAATGGATGAATCTTTGTCCTCATGTTATCATGATCATATGTTCTTGGAATAGAACATGATTTGTCTTTCTTGGTGTACCTTTCATGTTAGTAGACAACATAAACCTCATACAACACCATAATGCATTAGTTCAATCATAAGTGTCAACACCCTAACCAATGAATATCTTCTATCATGCATTCATAATTTTGTTAAGGTGATACGACAAATCTAAAATCAAAATTGTACTAACCGTAATAACATGAAGACAAACATACCAAAAACTTAATTATGAACAAATCTCAAAGCATACCTCGATGAGTCATACCTGTCGAGATCACTTGTAATCTTCTTATGTAAGGCCTTAGCCTCATCTCCCTCTGAAACAGGAACTTCTTCACTTATGCAGGTGACCAATCCATCTTCTTCTAGGATTAACCCAATCCACTTGATTTGCAAGAACTGGACCTAGAGCTGGATATGGTTTTGTCAGAAAAACCCCAAAAATTCAAACTTTGAATTTCAACCTTCCGATAGGATAGGAATATGCGCCTTGATGAACTGATCAAACTGGTATATTCAGAATTTGAAAACTGCAAAGTTTCACTCCTCAATTTTTCCTTTGAAACTTTTGGATTCACTGGACGTGACCCTAAACTGGGGTTTGATGAAGCCCACTCTTCTGCCCAATCAAAATGTTTGATCCAAAGCTCTAAGCTTCTATTTTTCTGAGGAGCTTCCAGCCGTGGTCACAGATTTCAAAAATTCCCATTTTTATAGAAGCCCTAATTTTCCACTTTTCTGATCAAAGTCCCGAACTAGGGTCTAATCAAGCCCGGCCTTCTACCCAGCCAAAAATTCTGATCTTGGTCTCTAAATTTCTATTTTGATGAGTAGCATCCAGCCGTGATATCCGATTACAAAAATTCCAACTTTCTCCAAAGCCCTAAATTCCGGAAGCCATGAATGAAGGTACCAAAAAATAATTCTGTTTTGACAGAAATATGTACCTGATTGTTTCTGGTGTAACTCCAAAATTTTTGATCCACAGGGTCTGAAAAAGTTTTCTGAGATATCCTGACCTGTTAGCTTTCCATCCTGACAGGTCTGACCTCAATTGGATGTTCTGAGAGAGAGTTATGCCAAATGTCGCAACGTGACCTGTTTTGGGAAAATACAGGAGAGCGAACTTGTACGGCGTGCCACGTGTCACTGTTTGACCTTCGGCCTCTGGAAAAGTTTTCTGAGATAGCTCGGCCTGTTATCTTTCCATCCTGATAGGTCTGAACTCAATTGGATTCTCTGAGAGAGAGATATGCCAAGTGTCGCAACGTGACCTGTTTATGGGATAATACAGGAGAGCGAACGTGTACGGAGTGCCACGTGTCACTGTTTGACCTTCGGCCTTTGAAAACGTTTTCTAAGATAGCTAGGCCTGTGTACTACCTGTCACTTTTCACGAAATTTCATTTGGAGCTTCCTAGCCAAAGTTATGACCTTTTCCCCAAGGTCACCTGATTTTGACTCAGATCTGGAAGAGGCAGAAACCCTATATTGTACAGATCATAAATCACAAAGTACAACGAATTAGAGGTTGTCCTTTGGACACAAGATACCTGGAGATCTTAGCTTCGGCCTGTAACAATTTCAGATCCGAAAACTTCGCCAAAACGGATTTATAGCGAAAGTGCTACGATGACTGGTTTTTGCTATATCAAGCCCTAGCATCGTAAGTGCAACAAGTGTCATACATGCCATATCATGCCTTCTTTCAGGCTAGCTCTGATACCATGTTAAATTTTCTGAATTTACTTCAATATGATCTAGGATCTTAACTGAGAGAACAACATGTACAGCATATCTACAGCATATCAATCATGGAGACAATAATGCAAGCACACAAGAGACACAAAGATTTACTTGGGGAAAACCATAAAGGTGAAAAACCCCAATAACTTCCTCAGAGATAGATAGAGCAATGATACAACCAACCAATAGAGATATCCATAACCTAGCAGCAATCCTCCTCCTCCATAAGTGCGCCTCTCCTCCTTGAGAGCATGTGTGAGAAGTGAGTGAGTAAATAGAGTGCCTCCCGCACTCTATTTATACTTGACTTGACTTGCCTTTTTACCTAACTCATGTAGGCTCGAACTTAACCACATAACATAATGCTGAGTGGGCCGACCCCAATAGGGTGGTCTAATAACCCTTTGACCCACATGGCCGACCCCCAATAGGGTGGTCTAATAACCCTTTGACCCACATGACTTATACAGGGCCGACCCCAAACAAGGTGGTCTAATAACCCATCAAGTATAAGTTACGACACTTACAATATAAATGACGACACTTCCTTATAGAGGAATAATACCATCTCTATAGGAATACAATATACATATACATGTGAAATACATTCCGAAGTTACATATACATCAACATACATGTCATGTAAAATGTTTTATACTTTAATACAAAAGCAACACGCTCTTTTTTCTTTGAAAAAAAAAACATATGAACTGAAAATAGATCAGAATTAGGGGGAAGAATATGAAAATACTTTTCAGTTTTATTCTACCACACATCAATGATTGATTGAAAGACTTAAAGTGTTATTGTATGGAGTTCTAGGTGATCCCTCTATGACCAAATGGAGAGTGTGATCAGTGAGCTTGTCCATATCTGGCAAGGAGAGTAGAAATTGAAATGGATCATGCAATTGAAACTCTTGAGGATTACCTAATCTGAAGAAGAAAAAAAAAAATTGTGATGAGTTTTACTTACATGCCGATATGAAGACACCAAAACCGAATGTTAAATTTAAATTTGTGGCCCTTTTTTAGTCCAAAAACATACCAATTCTTTTTTCAATCCAATATTTGGCATGTCAACTCATGAAAATTGTTTGTAGGTGAATTGAACTAAGCCGATCAAAGGATCAACGGAAACTAGTATTCTCTAACGTAATATATTAGGGATGAGTCATCCCTTGTAACTAACATTCCAAAAACTTAGGACTATTTATCCCAGAATAAATCCCTGCTCCATGAAATGGGGGTGAATGGGAGTGGAAACCTAATTTGAGGAGGGCGAAATTTCACCAAGGAATCCTCATTCCTAAAAATCAAGGAAAATTGAAAGATGTAGCCCAAATTTCATGTGCCAAAACCAAATTTTGTCCCTATCCTTGGTAAACATGCATGGGCTAGCCGTTTGCACAATTTTTTGTAAAAAATAAATTAGGGATGAATGATGATAATAATAAAATAACACTACCATATAAAAATAATTGAAACACCTTAAATTTTGTTATAACAAAAAACCCCTGAAAGGGCTAGGGCACAATATGTATGACACAAAACAAAAAACATTTTCAATCACTCCATGGAACTTCTATAAAAGCGTTGATTTGGAAAAATACCCAAAACAGATTCCAGATCGTGTCATAAACTAGAGCACTTGACCGTAAAATCTCAACAAGCCAAAAACAACCTTAAAAACAAAGATTTAAACTTAACGGTGGAGAAGTTTATTTACCTATTTGCAATATAAAGAAAAACTTAGCAGCGGAGAAGTTTATTTACCTATTTGCAATATCATTCATATGTAGGTGAATGCAGGCTTCCAAGGGTTTTAGCAGTGCTAATGATTATATATGTATCATGCAAACCAAAAATCATGGAGAATGATTTAGTACTTATCTAATATATGCGTAATATGCCATGTTAATTAATTATAAAGAACCTAAAAATCAAAACGAATTACCTGATTAAACAGATACACTATGCCATACTGGGGCCCTAGCCTATATAACCCTCAAGTAGATTCCTACTCAATCGTTGTTGCATTTCACCTAGTAAAGCGGAAGTGAAGGTTGCTCTATTTCTTCTGCATATTATTTGAGCTTCAATCAGTTATTTATAAATAAGAGTGGGAAGATGAGTTGATATCACATCACTTGAGTCGAGGCATTAACATGTCGAACGGTTCAATCAAGAAAAGGGTTTGGGCCAATCATGAAGACCTATAAGTTAGGTGTTGGATGGGATTCGTCTTGGTTTAACTGGAAATCCCAAGAGGAATAAGAAAGCATAACCATCATCTTCGTTCTTCCTTACAAGGGCATTGAAACCCTGCAATTTCAATTCCCTCCCTATGTATTCGGCCTCTACTTGTAGAGTTTACCGAGCAACAAACAATTTTTCCTTTCCCGCCATAACCTTGAAAAATATTTACACAACTTGATATTGATAAATGCAAATCATAATGCCGCAACAGTTGGTAGATAGGTGATTAATGCAGAATGCAGCCCGATGGTTAATTTTGTAAGGAAAGGAGATTTAGTCTTAATTTTTCATCTAAACTACCCCTCCTTGGGTATAGTACTGACACATTGTAGAATTTTATTCATAATTTTAATAATCAAAATTTATAATATTAATCATTTATTAAAACTTCTATCAAAGCATGCAATCTCAACAATCTCTTATATCAATTCTGTAAAAAGAAATTGATAAGAATTAAAATGATTTGGTCGTAAATTTTACTAAAAATTAGAGTGGTTTCCACGTGAATAGAGAGAGGAGACCATAAGTAAAATTGTGCATAAATAAAAAGATTAGAAGTCACAGGTCAAATGCTTATACTAAGGTTAGATAAGATGCTTCCCAATAATAGGAATATGGGCATGAATCTTAATGTTACTTTTATATATATATATATATAATTAATTTAAGTGGGTTTAATGATCAAAGAGTATGTGTTTTTAAAAATTTATAAATTTAATTACATAGAAGTGTACAGTGTAGAGTATTTAGTGTAGAGTATTTATGTTTATGTAGATTCTAGTAGTCAAATTACTATTTATAAAGGGTCTTTTGTCCTAAACTCTTGTACAATTTTATTTTATTAATTAGGTGTAAAGAAAATTTGTAAGAAGTGCTATTGTAAAAACTATTGGGATGATTTTTTCTTAAATGTTTTTTTGGATGGTACATAGGTCCATTTGAATGGTTGCTTATCCTATGTTATGGACTATGAAGAAGAAACTTTGTAAAAAGTATTATTCTAAAAAATATTGAGATGATTTTTTTTTAAATGTTTTTTTTGGATAATACATAGGTCCATTTGAATTGTTTCCTATTCTATGTTATGGACAATGGGTAAGGTCAAATAGACACATAAATGCCGTACATGCTCCAGTTTCCTTTGGTTTCCTTTTGGAATTAGGTGTTTATTTCATGGAATTCTTTACGATCATAGTTAATGGGTTGATTTAGAAGTGACGTTGATTCAAGTTTTAAATATTTAATTAACATATATTGATAAATATTTTTATTTATTTATTTTTATTTTATTTTAAAATATTTCTTATTTTTATTTTCATTTTAACTTTTTTTTGTCTATAATTACTTTTCATATTTGTCATCAAAACAAGTATATGTATCTATTTTATGTATAATATTAGTCATCAAAAATAAATTGCTAGATTGTATTGTCAACAACAAAAATGTTGAAGGTTAAATTTACATATATGTTTAGAGGTGAGCTTTCCCTTATATATTTTAAAGATTTTTGAGTGAGTACATAGATTCACAATTTAAAGACCAAAAGTTTTGTATTTTTCTAGAGATTCTTTGTCATTCAAGGGTTTATTTTATGCACATACTTCTTTTATTATAATTATTTTTCATACATGTCATCAAAACAAGCATAAACATCAACCACACAGGAAAAATAACATTATCAATAATGAAAATTCCTAGTTTATATAGTTTTCTCTCTATAAATTTTTAACTTTTTTAGTCCATACATAGATTCATAGCTAAAGCTCTAAGATTTTAATATGCTTCTCTATGAATTATTTAGAATTCAAAACTTTATTTATAGAATCTATATTACAACATTTACAAAAGTTCATAGGTATTGCTTTCTATTGATATGCATGTAATCATTTGTTTGGTTTGATTCATTGCTCCATCTTTAGAGACTAGCACTATATCGTGCTTATTTAACACTTCTTCTTCTATGTGAAACATTTTATATTGAATTTTTTTTTTCTTGATACATATGAACATAGCTAGAGACGCATTGCTTTCTATTGATATGCATGCAAACATTTGTTTGGGTTGATTCGGTGCTCCATCCATCTTTAAATATTAACACTATATCATGCCTATTTAACACTTCTTCTCCTATGTGACACATTTTATATTGAAAGTTTTTTTAAGTTGTTTTTTTTTGGATGCATATGAAAATAGCTAGAGACATGTGCGATTTAGGGTCACTTCATGTGTGAGATTTAGGCTCACTTCATGGGAACTAGTGGTTGGAGTTCAGGTTGAAAATTTGTCACTTATGATTCATGGTTGGAACTCAAACAAAGATAAATATTGAAATGGATAAATTATATTAAATTAAATTAGAAATTTAAAGAGAACAAATCTAATTAAAATAGTTTAAAATAATTATATGTTTGTTTATATATATATATATCTATAATATTTTGGCAATAGATGTGAGTAAGTTATATATATGTTTAATACCTATTTATTCTATTAGATGTAACTTGGGTGGTTGAGAGGAATGATGGTTACCCTCCCCACCTAGATTCAATTCTTTATTTATATATTAATATACAACTTTATTTTATTTATATATCAATATAATTATTTTATTTATATATTAATATACAACTTTATTTTATTGTATTTATAATCAAAATATAATTTAGAATTTATAACATAAAAAATTAATATATTTAAATTCGTTTTTAGATTAATATACAACTTTCCTTACACTTTTAAATAAAAATAAAATTTAATTCATATACAGAAACTTCAAACATAATTTATTACATGTGAACACATTATTACTACAGAATATTCATCATTACCCATACTACCACATAATATAATAACCCAAACACATAAACTACCCACATAAAGGCATACTACTAGCTGCCTGGGCACGTAAAGAGAAATCCTCTATTGCAAGGTAGCAACCTGAGCACCTCCACTTATTGTAGATTAACTAGAACTAACATACTTATTGAGCGAAACAACTTATTAGGTTTTAGACAGCACTATCAGCGATTGAAGAAAAGGCAACTTGATGATGGCGTAGTTCTTGAAGCCTGTACGTTGAAACAGCCCTTTGAATTCTTCCTCTGTTCGTTCCTTCCCACCCGTTGTATGAATCATCAGCACTATATCGTATAACAAACCCAATCGCCTTGACATACTTTCAGCTTCTTTGCCTCCAGCTTCAACAATGACTTCCACAATTAACACCTTTCCGTTCGCTGGCGTTGCCTCGTAGCTTCTTCTCAGCAATTTCACACACTCTTCGTCGTCCCAGTCATGGATAATCCACTGCAACAACGATAATATAATAATTTTAGCCCTCAAGATGTAGAAATAACCATAACTAAGTTAGCTATGCAAATGCAAAATCCATAGATGAATTCGTAACCTTCATCATGACTGCATCTGCAGAAGGTATCTGCTCGAACATATTACCCTCCATATGCTGCACTCCTGCAACACTCATCCATTTCCACTTATAACTTTCTATAAATCGTCATCAACTTTCTATAAATTTAGATTGATAGTGACCAACATAACGAATCTTACCAGTTATGGGAGGTGCAGTGGCGATGACATGAGGTTGATCAAAATTAATGCCACGAATGTGTGAATGTTCCTTCAGAATCATGGACAAGGAAGAGCCCGTACCTCCTCCAATGTCTATTAGCGTGTTTATACTCTTGAAGCCATCTTCATACATCTTCGCCACGGAAGCCATCACAGGGCTACTGTTGGCGGCCATGGCCTCGTTGAAAATCGTGTTGGCTTCAGGATTCTGGCCAATATATTCCCAGGGACTCATACCATAAGCTTTGTTAAATGTGTAGCAGCCCTCCAAGACAGATTCATGCAAATGGTGATAAGCCTCCATGTAGACTTTGTCGGCTATCAGGAGCAGGAAAGGCCCGCAAGATTTCTGGTTTCCACCCTGCGCCAGCAGCTTCGAAATGCCCGTCAGGCCGTACATTATCTTCTTGGTGTCTGCAATTGCATCTTCTTGTTCAGTAAAAACGCCATAGGAAGCGAGAAACCTCATAATTCTGTGGAGGTATCCCAGATCCACGTGGGAATCACTAGTAGATGAGGAATTAGCAGCAGCGATGTGACAAGCAATCTGCTCAACAGAGAGGGGACCTCCGTTGCCTCTTGTGGCGATAATATCAGGAATATTCAGCAACACGGCTGCTTTCAAAGCCATGGGCTTCAAAGCAGAGAATATCATCTCATAAAGCTGGAGCTCGTGGGTTCTTGCAGATTGACTTGATGAGTTGATTTGTTGCCCGGCGCCATGAGCCAAAGCATGATCAATAGAGTCCATGGAGGCTGCCATGAGAGCAGTAATGAAATGGGCTGGGTTTTGAAAGGGATGACGCTTATTTTTTCAGAAGCTGCTGATCCTGGGCTGGGTTTTGAAGGGGATGAAGCTTATTTTTTCAGAAGCTGCTGATCCATTTATATAGTAAAAAGATTACACTTCCTCCGCCAAGCCCATACTTTTCTCGGGAGCACTTCCTCCGCCCGAGTTGCTTTCTACGTCAATCCCATATTTTTCTGGGGAGCACTCTATCAGGAACACGTTATTTGTCAAACTCGAATTGATTGTGATTCATCTGAGTAATTTTTTGTCGGCCACTTTTTTTTGTTTTTTTCGATTAAAAAGTTTTATTATATTAAATAAAAATATTCATATAGAAAAATATTTATGGCATTGTTGTACCCATCTCTTTTTCGTAAAACACCAAGAACTCCCCCACTAATACTATCCAATTTTTGGAAGCCCCCTCTCTCTTCTAGTCTTACATACAATGTTTCAAAGCTTTTTCAATGTACATTATTATCCTTTAACATTTTTTATCCTCCATTTTTATTGTTTAATAGTGTTTGGCTTTTCGTTGTGACAAACATAAAGTGAAGCTATAATATCCTAAAACATATGTAATTAGACATCCCTCATCTTTTATAATTATTTTGAGACACATGCACAATGAATTTTGGTTTCAGTAAAAATGATTAAATATAGAAAAGTGAATCACCTTTCCGAATATATCACTTTTATTTATTAAACTTTTTCATAATTAGACTAATTATGATATTTTTTAACATTGACATTTTCTTTGGCAAATTATAAGGTACATGTCCTTGTTGATTTGCAACCTTTGAGTGCCTAAATGATGGAATCAAGATACTAAAACTTGTACACATGTAGCTAACAAGTAGTACTAGTTGCACATTGGTATTTTACCAAAACAAATAGCACATTTTAATTTATTTTTTTAATTATCTAATTGAGGATACCTCGAAATCATTTGGCCACAATTTTTTTTTATGAAATGGTTGATAAATGAAAAAGTTCTGGCCAAAAAAAACCATGGGCTATTTGTCAAAAATCATTAGCCCAAGAATAAATATATTTTTCCTCGATAATTAAATATAGAAAGAGAGGGACATAGAGAAAGAGGGAAATTGAGAGAGATGAAGGGAAGGGGGATAGCGAGAGAGAGGAATGTAAGGAGGGGGGATAGAGAGAAAGGGAAGGAGGGAGGGTGAGTGAGGGATTGAGAGGGAGAAAGG
Source organism: Larix kaempferi (assembly GCA_027924585.1). Taxonomy (NCBI): domain Eukaryota; kingdom Viridiplantae; phylum Streptophyta; class Pinopsida; order Pinales; family Pinaceae; genus Larix; species Larix kaempferi. The sequence continues at coordinate 2,836,928 of BSBM01001033.1, forward strand.
GGGGTCGGTAGAGTGAGGAATGGAGGGGAATCGTAGGGGAGAGTGAGAGTGGTAAAGATAAGCGGAGAGGGGGAGAGAGAGAGAGCATGGGCGATGGAGGGAGGGATTAGAGAGAGAGGGGGGGGGGGGACAAAGAGGGGGGGAAGGGACATTAAGGGGGGATGAAGGGAGTGTGTGTGTGTGTGAGAGAGAGAGAGAGAGAGAGAGAGAGAGAGAGAGAAGGGTAAAGTTGAGGGGACTTAGAGTAAGGAATGGAAGAAAAGGGAGTATTTATGGACAGAAAGAGGGTCTGAGGGACAATGAGGGTGGTAATGTGAAATGGAGAGAGAGGGGAGGGGGAGGGAGGGATGTAGATAAAGTAAGGGAATGGGGGGGGGAGAGAGATAGAGGGAGAGAGAAAGGGGTGGAAAGGGATGGGAGGGTAGAGACATAGGGGAGGGACATATAGGATAGGGAGGGACATAGAGAGATGGGAAGGAAGAGAGAGGGAGGGAAAATTTTAAAATTCATGATGTGTTACACTAGACAAGGGGTAGGGGTATCTTCCAAAATGGACTATGTCAAGATAAAAATACATTAATCAATACTATGGGATGATTTACAAAACCATGAGCCAAATAAAAAAAAAGATTCCACACATGTGACAAAGAAAAAATATCATTTTCCTCATATATATATATATATATTCAATACCAGGAGCTAATTTACAAAACCTTGGGACAAAACCATGAGCCAAACCCATGATTCAAAGAACTAATGGAGATTCCACACATGTGTTAAAGAATAAATATCATTTTCATCATATAATTACATGGATATATACATATATATATCCTATTTCAAGGTAAGTATATTTAAATGAAAATTTTATTTCTTTAATATAAATGTTTGAGTTACTATAAATTTATACTTTTAATGTATTCATAATGTGTGTGTGTGATTTAGTGAAGTAAATTTTTAATGTATTCGTAATGTGTGCATGATTTATTCATAACACGTGCACCATTTGTTCATAATGCATGTGTGATTTATTGCCCATGCCCGTGTGTCCAACGACTTGTCAGGATCAGCCCACTCCAAGCCTAGTGTTAAAGAACACGAGCGCAATGTGGTTTTTATTTTGAGAGTATGTTTTTTGAAACTATCTTTGCATAAAAAAGGTCCCCCAACTTTGTGTGCTCACCCTTACACGGCTTAAGCTCCTTCAATGAGAATTCAATTCTGTCGAGCGGTGGATAGGCCATGACTAAGGTAGTTTTTCTATTCCTTCAATCATTGTTGAGTGATTTCTCACTTATTTTTCATGGATTTATAACTATTTTGTATCCCCTTTACAGGACTTACAGTTGGAGGGTGTTCTCTTACTTAAGTGAAATCTTACCTCTATTCTATCTCCTTTAGGGTTTTCTAGTCTTGAAGATATGGACGAAGATGATAATAGCTTGTTTGTATGTGGTTAAGGTTACTCTTGATATAAGGGAGCATAAAACCATCCGATTTGATTCCTTGTCTGAACAAAGTCAGGTTTTACAACTTGGGGAATTGGAGCTTTCCATGGTATGCATTTAAATATTTAAAGAACTAAGTTTACAAGGCCTTAAAAAATCTAGAGGGTATGTAATTTCACTAGATTGTAAATGTTTTTTGTCAAATGCAATGCTCACCTATATTTTTATGAATAAATTCATAATAACACTCTCAAAAAGGTTAGGATGGCAATAGGAAATCCACTTGATGGTCGCTAGTCTATTGCGTTGGCTATCCAACCCGAGCAGCTTCTGTGCTAGAGACCCATCAGGAAACTACATAGGAAAGGGAAAAAGATAAACCATTGTTTGTTTTTTGGAATTTCATTGGGGTTGGCCTCTAGCGTTTCAATGCCATGTGACCTGAAGCCATTTCCACCTGAACCGATGTAATCCCCACCATTATCAGATCTAAGGATATTGATATGTCTACCAGACTAGTTTTCAATTAAGACCTTGAAAAGCTTGAACAAACCGAACACTTCAGACTTTAACTTAATGAAATAAATCCAACTGTACCTAGTAAACTCATATATGAAGGTAACGATGCATTTTGCATGGTTCAAAGACTCATGGGGGAATGGAACTGACATGTCACTGTAAATAAGATCTAGGGGTGCTGAGGGTTGCTCAGTTTTGGCTCTTTCAAACTTATGCTCTGGGTGCTTTCCTAGGATGCAGCTTTGACAAACACCTTTATAAAACTTGATATTGGGCAGCCCTATGACCATTTATTTCTCATGGAGTTGGGAAATATATTTATAATTTAGGTGACCAAATCTTTCATTCCATAATTTTCTTGACTTATTAGCATGGGTTAATAGAGTAGAAGGTGAGGGGAATGGCACAAAATGAGAGAATCTATAGATTTTTGAGCTATGGTCAGCAGAACCTAAAGCAATAATTCGGCCTTTTGAGATTTCACAGATTTCAACATCATTAGGTGTGAAGATCACATTTTTGGGTGATCCTGTGTGAGTCATTTGGTATACTGACAAAAGGTTAGCAACAAGTCCTGGAACATACAAAACATTAGTGAATGAGCCAAAATGTAGATCAATGTTGCCTTTACCTTTTCTTGAAGTTTCAGAATCATCACCCAACACAATGGTTGGACCACTGGAAGACTCAAGAGATGAGAATCTCTCTCTTGTGGACACCATGTGCCTTGAAGCTCCAAAATCAATGATAAATGCGGTAGGATTTGATGTGCTTTCCCTCAGTGCATGCACTCGCTCCTTATCTTCAGAATTTTGTCCTCCATCCTTCCTCCTTGCGCTCTCAGGAAGAGGGATATTGGCTTTATCCAGGAGTTGATCCATTTGATCAATGGTATTCTTCATGCAGGAGATTACACGATGAAATGCCCTATTGCAATAGTTACAATTTTCCTTATCATTCTTCTTGTTTGGATTCCTCTTGAAATTTGAGTTTGAGGAGTCTTCATGGACTTTCTATTTGTCCTTCCTCTGATTAGTGGGTTTCTTGAAATTTACCTTCTTCTTTCCTTTCAAACTCCTTGAATATTCAATAGTCAAACAATGATATTTTGATGGATTTTTTATGGCTCCCATCAAGACCAACTTGTCTTGTTCTTGTGTAAGAGACTCCATGAATTCTGAGACTATAGGACTCTTCCAGTTTCAAACTTCCTTCCTTCTGGAATGGAAGGTCGAAACAAATACTGAGTAATCGGGTCCAAGCTTGGAGAGAATGGCCAATATTAGTTTCTCATCCTTTTTATCAACTCCACATTGCTTCAACTGTAGAAAAAGTGACTTGAACTTTGAGAAAAAATCCTGGAGGTTCTCAAAATTCTGTGGACTCAATGAAACAAGTTCATTATCTAGTTGGTGGCCTCTTAATTTATCTGTCTTGCCAAACAAGTCTTGGAGCTTTAGCCAAACTTCATTAGGTGAGGTAAGATTATCTAGATGGAATAAAAGATCCCTGGATGTGGCACGGGGGCTTCACTAAAAGGAAACATAATACCACGTTCATTCATATTGCGGTATTAAATATTCATGAAAACCTAAAAATTATATTGCTTATATATTAAGGGGAAAAGGGTTTTTCTATTTAATGTAACAATACAAAAATACTTTGGGGTCTTTTTTATATGGGCAGGCTGACAAATATCCGCCAAATGGAGATGGCGGGATCACGACCAGATGAGAAATCGGGTTGATGCAAGGCTTGGGCTTACCAGTACGCAGGCAAATCGCATCATGAGGCATGCTTGAGGCCAGGGGTTTCATGGTGAAGTGGGTTTCTAGTCGATCGTAGTCGAGAGACAGTGGTCATTGAAAACCACTTGTTGCCAATAACACTCAGGCAGTTGTTACCAATATCCTTAGGAGGCTCTAAGCCTCCAGGGCCTGCTATAGGCCCTCAGTAGGCCTTGGGGGATTGAATACCCAACCACTCGTGCCTATTATAGGCCTTGGGAGGTTTATTCAGCCTCCTAGAGCTTGTTACAGGCCCTGGGGGCTTGGATACCTAGCCCACAACAGGCTTACTCAGCGATTGGGGAACTGCAACATGCAATCTAAATGTTGTACTATGTGCATTGGCTCTAGTGACATACAAGAAGTGATCTCCAATCTCTTCATTAGAGCATTAGATGTTGAAAATCATAATGATATGTGGTTGAGTAATTGCATTGTGGGTGAAGTAATGTGCATCCACAATATACATCGAAAGAAGCAAGGTGCATTGTAGAATGCATGTGGGGTCATAAGAGGGGTATCATATCAATATACTAGGTAGAAATATAAAGGGGTATAAAAAATGTTAATGAAAAAATTGATACATAGAATATCTAGTGAAAATAGGGGTTTTTTCAAATTGGGAAGGCATATTGGGAGGGGGTTAAAAAAAATGATTTTGGAAGGTATTTTCCAATATTTAGTGAAATTAGGGGTATTGTTTCATATGCCATGAACGAATGTGATATGATAGCGGTTTATTGAGTGAAGCCCCCATGGGATGTGGTGAGACAAAAGAGACCATAGGCTTCATCTCTTCAATTATACCACTTTGAATTCTCAGTTGCTGAGGTTGGCTCCGGTTCAGTTGCCATAGTCACACTATAGAGGCCTTTGCTCCTAAACATGATCTCCATCTTCGCATTCCAGTCAAAATAATTGAATGGAGTGAGGATTATCTGATGTGACTGATCTATGGAAGCTATAAAATATATTTTAGAGTGGTTTGGGTGTTCCCCAAGATGATTTGTTGTGCCCTCTGGGTGATTGAATGCGCCCTGTAGATGACTGAATGCGCCCTCCTTGAGACTGGTTGGATCCTGCAAGACAGTCAATGGAGAAAATAATAGCTTGATAGCTCTGATACCATGTGAAATTTAGTTCACACCAAGATATGATCAATAAATTAAAACTCTCACAAGTAATTCTCACACAACTAGTCAAGAACATTGAAAAACAGTCATATATGATGCAAACATAATTACTCTCATGAATAATAATACATCAAAAAAACTTGGTAAAGTAATAGGATGTCAATATATATAATTACATTAGAGATTCGAATACATAAGGATTCCATTCGAATCCTCACAAAAGCATACTTACTAAAATTATGGAAAACCCCCCTAGGTGATAAGTGTGCTTTCCAAGTCTCCTAAAAGGATCACAAATTTTTGATTTAGTGATCAGATAGTGATGTATGATGGAAAATAATGCTAAATCCAGAATTTGGAAGGAAGAAACATCATGGAGGATGAGTTGGCCAAAAAACATTTATGACTCGTCAACTAGCTTTCACCTTTCACCAAAAAGTGGTAAAAAGAAGTAAAAGCAGCTAAGATGCCTTTCTATTACAGGATTAGCTAAAAATAGCTAGAATATTATCTAGGATCTCCAGAAATGCGCTCTAGTGACTTTAGGAATCTTGTGGTCCACACAATGGTTATTTAGGCCAACTACATAGTCTAATACATAGGAATTAATAAAAAATGATTAATTAATGCTACTATGGTAATAAATGACATGGATGGGTTTTAAGTATTCCAACATCCAGATCTACAATCTTATTTGATAGTTTCTCAACCACCCTAAAATGCTTTCCAAATCAGTGGATTTTTCTTCAATGGGTCTTTACAGTAATAATGGTTTCTTGGATGGTATAGGTTTGGGTTCTATTTCAACAGAGTGTTTGACTATGCTATTCATTTTTGTCTCAATCTTCTTAGCCTCTTCAAAATTTTCTTCTAAATTATTCCTACAAGAAAATTTAACAAACATGGAAAAGGATGGATGAAGGGCTGTAGTAGAATATTCCACTAAATATTCGCCAGCAGGTTTAGTGGTGGCATTGAACTTATTCAAAAAAGTTGTAAATATATGATTAAAATACGGCACTTTTTCTATCTTATCCATCTTGAGAGATAACAATTCTTTCATAAGAGAGGCTAATGTTCTTTTCTCACCAAATTTACTGAGAAAATATTTTTCAAAATTGTCCCAATCAACTATAGATCGAGCCTGCAAGTTGAAATACCATGATGATGCCTTAGTCTCAAAAGTATAAGGGAACAAATGACATACCACATTCTCATGATCCACATTTAGAAGGATTAGAGCCAAGTAAAAACTTTTCAAATGATCATCTGCAGTTATCCTTTTCCTTGGATCAAATTTGGGAAAGACACGCTCATGGTGTTTGGGAAGATCATGAAGAGGAACATGTAAGTTTAAAATACCTTGAGCCCTCCAAGATAGTGGTTGATTTACATTATGATCCATATTGAAAATATGTGGAGGTGTATGTAGAGGTGACTAGGTTTGATGTGAAGAGGTAGAATCAGGTGGAGATGGTTGTATCTGATCAATCGGTTCTAGTATGTCTTGTAAAGATAAATCCACCAATGCTCCCATGGATTCAACCAAGATAGACTCCTTGTTTTCTTTAGATTTTCTATGAGGAGCACACATCTTGGGTAACAATTGAATCATAGACATCCCACCAAGTTTTATAACGTAATCTCTAGTACATCTTTGGAAATTATCAACTTTTTGGTGTGGTACTATGTAAAGAGTTTCAAGTTGTTCTAATTCAGGGTTACTGTCTCCGTAGTAATCGATTTTGTGTCTAGTTTTAGGTGTCACTTGAATTGAAAATTCAGATTGTGATGTATCAGTTGGATATCTAGAGAAAAATACTCAAGGGAAAATCCTTCTTCTACCAACCATACATTGGTCGCCCTCCTTCTATCGCCAAATCTATTGACACTTGCAAAAATCCTTTCATCGATAGTAGGGGTTCTCCCCAATGAAAGGTCCTCATTAGACCCTTCAGTTTGGAATTGGGAACCCATTTGGATGACAGTCCGGGTACCGTTCAATATAGTCTTGGAATGAGTTTCCCAATTGTGGCCTAACTCACCATTTAGGGTTTTAATTAATTTTAAATGAGATGCAAGATATTAAAACTATATCCAAATATTTATGCTAACAAGACACACTAGTTCAACTGATAGAGAGAAGCCTCACACAGTGATGTGAACGTTACTACCTCCCATTTTATCACTTCTTTTACTCTCGGTCAAACAAGTGGATTCCCTAATTAAATGCATATTCTATTAAACTAAACTATCCTTGCAAGGAGTGAGATTACAAGGGAGCAATGTAAGGAAACTGCATAATGCACTTCTACAGGATATAACCATTGAATATGAAAGACATTTAACAGTTACAAGATAAAATTAACACATTAGATAACTTCAGTATTAATATTCATCACATCAATTGATCATAGAAAGAAAATAAAACTATGCTCATTTGTACATACGAAAAATGTTTCAGAAACCATTAGAATAATCCAACAAAAACAAAAACAATCTTACTGCATTTTAGTAGACAAATGGAGGAAATCAATTCTAAGCATTCATCCACACATTTTGACACAATCTGTGACTGAAATATTTCACCCAAAAATTTTCCTTGTTCATGATCATAAATAGTTCTTACATATGAGTTCAACAAAAAAATAATTTCAAAAGCAAAATCCCACTTTTTCCCCATTCTTTTGTTTTATCCTTTCTACCTTGCACCCCTAAGTGAATTTTCAGTTCACCTTCTTTCAATTACAACTTTCCATCTTCCAATATCCTTGTCATGTTTTTAGTTACAATTCAAATAATGGGACAAAATACAAAAAGAAAAGAAAATTATTATATTATGTCAGTAGAGCTCCATCTTGAGCTTGTATGTATTCATTCCAAAGGCCACTTTCATAAGATATATAATTTAATTGATGTGGCTCTAATAACCGTAAATCCACTTCATGAAAAGATAAGTCATTGACTAGTGCATTAGGGCTTATGGTTGATGTATTGTGCACACTAGAAAAGTGCTAAGTTTTCAATGTTGCTTGTCCAACACACTCATGTATGACTTCTGAGGTGACATTTTCCAAATTTTGAATGGCAGTTATATCTTCGTCATTGATATTTCTTAATTCAATCAACCTTTGTTCCTTCGGCACCGGGTTTTCAAACGGGCTAGGAGAAGGCAAATTGTACTTTTTGAAAGCTTTGACTATATTTTGATGTATCTCTTCACACCTTGAAATAAATACTTCTACCTCACTTTGTAATTTTTGTTCATCTTCTAGCAACTATCTAGAATTGCAAAATCCAATCTCAATTCATCGGTAGACCTCTAAGGAAGATGAGGAGGGATTTCCTTCACTTTCTTCCTCTAAAAAGTCAGTTTCTTCTTTTTATTGTGAGCATATCCTAATATATGACGAGTGGCAGTGGATGTTTTAGATATTTTCCTGAGTTTGGCCACTATTCACTATAATTCAAATGTCTTCTCTGTGAGTAATTCCTCCAAATGAAACAATTGTTCCCGAAGCATATATGAACAATCATAAAACAATGTAAAACCTTGTTTCTTCTCTTGGTAAGTGTTTAATGAAATTGTTAGTGAATCATTTTCTTATTGAACGTATGCTACTTGAGCCTGTAAGGCTCCCTTTTTGATAGTAAGAGATTCTATCTACTGATCCCATTGGATTTCTTTTGATTGCATTTCTCCCAATTGGGACTTCAAATCATTCTTTTATCCTTCTAAAATCACTACCTGAACATTGAGTGAATCTCTCTTTTCCAACATTCTTTGAATGGTGTTTATGGCTTCCTTCTTTTGAATTCCAAGGGTGTCCCATTGGTGTCTTAGTTCAATCCCTTAACTTCTTGTTTGCACCAGATTTTCTTTAAGCTTGACTACTTTGTTTTTTATGCTTTCCACACTTTCTATCAACTTGTGGACATTATCTTCGTTAGCTAGGGCCACAGCTACGCCAATAGATGCTGTGAACCTCAGGTCTTTATTGGTACCTTCAACCACTGAGACTTCTTGTATAGTAACCACATCAGTTTGCAAAGTGATTTTAAGCCTCTTCTCCACCCGCTTCATAATGGTTTTTATCTTTGAGTCATAAACAATGGTCTCCAACTTAGCCACAAGATGTTTTTCAAAGGGGGTGAATGGGGTGAGACCTAATTCATCGAAAGAGATATGGCCTCAGGTGAGTGGGACTTCCTTGTTGGTATTTGTTGTAAGTCCATATCTTGACATTAATTTCCCATCCCTTCATCTTCTTGTTGACTCTTATCTTCCACATCTTTCTTGAGAGCTTCCTCTTCATCGTTCTTCTTTTGGAGTTCCTCTTATTGAGTTGACTAGGGAAAATTTTAAGAACCCCCCCTAAATTTCTATGTATAATAGATGGTCTAATATCTATGATATATAGGAAAATATGAAGGCTATTTTACCAGTGTTATATTATGTGTACATAATTGTGTGGAGAATCTCTCGTTGAGTTATATAATCTTGTAAAATCTTGGCAAATATTTTACTAAATTATAAAACCTTGTAAACTCTTGGAGAATCTTTCACTAAATTATAAAACCTTGTAAAGTCTTGGCGAATCTTTTACTAAATTATAAAATCTTGTGATGACTGGTGAATTTTTTGGTAAAGTATAAAACCGGATATAATAATAGAAAACATATACAAAAATACTAAATAGGGATAAATCTTAATAAACAATCACATAACAATCCCTCTTTTGGTGTTAGTTTGGTACCTCATTCTAACTATAACAATACATAGAAATTCACCATACTCTAGGAATATTATTGGAAAACAACAATGAAATTTTTCATCACCACCACAAATAGAATCACTGTTAATATGAAAGCACACCAACACCTCGATCCTCATTTAGATCTCCATGCTATTACAAGGGCCCACCAATACCTCATTTATGCACAAACCTTACCAAAGATGTTTTTAAGAGAGCAATACCAATGCATATATGTATTTTTTAATGAATCACAAGTGTGGGAGAATATTACCAAGCAACTAATATTTTTCCTTATGTATCTTAATTCATTTCGAGACATCCTTGCATACTGAATTTAGGAAGATTCATTCAAATAATGCACAATATCATCAATTGTAACATAGCATCATGTACACCTTTCTATGTGGAAGCCAAAAAAATAAAGTTAATCATTTCATACCTTCTTTGATGCTTCACATATCCATTTTTATAGATCTGTAAGTCCATATTTAATCTATTCCCCATTACTAAAAGAGAAAAATGAATGCCTCAACAGTAGGATAACTGAACACAAAATACAATTTCAACCCTAGAAAAATCCTTTGAGAACCATAAAATTCAATAAACAAACAAGAAACATGTCAAAATACCTGACAATTCCCAAATCAAAAGAAGTAGCAAACATAGTGGGATTATAGGTTGCTCCACCCATGGTCTATCCTATAAATGAGAACACAAACACAAATAGAAACAAAATGGAACTGGTTATAAGCAGTGACATGGCCCCTATCACACCCAAATATGTGGTTATGAATGAAGTACCAACCCCCTTGCATGATTCCCAAAACACCCATAAAAACATTATTGTCGCATCACTGATCATGAGGTTCACAATCCCCATATTTCTTGGGGAAAAGTTGGACCTTAGGCGATGGGATTCATAACTCTTCTAGATGCAAATGGTTCACTATAAGACCTGATAGTAAACATCAAATTCCCTTCTCATGTGGACATTAAGCAACTTGTAAAATGAGATTCAACCCCTAAAATTGGGATGAATTTAACTCTGACTTTGATTTCCATTGTCGATAGAAGGCGAAAGAGTCCCTATAAACTACCATTTCTAGAAATCATGGGATAATGGGAGCTCACTAGCAATTTTCATGGGCGAAGAAAGGTTTAAATCAATTTTTAGAGGGGGAAAATTGTTTTATCTTGCCTACCCTTTTTAGCCCACATTTTATTCATTAAAAATAAATAAATAAAATGTGGGCTAATCATACATAATGGGTGTTTAATAAAAAATAACCCATTTAAAATTTAAAATCCATAAATATAGCCTGTGGGCTAAGATTAACCTTTAAAATTTTCCATGGAGTTGATTCCTATCTAGCCTATTCTTCTCTTTTGTGGGTCTCTCCTTGTTGTTGTATTAACTCAACCCTTTTCTCTCTTTCTCTACAACAAGCTTATCTTTTTTTCTTTCTCCAACCTCTTCTACAGTTTTTCTGCTTCCTCTTTTGCTTTTCTTTCTTCTTCAGCCTTCCTAGCTTGCTCTTCTTCTTCCAACCTTTTATTTGTTTCATCCAAGAGAGCTTCTTCTACAACTTTATTTCTAGTAGCTTCTTCCAAAGTTTCCTGTGTTGAGGTGTCTTCTAGTTTGCTTGAGCTTTCCTCCTTAGTAAATTGTCTTTTGTTATTCCTTATTTCTAATTCTGTGAAGTTCGAAACATGTATATGCACTTCTTCCTCCTTCAAAAAATGGTCTGCATATTCGTAATGGATTTTGACAGATGCACAATGTAGAGAAACCTTTTGATGACTATCATTCCTTAGGAGGGTCTTATCACCAAAGTGAAAGGCGTCCAAATCCTTTATCAAATATGGGACATATTTGACCTTGTTACTTTTGTACAATCTAACTATGAACGAGAGTGGGGGCCAAGAATATTTCTTGTTATTATGTAGGAAATGGCCAATGCCATTCACGAAGGTTTGCCTCACAATCTCCTACAAAATAATACAATCTATGACATACTTGGGAAACAAATATTGATCCTTTGATCCTCCATAAATTCTCAAATGTGTGCCCTCATAGGTCACATAGAAATGCCCTAACTCATTGGTCAACTATTGCAAGAGCGTCTTTAGACATGCAATCCAGCTCCTTTTCATATATCAAATTATTGAAGGGAACCACAAACTCTTCGCATATCCTCTTGTAATAGCTTGCATGCTTATGTGCCCTCAAAATTTCATAGGAAACATATATGGGAAATTCATTAGGATTCCATTTGCATCCTAGGACAGGAAAAGGATGTAGAGTCATGATGCAATCCACTAAATATGAAGACATATGAAATTATGCCTTCTTTGCTTTAAGGCCTTGTTGAGTATCTTTGATAGCTTACACCATATTTTCGGAGATAATGTTTGCCGAATTGAAAATAGTTCCATGCATGGAAATGTGATAGAGAAAGGGCACCCAACAGAGCTTATAATGACTTGAGATAGGCATCCCATAAAGACTGCATATAACAGTAGAAGCAATCCTAAAGGGGGGATTTTAAAATGTTGTTTCATACTCCCCACTATCCCTCTAGCGTAGTTGTTTCCTTGGTAGAAACATCTTCTTAGCACATTTAACGTAATCAAGTTTCAGGCTTGTGAGCCATTCTTCTGTCAGAAATACTCTCGGAGCTAGAAGTCTATAGGATTTCCCGATGTGCGCAGGCTAGAATGAAGCAAAACCTTTTTTGTAGCACTCATAATTATATATGAGATTGAGTATCAACAAAGGGGAGTACCCACCCTATTACATCAGCACAAGGAAATAGTTCGGCTCTTGCTGTATCCTTATGAATGTCTCACTTTTTAATATTCTGATAGATCAAATCTTCCTCAACTTTTTAAAAAAAGTGAATTTTTTGTTTTCTTGACAAAACCCATATCTCAAGTTTCCAAATTAGCTTCCATTTTTACACATTAAACCTACTAAGTTAGCTACTTTTTCATTTTTCATTGAATTAACAAAAAATACCTAACATCACTACAATGTAGAATTAATGAATTATTCAAACATCCTAACTTATAAACTCATTACAAGAAGAATATGTTAATATTAGTTTATTGTTTATCATCTCAATTTCATCAAATTAACACCATCATTTGGACATCTTCCACTCTGGCATGCCATTGTAACAAACATTATTAAAAATACAACTAAGTACAACAATCTAAAAGATCAAATCATGTCATGTCATTGCGATTAAAAATACAACGAAGTACAACAATCTAACAGATGTCATAAACATTCTTATAAATACAACTAAGTACAACAATCTAAAAGATGAAAGAGTTGTACTTAAATCCACCATGTTATTTTAGGTCAAGACTTGAATATAAGGGAATTGGCTCTTGAATATAAGGGAATTGGCACACTTTCGAAACTCTATTCACGTTTAAAATTGGTCACTTAAGACTTGTGGTTGCAGATCATGTATTGGTCACTTAAAGATTTGTGGTTGGAGCTCAAACATAGATAAACATTGAAATGGATAAATTATATTAAATTAAAATTAGTGGTTGGAGCTCAAACAAAGATAAACATTGAAATGGATAAATTATAATAAATTAAATTAAAATTTTTGAGAGAGCAAATCTAATTAAAATAGTTATATGTTTGTTTATTGACAATATTTCTTTATATACAAATGTATATATATGTATGTATATGTCAATTAGGTATTATGGGATGAGGTGTGGATTTATATATATATATTTAATATTATTATTGTTTTTTATATTGAAGAAAAGGAAACTTGAAGATGGCGTAGTTCTTAGATTTACAGTGACCAACATGACTTTCTAGAAATTTAGATTGATAGTGACCAACATGACGAATCTTATTATTGCCTTCCATATGCTACACTCCTGCAACACTCAACCATTCCCACTTATAACTTTCTATAAATCACCATCTACTTGCTATCAAATTTAGATTGATGGTTACCAACATGACGAATCTTACCAGTTATGGGAGCTACAGTGGAGATGACATGAGGTTGATCAAAATTGATGCCACGAATGTGTGAATGTTCCTTCAGAATCATGGACAAGGAAGAGCCCGTACCTCCATGAATTTTTCCTGAGTGAAACAGCTGGAAGCAAGAAACGCCATAGGAAGCAAGAAACCTCATAACTCTGTGGAGGTATCCCAGATCCACGTGGGAATCACTAGTAGATGAGGAATTAGCAGCAGCGACGTGACAAGCAATTTGCTCAATAGAGAGGGGACCTCCGTGGCAATAATATTCATATTCATATTATTAAATAAAAATATTCATATATATTATTAATACTTTGAAAAATATTCATGGCATTGTTGTACCCATCTCATTTTCGGAAAACACCAAGAAGTGCCCCACTAATACTATCCATTTTTTGGAAACATCCAAGCCTCCTCTCTCTCTTCAGTCTTATATACAATGTACAATGTTTCAAAGAATTCTCAATGTACATTATTATCCTTTTACATTTCACTTCTAGTCTTACATACAATGTACAATGTTTCAAAGCATTCTCAATGTACATTATTATTCTTTTACATTGTTTATCCTCGTGCATTTTTATTGTTTAATAGTGTTTGGATTTTGGTTGTGACAAAATGCACAAGGGATTGGGGTATCTTCCAAAATGGATTCTGTCAAGATAAAAATACATTAATCAATATTATGGGATGACTTACAAATCCATGAGTCAAATAAAAAAAAGATTCCACACATGTGACAAAGAAAAAATATCATTTTCCTCATATATATATATATATATTCAATACCAGGAACTAATTTACAAAACCTTGGGACAAAACCATGAGCCAAACCCATGATCCAAAGAACTAATGGAGATTCCACACATGTGTTAAAGAATAAATATCATTTTCATCATATAATTACATGGTATATATATATATATGTTTATCCTATTTCAAGGTAAGTATATTTAAATCTAAATATTAGTTCTTTAATATAAATGTTTGAGTTACTAAAAATTTATATTTTTAATGCATCCATAATGTGTGTGTTATTTAGTGAAGTAAATGTTTAATATATTCATAATGTGTGCACGATTTATTCATAACGCATACATGATTTGTTCATAATGCATGTGTGATCTATTTCCCATGCATGTTTGTCCAATGACTTGTCACGATTTGCCCACTCCAATCCTGGTGTTAAAGAACACGAGCACAATGCGGTTTTTGTTTTGAGAGTATGTTTTTTGAAACTAGCTTTGCATTAAAAAGGTCCCCCAACTTTGGGTGCTCACCCTTACACGGCTTAAGTTCCTTCAATGAGAATTCAATTCTTTTGAGCAGTGGATAGGCCATGACTAAGGTAGTTTTTCTATTCCTTCAATCGTTGTTGAGTGATTTCTCACTTATTTTTCATGGATTTATGACTATTTTGTATCCCCCTTACAGGACTTACACTTGGCGGGTGTTCTCTTACTCAAGTGAAATCTTACCTCTATTCTATCTCCTTTATGGTTTTATAGTCTTGAAGATATGGACGAAGATGATGATATATTGCTTGGATCTGGTTGAGGATTACTCTTGGTATAAGGGATCATATGACCATCATGTTCGATTCCTTGTCTCAACAAAGTCAGGTTTTACAACTTGGGGAATCAGAGATTTCCATGGTATGCATTTAAATCTTTAAAGAACTAAGTTTACAAGGCCTTAAGAAATCTAGAGGGCATGTAATTTCACTACATTGTAAATGTTTTTTGTCAGATGGAATGCTTACCTATATTTTTATGAAGAAATTCATAATAACAGTCCCAGAAAGGTCAGGATAGCAATAGGAAATCCATTTGATGGTCGTCATTCTATTGCATTGACCATCCAACCCGAGCAGCTTCCATGCTAGCGACCCATCATGAGACTACATATGAAAGGGAAAAAGAGAAACCATTGTTTGTTTTTTGGAATTTCACTAGGGTTGTCCTCTAGGGTTTCAATGCCTTGTGACCTCGTGTCTTTAGTTGTTAATCCCATAATTCATAGGGATTGTGTCAAGTAGTGGGATATCTAAATATATGAAGTAAACCAAACATTGTAGAGGAAAATATTCTTATTCCTAGTCCTCGAAAGGAAAAAAGGATAAGGTTCATAATAAATATTCCATTTCCATGGATTTTGTGAAAGCTTCTTCCACTTCTTGATCGTGTCTATTCTTTCAGATTGTTTGAACTTCCATGAATGCTTGTTTGGTATACTATGTTTGTGAAGTTGGAGTCTATGTTTTGTTGGCTTCTATGGAGACTGGAACACTATCAAATTTTTGGTGAAATCTTCTTCCACTAGTTGATTTTTAATACGTGTAATAGTTGATAATTGATTTCTAGTTTTTTTCATTAACTAACTGGACAAGAAAATTTTGCCTTTTCTAGCATAGTATTAGTTAGTTGCTCCTCTCATCATCTCTTCTTATATAATATATATAAATGGGTTCTATATCTTAATTCGAACTAATCATTTTTTGTTTTGAAGATTATTCTCTTTAACTAAACATTATTATTAAATATTATGTTTTTTATTTTGAATTTTTTGTTGGACTTGTTGGTAGTGTTATTGCGCATTTTAATGCGCATTTGTTTTATTTACTAGAAAACTAAAAAAAATTAGCTCTATTTCTACATAAATATTTTAAGACATCTAAAATCATTTTTCAAAGTGGTTTAATATTTGTAATGCCTTGTTTTTACGTGACCATATGAGCTACCATTACCGATTTTTATTTTCTAATTTTTGTGGAGCTCTGTTAGTATGTTGACACTGTGGACCTATGGATTTATTATTTGTGGAATTTATATGTGTGTGTGTGTGTGATGTAAAAATTATTAATGATGGTCATGCTTTAATTCTATCTCTAGCATGCAAACTTAAAAGATGTTGGGTACGTGGATACAAATTTAAAGTTATATGTTGAATAAATGAATGTGATACCAGGTGCATGGTACATAGAAAAATGGTTAAATTGTTCTTTATTAGTAATGAAATATGTATGCATGTCAATGATTGCGCGATATTGTGTGATATCATGTTGGGGGACTAAACTACACGTTTAAAATGAGCTAAGTGGAAGTTGTATGTTACAAAACAAAAGTAGATATGTGACATGAATTCCGAAAGAGAAATGGTATGTGAGTGAAAGATTGTTGTTTTGTATGATTATTGATTCATTATCAAAATGTGTGGGCAGGTGCAGAGCTTCAGGAAACTCAACTACCCAAATTGGTTATTCAATGACAAATCCCGAGAACAATAGTAACAAGACATTTCTACGTTGGTGTAGGAATTGACCCACCTTTTTGAATATGAGAGAGGGGGGATGGACATAAAGGGAAGGAGGAAGTGAGGAAGAGATGGGAAGAGAGTGAGGGAAAGGGATATGGAGGGACATAATGTGGTGGTTGGAGAGAGAGAGGAGGGGGGTGGGAGAGAGAGTGAGGGGGGGGGAGAGAAATACTAGGAAGAGAAGGACACACACACACACACACACACATACTCAAAGATGGGGGATAGAGAGATAGTGAGGGAGGGAGAGATCAAGAGGCATGAGGGAGGTGAGAGAGAGAGCGCAAGCTATGGAGTGAGGGAAAGAGAGGGTTATATATATATATATATATATATATATATATATGGAAAATAACAGAGAGGCATGGAAGGGGGATGGAGAGCTAGGGATGGTGATAGAGGGAGGAAGGGAAGAAATGAAGGAGAGTTAGCAAGAGAGTGAGAAAGGTAAAGTTGAGGGGAGTGAGAGTAAGCAAGGGAAGAAAAGGGAGAATTTATAGACATAAAGAGTGAGTGATAGTGAGGGTGGTAAATAAAAAGGGAGAGAGTCGAGAGGGTGAGGGAGGGATGGAGATAAAGTAAGGGAATGGGGGGGAGAAAGAGAAGGGGGGAAGAGAAAGGGATGGAAAGGGATGGGAGGGTAGAGACATAGGGGAGGAACATATAGGACATGGAGGGACATAGAGAGATGGGAAGGAAGAGAGAGGGAGGGAAAATTTTAAATTTCATGACATATTACACTAAACAAGGGGTAGGGGTATCTTCCAAAATGGACTTTGTCAAGATAAAAATACATTAATCAGTATTATGGGATGATTTACAAATCCATGAGCCAAATAAAAAAAAAGATTCCACAAATGTGACAGAAAAAATATCATTTTCCTCATATATATATATATATATATATATATATATATATATATATTCAATACCAAGAGCTAATTTATAAAACCTTGGGACAAAACCATGAGCCAAACCCATGATCCAAAGAACTAATGGAGATTCCACACATGTGTTAAAGAATAAATATCATTTTCATCATATAATTACATGGTATATATATATATATATATATGTTTATCCTATTTCAAGGTAAGTATATTTAAATCTAAATATTATTTCTTTAATATAAATGTTTGAGTTACTAAAAATTTATATTTTTAATACATTCATAATGTGTGTGTTATTTAGTGAAGTACATTTTTAATGTATTCATAATGTGTTCACGATTTATTCATAACGCGTACATGATTTGTTCATAATGCATGTGTGATTTATTTCCCATGCATGTTTGTCCAATGACTTGTCACGATTGGCCCGCTCCAATCCTAGTGTTAAAGAACACGAGCACAATGTGGGTTTTGTTTTGAGAGTATTTTTTTGAAACTAGCTTTGCATTAAAAAGTTTCCCCAACTTTGGGTGCTCACCCTTACATGGCTTAAGTTCCTTCAATGAGAATTCAATTCTTTCAAGCATTGGATAGGCCATGACTAAGGTAGTTTTTCTATTCCTTCAATCATTGTTGAGTGATTTCTCACTTATTTTTCATGGATTTATGACTATTTTGTATCCTCCTTACAGGACTTATAGTTGGTGGGTGTTCTCTTACTCAAGTGAAATCTTACCTCTATTTGATCTCCTTTAGGGTTTTCTAGTCTTGAAGATATGGACAAAGATGATGATATATTGCTTGGATCTGGTTGAGGATTACTCTTGATATAAGGGATCATATGACCATCCTGTTCGTTTCCTTGTCTCAACAAAGTCAAGTTTTACAACTTGGGGAATTGGAGATTTCCATGGTATGCATTTGAATCTTTAAAGAACTAAGTTTACAAGGCCTTACAAAATCTAGAGGGTATGTAATTTCACTACATTGTAAATGTTTTTGTCAGATGCAATGCTCACCTATATTTTTATGAAGAAATTCATAATAACAGTCTCAGAAAGGTCATGATAGCAATAGGAAATCCATTTGATGGTCGTCATTCTATTGCATTGGCCATACAACCCGAGCAGCTTCCGTGCTACTGACCCATCACAAGACTACATATGAAAGGGAAAAACATAAACCATTGTTTATTTTTTGGAATTTCACTAGGGTTGGCCTGTATGGTTTCAATGCCTTGTGACCCCATGTCTTTAGTTGTTAATCCCATAATTCAGAAGGATTGTGTCAAGTAGTGGGATATCCAAATCTATGAATTAAACCAAACATTGTAGAGGAAAATATTCTTATTCCTAGTCCTCGAAAGGAAAAAAGGCTAAGGTTCATGTAATAAATATTCCATTTCCATGGCTTTTGTAAAATCTTCTTCCACTTCTTGATCGTGTCTATTGTTTCAAATTGTTTGAACTTCAATGAATGCTTGTGAAGTTGGAGTCTATGTTTTGTTGGCTTCTCTGGAGACTGGAACAATATCAAATTTTTGGTGGAATCTTCTTCCACTAATTGATTTTTAATACATGTAATAGTTCATAATTGATTTCTAGTTTTTTCATTAACTAACTAGACAAGAAATTTTTGTCTTTTCTAGCATAGTATTAGTTAGTTGCTCCTTTCATCATCTCTTCGTATATAATAGATATAAATGGGTTCTATCTCTTCATTCGAACTAATCATTTTTTGTTTTGAAGATTATTCTCTTTAACTAAACATTATAATTAAATAATATTTTTTTGATTTTGAATTTTTTGTTGGACTTGTTGGTAGTGTTATTGCGCATTTTAATGTGCATTTGTTTTATTTACTAGAAAACTAAAAAAAATTAGCTCTATTTCTACATAAATATTTTAAGACATCTAAAATCATTTTTCAAAGTGGTTTAATATTTGTAATGCCCCATTTTTACTTGACCATATGAGCTACCATTACCGATTTTTATTTTCTAATTTTTGTGGAGCTCTATCAGTATGTTGACACTATGGACCTATCGATTTATTATTTTGTGGAAGTTAAATATGTGTGTGTGTGTGTGTGATGTTAAAATTAAGTAATGATGGTCATGCTTTAATTCTATCTCTAGCATGCAAACTTAAAAGATGTTGGGTACGTGGATAGCAATTTAAAGTTATATGTTGAATAAATGAATGTGATACCAGGTGCATGGTACATAGAAAAATGGTTAAATTATTCTTTATTAGTAATGAAATATGTATGCATGTCAATGATTGCACGATATTGCACAATATCATGTTGGGAGACTAAACTACACGTTTAAAATGAGCTAAGTGGAAGTTGTATGTTACAAAACAAAAGTAGATATGTGACATGAATTCCGAAAGAGAAATGGTATGCGAGTGAAAGATTGTTGGTTTGTATGATTATTGGTTCATTATCAGAATGTGTGGGAAGGTGCAGAGCTTCAGGAAACTCAACTACCCAAATTGGTTATTCAATGACAAATCCCGAGAACAATAGTAACAAGACATTTCTATGTTGGTGTAGGAATTGACCCACCTTTCTGAATATGAGAGAGGGGGGATGGACATAAAGGGAAGGAGGAAGTGAGGAAGAGATGGGGAGAGAGTGAGGGAAAGGGATATGGAGGGACATAATGTGGTGGTTGGAGAGAGAGTGGAGGGGGGTGGGAGAGAGTAAGAAGAGAAGGACACACACACACACACATACTCAAAGATGGGGGGTAGAGAGATAGTGAGGGAGGGAGAGATCAAGAGGCGTGAGGGAGGTGAGAGAGAGATCGCAAGCTATGGAGTGAGGGAAAGAGAGGGTTATATATATATATATATATATATATATATATGGAAAATAACAAAGAGGCATGGAAGGGGGATGGAGAGATAGGGATGGTGATAGAGGGAGGAAGGGAGGAAATGAAGGAGAGTTAGTAAGAGAGTGAGAAAGGTAAAGTTGAGGGGAGTGAGAGTAAGGAAGGGAAGAAAAGGGAGAATTTATGGACAGAAAGAGAGAGTGATAGTGAGGGTGGTAAATAAAAAGGGAGAGAGAGGGGAGGGTGAGGGAGGGATGGAGATAAAGTAAGGGAATGGGGGGCAGAGAGAGAGTGGGGGGGAGAGAAAGTGATGGAAAGGGATGGGGGGGTAGAGACATAGGGGACGAACATATAGGACATGGAGGGACATAGAGAGATGGGAAGGAAGAGAGAGGGAGGGAAAATTTTAAATTTCATGACATATTACACTAAACAAGGGGTAGGGGTATCTTCCAAAATGGACTTTGTCAAGATAAAAATACATTAATCAATATTATGGGATAATTTACAAATCCATGAGCCAAATAAAAAAAAAGATTCCACACATGTGACAAAGAAAAAATATCATTTTCCTCATCATATCTATCTATCTATCTATTTAATACCAAGAGCTAATTTATAAAACCTTGGGACAAAACCATGAGCCAAACCCATGATCCAAAGAACTAATGGAGATTCCACACATGTGTTAAAGAATAAATATCAATATCATCATATAATTAGATGATATATATATATATATATATATATATATATATATATATATGTTTATCCTATTTCAAAGTAAGTATATTTAAATCTAAATATTATTTCTTTAATATAAATGTTTGAGTTACTAAAAATTTATATTTTTAATGCATTCATAATGTGTGTGTTATTTAGTGAAGTACATTTTTAATGTATTCATAATGTGTGCACGATTTATTCATAACGCGTAGATGATTTGTTCGTAATGCATGTGTGATTTATTTCCCATGCATGTTTGTCCAATGACTTGTCACGATTGGTCCGCTCCAATCCTAGTGTTAAAGAACACGAGCACAATGGGGTTTTTGTTTTGAGAGTATGTTTTTTGAAACTAGCTTTGCATTAAAAAGGTCCCCCAACTTTGGGTGCTCACCCTTACATGGCTTAAGTTCCTTCAATGAGAATTCAATTCTTTCAAGCAGTGGATAGGCCATGACTAAGGTAGTTTTTCTATTCCTTCAATTGTTGTTGAGTGATTTCTCACTTATTTCCCATGGATTTATGACTATTTTTTATCCTCCTTACAGGACTTATAGTTCGCGGGTGTTCTCTTACGCAAGTGAAATCTTACCTCTATTCTATCTCCTTTAGGGTTTTCTAGTCTTGAAGATATGGATGAAGATGATGGTATATTGCTTGTATCTGGTTGAGGATTACTCTTGATATAAGGGATCATATGACCATCCTGTTCGATTCCTTGTCTCAACAAAGTCAAGTGTTACAACTTGGGGAATTGGATATTTCCATGGTATGCATGTAAATCTTTAAAGAGCTAAGTTTACAAGGCCTTAAAATATCTAGAGGGTATGTAATTTCACTACATTGTAAATGTCTTTGTCAGATGCAATGCTCACCTATATTTTTATGAAGAAATTCATAATAACAGTCTCAGAAAGGTCAGGATAGCAATAGGAAATCCATTTGATGGTCGTCAATCTATTGCACTGTCCATACAACCCGAGCAAATTCTGTGCTAGTGACCCATCACAAGACTACATATGAAAGGGAAAAAGAGAAACCATTGTTTATTTTTTGGAATTTCACTAGGGTTGGCCTGTATGGTTTCAATGCCTTGTGACCCCATGTCTTTAGTTGTTAATCCCATAATTCAGAAGGATTGTGTCAAGTAGTGGGATATCCAAATCTATGAGTTAAACCAAACATTGTAGAGGAAAATATTCTTATTCCTAGTCCTCGAAAGGAAAAAAGGCTAAGGTTCATGTAATAAATATTCCATTTCCATGGATTTTGTGAAATCTTCTTCCACTTCTTGATCGTGTCTATTGTTTCAAATTGTTTGAACTTCAATGAATGCTTGTGAAGTTGGAGTCTATGTTTTGTTGGCTTCTCTGGAGACTGGAACACTATCAAATTTTTGGTGAAATCTTCTTCCACTAATTGATTTTTAATACGTGTAATAGTTCATAATTGATTTCTAGTTTTTTCATTAACTATCTAGACAAGAAAATTTTGTCTTTTCTAGCATAGTATTAGTTAGTTGCTCCTTTCATCATCTCTTCGTATATAATAGATATAAATGGGTTCTATCTCTTAATTCGAACTAATCATTTTTTGTTTTGAAGATTATTCTCTTTAACTAAACATTATTATTTAATTTTATGTTTTTTATTTTCAATTTTTTGTTGGACTTGTTGGTAGTGTTATTGTGCATTTGTTTTATTTACTAGAAAACTAAAAAAAATTATCTCTATTTCTACATAAATATTTTAAGACATCTAAAATCATTTTTCATAGTGGTTTAATATTTGTAATGCCCCGTTTTTACTTTACCATATGAGCTACCATTACCGATTTTTATTTTCTAATTTTTGTGGAGCTCTATCAGTATGTTGACACTATGGACCTACGGATTTATTATTTTGCAGAAGTTAAATATGTGTGTACGTGTGTGATGTTAAAATTAAGTAATTATGGTCATGCTTTAATTCTATCTCTAGCATGCAAACTTAAAAGATGTTGGGTACGTGGATAGCAATTTAAAGTTATATGTTGAATAAATGAATGTGATACCAGGTGCATGGTACATAGAAAAATGGTTAAATTGTTCTTTATTAGTAATGAAATATGTATGCATGTCAATGATTGCACGATATTGTGCAATATCATGTTGGGAGACTAAACTACGCGTTTAAAATGAGCTAAGTGGTAGTTGTATGTTACAAAACAAAAGTAGATATGTGACATGAATTCCGAAAGAGAAATGGTATGCGAGTGAAAGATTGTTGTTTTGTATGATTATTGGTTCATTATCAGAATGTGTGGGCAGGTGCAGAGCTTCAGGAAACTCAACTACCCAAATTGGTTATTCAATGACAAATCCCGAGAACAATAGTAACAAGACATTTCTATGTTGGTGTAGGAATTGACCCACCTTTCTGAATATGAGAGAGGGGGGATGGAAATAAAGGGAAGGACGAAGTGAGGAAGAGATGGGGAGAGAGTGAGGGAAAGCGATATGGAGGGACATAATGTGGTGGTTGGAGAGAGAGTGGAGGGGGGTGGGAGAGAGAGTGGAGGGGGGTGGGAGAGAGAGTGGGAAGAGAAGGACACACACACACACACATACTCAAAGATGGGGGGTAGAGAGATAGTGAGGGAGGGAGAAATCAAGAGGCGTGAGGGAGGTGAGAGAGAGATCGCAAGCTATGGAGTGAGGGAAAGAGAGGGTTATATATATATATATATATATATATATATATATATATATATATATATATATATATGGAAAATAACACAGAGGCATGGAAGGGGGATGGAGAGATAGGGATGGTGATAGAGGGAGGAAGGGAGGAAATGAAGGAGAGTTAGTAAGAGAGTGAGAAAGGTAAAGTTGAGGGGAGTGAGAGTAAGGAAGGGAAGAAAAGGGAGAATTTATGGATAGAAAGAGAGAGTGATAGTGAGGGTGGTAAATAAAAAGGGAGAGAGAGGGGAGGGTGAGGGAGGGATGGAGATCAAGTAAGGGAATGGGGGGGAGAGAGAGAGGGGGGGGAAAGAAAGGGATGGAAAAGGATGGGGGGGTAGATACATAGGGGATGAACATATAGGACATGGACGGACATAGAGAGATGGGAAGGAAGAGAGAGGGAGCGAAAATTTTAAATTTCATGACATATTACACTAAACAAGGGGTAGGGGTATCTTCCAAAATGGACTTTGTCAAGATAAAAATATATTAATCAATATTATGGGATAATTTACAAATCCATGAGCCAAATAAAAAAAAAGATTCCACACATGTGACAAAGAAAAAATATCATTTTCCTCATCACATATATATATATTTAATACCAAGAGCTAATTTATAAAACCTTGGGACAAAACCATGAGCCAAACCCATGATCCAAAGAACTAATGGAGATTCCACACATGTGTTAAAGAATAAATATCAATATCATCATATAATTACATGATATATATATATATATATATATATATATATATATATATGATTATCCTATTTCAAGGTAAGTATATTTAAATCTAAATATTATTTCTTTAATATAAATGTTTGAGTTACTAAAAATTTATATTTTTAATGCATTCATAATGTGTGTGTTATTTAGTGAAGTACATTTTTAATGTATTCATAATGTGTGCACGATTTATTCATAACGCGTACATGATTTGTTCATAATGCATGTGTGATTTATTTCCCATGCATGTTTGTCCAATGACTTGTCACGATTGGCCCGCTCCAATCCTAGTGTTAAAGAACACGAGCACAATGGGGTTTTTGTTTTGAGAGTATGTTTTTTGAAACTAGCTTTGCATTAAAAAGGTCCCCCAACTTTGGGTGCTCACCCTTACATGGCTTAAGTTCCTTCAATGAGAATTAAATTCTTTCAAGCAGTGGATATGCCATGACTAAGGTAGTTTTTCCATTCCTTCAATCGTTGTTGAGTGATTTCTCACTTATTTTTCATGGATTTATGACTATTTTGTATCCTCCTTATAGGACTTATAGTTGGCGGGTGTTCTCTTACGCAAGTGAAATCTTACCTCTATTCTATCTCCTTTAGGGTTTTCTAGTCTTGAAGATATGGACAAAGATGATGGTGTATTTCTTGGATCTGGTTGAGGATTACTCTTGATATAAGGGATCATATGACCATCCTGTTCGATTCCTTCTCTCAACAAAGTCAAGTGTTGCAACTTGGGGAATTGGATATTTCCATGGTATGCATTTAAATATTTAAAGAACTAAGTTTACAAGGCCTTAAAAGATCTAGAGGGTATGTAATTTCACTACATTGTAAATGTCTTTGTCAGATGCAATGCTCACCTATATTTTTATGAAGAAATTCATAATAACAGTCTCAGAAAGGTCAGGATAGAAATAGCAAATCCATTTGATGGTCGTCAGTCTATTGCATTGGCCATACAACCCGAGCAAATTCTGTGCTAGTGACCCATCACAAGACTACATATGAAAGGGAAAAAGAGAAACCATTGTTTATTTTTTGGAATTTCACTAGGGTTGGCCTGTATGGTTTCAATGCCTTGTGACCCCATGTCTTTAGTTGTTAATCCCGTAATTCAGAAGGATTGTGTCACGTAGTGGGATATCCAAATCTATGAATTAAACCAAACATTGTAGAGGAAAATATTCTTATTCCTAGTCCTCGAAAGGAAAAAAGGCTAAGGTTCATGTAATAAATATTCCATTTCCATGGCTTTTGTGAAATCTTCTTCCACTTCTTGATCGTGTCTATTGTTTCAAATTGTTTGAACTTCAATGAATGCTTGTGAAGTTGGAGTCTATGTTTTGTTGGCTTCTCTGGAGACTGGAACACTATCAAATTTTTGGTGAAATCTTCTTCCACTAATTGATTTTTAATACATGTAATAGTTCATAATTGATTTCTAGTTTTTTCATTAACTATCTAGAAAAGAAAATTTTGTCTTTTCTAGCATAGTATTAGTTAGTTGCTCCTTTCATCATCTCTTCATATATAATAGATATAAATGGGTTCTATCTCTTAATTCGAACTAATCATTTTTTGTTTTGAAGATTATTCTCTTTAACTAAACATTATTATTTAATTTTATGTTTTTTATTTTGAATTTTTTGTTGGACTTGTTGGTAGTGTTATTGCGCATTTTAATGTGCATTTGTTTTATTTACTAGAAAACTAAAAAAATTTATCTCTATTTCTACATAAATATTTTAAGACATCTAAAATCATTTTTCAAAGTGGTTTAATATTTGTAATGCCCCGTTTTTACTTTACCATATGAGCTACCATTACCGATTTTTATTTTCTAATTTTTGTGGAGCTCTATCAGTATGTTGACACTATGGACTTATGGATTTATTATTTTGCGGAAGTTAAATATGTGTGTACGTGTGTGATGTTAAAATTAAGTAATTATGGTCATGCTTTAATTCTATCTCTAGCATGAAAACTTAAAAGATGTTGGGTACGTGGATAGCAATTTAAAGTTATATGTTGAATAAATGAATGTGATACCAGGTGCATGGTACATAGAAAAATGGTTAAATTGTTCTTTATTAGTAATGAAATATGTATGCATGTCAATGATTGCACGATATTGTGCAATATCATGTTGGGAGACTAAACTACGCGTTTAAAATGAGCTAAGTGGTAGTTGTATGTTACAAAACAAAAGTAGATATGTGACATGAATTCCGAAAGAGAAATGGTATGCGAGTGAAAGATTGTTGTTTTGTATGATTATTGGTTCATTATCAGAATGTGTGGGCAGGTGCAGAGCTTCAGGAAACTCAACTACCCAAATTGGTTATTCAATGACAAATCCCGAGAACAATAGTAACAAGACATTAATTTCTATGATGGTGTAAGAATTGACCCTTGTTCCATAGGAGTGGTGGAGGCATTTCCCACTATTTATCCTATGAAACCTAGATTCACGAGAGGCTTGTGATACAGTATGCTCCCCAAGGTGTGTGATGATTGAGTACATATTGTTTTTTCCATATAGATCATTATGATTTAGTTATTAAATCATTCGATGATACAAATGAAGATTCTATGTCAGTAGATAAGATTTATGTAAATTATGTGTTATGTGAGATTTAATACTATTAGTACCTATAAGAAGTATGTAAGTAGTATCTACACTTACATAGCTATTGTATTTATGCTTGTATGAATTTTAATTCATGAATTCTTTAATAAATTATTGTAATTAAGATACATTGTGATTGTGACTAATTACATTATAACTAGTTAGGGATTAATTACTATTTATGTGATTACGGATTTATGCATTTATCTAAATTTATTTAAATGAATTTCTAAATAATTATGATAGATAGGTTGATGGTAATAGTTATATAAACGTTAGTTTGTGTATGAACAATTGTTGATTTAATGAATAAGTAATAATTAAGTTTGATTTATAATTAAATATTTGATTATGAATTCCCAAAGGAATTTGATTTGAGTTTGAAAAATATTTTCTTCATTTAATAAATAAGTTTTAATTATAACTAATATTAAGTTTTAATTATAATTAAGATTTGATTGATGGATATAGTAGTAATTTAAATAAACAATTATTGAATTTGATAATATTATTATTTATTTGATAAATGAGTATTAATTAAGTGAATATAATTAAATATTTGATTTTGATGCCAAAAGATCTTGTGACTCATGAATTGACTTTTGCATGTCTTACATTGTTGAATCATTTTTTTTAAGTAATTATATTATTTAAATAATATGTTGTGTTTTGTACTTAATATGGTAATTAATTTTGCATGTGACTAGTATCCATGGTATTAAATAAAAAGTATTATAAAGAGTATTTTATTTCCATTTGAATAAATGTGGCCTTTGTATCGAGTTGTGAATGGATGGAAAATTAAAGGGGATGACATGATAGATGGGAGAAGGAGTTGCAATTGTAATGAAAAGATGAGTAAATGCTCAAGAATAGAAGGTGGGAAAGGGGGAATATAGAAAGTGGTATGAAGAAGGATGGAGAGAATGTTTTTTTTTTATTTGGGGAAACTTACAAGAAGAACATATTATGATTTGGAAACACTTGGGAGAATGGGTTGGATTGTTGTTCTTCATATTTGGGCACAGAGGGAAAAGAAACTCAGTTTCTTTGAGCTAGGGAGTCATTGAGGTTGTTCTAAGTTTGTTGGGAGGAAAAAACATTTAGCATTTGAGTTGTAGGGAGCTTGACTTGGTTGAAAGCAACCCTAATATCCTACACATATTTTCCCTTTAATACTTGACATATTTTATTTTTTATACATTGTAAGAAACTATGAATTTATTAAAATAGGGTTGAAGTTTACATGTTATAATATTATTATATATGTTGTAAGGGGTTAGAAATTTAAGTTGTACTAAAGAAACCAAAATTGAGTAGATATGAAGAAGAAGTATGATAAAGTAATTTATTTGGCTTATATCTACACCTATAACTGAAATCCTGAAGAGAGATAACTTAGTTGTAATAAAGACAAGAAAAAAAAAGTTGACTACAAATAACTTAGTTGTAGTGAAGTCATGATAAATTGTTAAATTAATATAAGACTTTCAGTACTAGGAATTGTCCTTACACATGGAATCAAAGCCCGAGCTCCAAATCTGGATCCATGGGCCTGCATTCTCTAAATTTTAAAGTATAAGGAGAAAGGAAAGAAATCCAATATTGAAAGAAAAAAACTTGAATGAGAAGGAAGAAGATGAAGATCCCATGCCACACCTTGAAAACTAGGTAGAAACTTTTCCTACAAAACCATAAAACAAGTTAATAAGAATTTATATATGTAAATAGGAGATGATATTTACATATGAAGGAGCTATAAAATAAGTTAAAATCAAATTGCATATAGGTACATATGATCAATATAATGCATACAAGGATATTTTACAAAATACAATTGTTATCATGTTTTTGGTTTTTATTATAAAATCAAAACTTAAGAAGCATAAAAAATTGAAATAATAGCCTTTATCTAGTTTCATTGGTAATCCAAAATGCTTAGAATTTGATTAGTCGAGCAATTATTTAGCTGGCCAGTGAAATTCAGAACAACAAATAAATATTTCATTAAAAAATAAGTATATTATTGTACATGCAACCCATATTTCTATCAATCTCATGTAGTATGCCAATTTCCAAGGGTGACTCTCAGACTGTGTTTCACTAATATCATTTACTCTAAACCTTTACAAAAGAAAAAATTATGCACACATTTTTTTTATTTTGAATTGGAAAAGCTGAGAGCTGAATCGTGATTAGGAAACCATGTTCTCTCCATGGATTGGGAGGTCCATGAATTTTCATTCATCGCGGTTCACCGAGATTTTCCACGTTATCAATAACACTCATTTACATGCAATAAAAGAAAGAAACTTTCACCCATGCATGCAAGTGTGAGTATGCGTTTATTTGTGACCTAGATAAAACCTAAAAAATACTTGTACTAATGACAATTTATGCCATGACACATGATCAATATGGTAAAGAGGCGAGGAATTTGAGGGTCAGGTTGGAGGACGATGATGCCTTAGCATAATGCATCAAAACCATCGCCAAAGATAGTTCTCATTTTGTGATCCCTTGAGGAAATACATGAGGCACTTAGGGGAATTCCAAGGGAAAGTTCTAAACCAGAAGTAGAACTAGAGGCCCCTCCTTTGGGGGATGGAAATCCTGAATTTGAAGTACGGTAGAATATAGTGTAGAGTCCTCCTCCTAAGGACATCACAAGGGAGATTCATAAAATAATGCTTCCCTATTTTTCTGTTGTTCATGCAGAGGTGCGAGTAGAGGCATGGTTGGAGTGGAAGACCAGGTGTTTAGCACTGCAGGAGTACACCTTCACGTCCAAATCCAAAATAGCCATATTTCATCTTAAAGAAATTTCCTTGAATTGGTGGGGAAACCAAGAGAGATATTTACACCTTACCCCAGACATTGTTCCATGGGAATTGATTGTGGATAACTTTAGAAGGATGTACTTTCCCACATTGTACTAGAAAGGGCAAGAAAGAACCATTAATTCCTTGATACAAGGGATTCAATCGATAGAGGAATATGAGATGAGATTCATAGGCTGAGCACTTTGTGTACAAACTTAATCCTAAGATCATGGCCCAAGTATGGATGTTGAAACGTAATTCACTTGTCAAGGAAGTCAAATATACTTGTTATACTTAAGGGATGTTGGGTTTGAACCCTTGAGATCATACGACACTCAACATGTGATGAACCTCTAGTAATTAAATGATGAAAATGCATGATATATCATAAATAAAATAACAAAGAAGAGATTTATTGATCGCAGGCCACTTCAAGGGGGAAAGCTCAATAAAAATAAATCATCGATGCCTTCATTGGCCACAAAACGTACTTATATACTAAGTCTATGTGTCCAATACTATGGATCATGATGCAAGGTCAACTGACAAGGGTTCTTACTTAACAATAACACGCGACACACACTCGATGCTTACACAGACTTGGTGTAAAAAAGGATGCCAGAAGCTGGCTTCTATTACTTCAAATCAAATCAATTACATTGTGAAATGAAGGGAATGTAACCACAATGGGTCGGGACTAGTGGTGATTTGGACCACCACCCTATTATGCTTGAACTATGCCAGGAATTCAAGCAGCCCATTCAAGTTTGATGTTCAATGGATTAAATATTCACAGTTCAATCCCATTATTATGAGATAATGGAAGTCGATTGATTGAAACAACAATGATTTGGAAGCCATTCAGTTTAATCGCAACCTCAATCATATCAAGGAGCTTTCAGTCCCTTGGATAGCTCGGAAAAGGAAAGATATTGATGAGGATATTTTTTCCATTGAGGAAAGATCTAAACCACAGGGCTACACTTCTATTTTACAATGATACGGAATCCCTTTGATTCATTGATATGATCCCCAAAAAGGACAATGGGAAGACCTTTGATGACTATCATCATATTCCCCTCTACAACTCCTTCTACAAGATCACTGCAAAGGTTATTTCCAACAGGGTTAAAGGAATCTTTTCAAATGGCGTTTCTTTGGAACAACACGCTTTCCTCAAGGGAAGGATTATACAGGATGCTATTGTCATGGCAAAAGAAGCAATGCACTCATCCAAAACTAAGAATATTCCATCAGTAATTCTAAATATCAACTTGCGTCGAGAATACGATCAGGTCAATTTGACATTTTTGTGACTGACCCTTCTACAAATTGGATTCCCTCTACCAGTTTTAAATTGGATAATGGCCACTTTTGGGACTATTAATTTTTTTTTTCTAGTGAATTCCTCTCCCTCCACTTTCTTCAAACCCGAGAGGGATCTTCGTTAGGGCTGTACTCTCTCCCCACTCCTCTTCCTTCTTGTTTTCGAAGGACTCATCCAATCCATATTGCTTGCAAAGGAAAACGATAAATTCCATTGGATTAAAATTGCTCGAGACCTATGTGTTACACACCTTTTATTTGTTGATGAAATTATGGTATTTGCACAACAATCCATGAGCAATATAAACAACATATAGATAATTTTATCTCTATTCACTTCAGCCATAGGTATGAACGTAAATATTGATAAGTCTACCATATCTTATTTCTTTGTGGATGACGCTTTAAAATACTGGATTGCTCAACATATCACATATAAGGTATTAGATATTGATGAGGTACTTCCATACTTGGGGTAGGTCCTCAAGACAAATTATTATGGGATCAAGGATTGGTATGGAATGATTAGGGAAATTGAAATGTGTATTAATCATTGGTTCAATCTATGGCTTACCAATGGTGGCAGACTCATTCTTATCAAAGCAATCCTTGAGGCTATTCCGATTTTCTGGTTTTCCATGGCTCACATTCCAACAGGCATCATGAACACTATCAGGAAGATATGTTGTAATTGTTTTTTGAAAGGGAAAAATTCTTCTTCAAACTTGCACTAGATTGCATGGGAGAGGATCTCTCTACCAAAGAAATGGGGTGGATTAGGCATAAAAAAATTGGAAGATTTCACTAAAGCGATGGCGGCTAAGAATGCTTGGCGATTTCTGTCAAGTGGCAATTTATGGACCAGGGTTATATCTGTCAATTATATTCATCCTCTATCGATAGAGTATTGGTTCAGATGCAGGATTCCCAAACCAAAAGTCACATCTATGATGTGGAAAGCTGTTATGGGTGCATTCGATTTGATTGTAGATGGTATTCAATAGAAGATTGGGGATGGAAACAAGGTTAGGATTGGAATCAATACCTGGATTGGTTGTTCCTCTTCTTATCGAATTCCCGATCATATGATTACACAACTACAAGATCGAGGAATTCATTTTATGTCACAGATTGTGGATATCTAGGCCTTCGATGTTCATCAACAGGGTTGGTGTAATGCTAATGCTCTTTGTTTTCTTCGTGGGCATAAATACAGATGGGAATGGTATATACATGGTTTGTGGGGCATGTCTAGTTGATTAAATCCTACTCCTGATTAAATCAAATGGGATCCCAATGTCTCGGGACGATACTATATACAAAAGGTTGGTTACGAGTTACTTTGATCTACCAGGCTTCTTCAGGAGCATTGCTTGTGGTTTGATAAAATTTGGAAAATTTCTTTCCCATTGAAGATGAATATATTTTTCTAAGCTACTTTTATGGACAGGATCCCGGTTTGGTGGAGGCTACAGGTATACATTTTTTAGGGAACTGGGTGATTCCCTCTATGCAAATCATTCTATGAGAGTACTATCTATTTAATGATTCAATTCTCATATATTGAAAGTATCTGGCATAAGATTACTCTACTTTCTGTCATTCACCACCAATGGAAAGGTACATGCATGTCTAATGCTTTCGTCACATCGCATGTGATTCTAAATGCCAAAACTTTTTCGACTCTCCCATAGATTGTATTATGGCATACCTAGATTTCCAGGAACCATGTGCTTTTTAATGATCATCTCATCCCACCTGAGGTTTATGCTTTCCAATGTTTGGGCATCAGACAAGATTTAACTCTAAGACAAACCCTTAATATTCCTCGTGCAATCTCACAGGAGGAGATTAATAAGGAAGCCCCATGGGGATATTTTGACAGTGCTATCAAGGGATACCTTTCCAGGGGTGGTGCTAGTGGAATCATTTTCATCAACACTAAAAATTTGTTGCATCTATGGGTCATAGTACGAACAATCGCATTGAGCTTATGGTGGTCAAATTCCTTATGGAACTTGCTATTTCTAAAGGAATTCAGAGCATGCATATTTTTGGTGATTTCTCTCTCATTATACAGTAGATGAAGAACCAATGGAGACCAAATAAAATTATTCTATTATCTATCTTTGAGGAAGTACATAGATTATATGTGCACTTCCATTTCCTCACATTCCAGCATATATATATTGAGAGGAACACCGAGGTTGATTGCCTATCCAAACTGGGACTGCTTATGGATGATGGGAATTGATAGACATGGGAGGGAAACTTTGACACCATCCTTGAGGATGGCCCATGCCCCATTGCATTTTGATATAGTGAACTTACATTATTTTCCTTTTTCATATGATTGACATATATGGACTAATGAACCCTCTGTTAAGAATGATTTTTGACATCCTGGTAGATGATATTTATTAATGTAATATGTATGTGGAAACAATATATTGAGACCTTAAAGTTCATGTAAAATATGTTATACTTAATACAAAAGCAGCACGTTCTTTTTTCTTTGGAAAAAAAATATGAACTGAAAGTAGATCAGAATTAGGGGGAATAATATGAAAATGCCTTTCAGTTTTACTCTACCACACACCAATGATCGATCGAAATACCTATAGTGTTATTGTACAGAATGTCAGGTGATCCCTCTATGAACAAATGGATAGTGTAATATCTGAGCCCTTCCATATCCGGAAAGGAGATTAGAAATTGAAATGCATCATGAAAGAAAAACTCTTGAGGATTACCTAATTTGAATAAGAAAAATAAAAAAATTGTGATTGGTTTTACTTACATGTAGATATGAAGACACCAAAAACTAATGTTAAATTGAAATTTGTAGCCC
This sequence comes from Larix kaempferi, assembly GCA_027924585.1. Lineage (NCBI taxonomy): Eukaryota > Viridiplantae > Streptophyta > Pinopsida > Pinales > Pinaceae > Larix > Larix kaempferi. Next base: position 2,871,464 of record BSBM01001033.1, read on the forward strand.
TTTTTAAGTCCAGAAACATACTATTTCTTTTTTCAATCAAATAGTTGGCATGTGAAATCATGAAAATTGTTTGCAGGTGAATTGACCTAAGCCGATCAAAGGTTCAACGGAAACTAGTATGCCCTGACGTAATATATTAGGGATGAATCATCCCCCTGTAACTAACATTCCAAGAAATTAGGGCTATTTATCCCAGAATAAACCCCTGCTCCATGAAATGGGGGTGAATGGTAGTGGAAACCTGATTTGAGGAGGGCGAAATTTCTCCAAGGAATCCTCATTCCTTAGAAACAAGGAAAATGGAAATATGTAGCCCAAATTTCATGTGCTAAAACCAAATTTTGTCCCTATCCTTGGTAAACATGCATGGGCTAACCGTTTGCGCAATTTTTTGTAAAAAATAAATTAGGGACGAAAGATTATAATAATAAAATAACACTACCATATAAAAAAAACTGAAACACCTGAAATTTTGTCATAACAAAAAACCCCTAAATTTTGAAACTCCTGAAAGGGCTAGGGCACAATCTGTATGACACAGAAAAAAAATAAATTTGAAATCCCTCCATGGAACTTTTATAAAAGCGTTGATTTGGAAAAATACCCAAAACGGATTCCAAATCATGCCATAACCTAGAGCAGTCAACCATAAAAAATTAGCAAGCTAAAAACAACCTTAAAAACAAAGAGAAACTTAACGGTGGAGAAGTATATTTACCTATCTGCAATATAAAGAGAAACTTAGTAGTGGAAAATTTTATTTACCTATTTGAAATATCGTTCATATGTAGGTGAATGTAGGCTTCCAAGCATTTTATCAACACTAATGATTGGATATGTATCCTACAAACCAAAAATCATGGAGAATGATTTAGTACTGATCTAATATATAAATAATATGCCATGTGAACTAATTATAAAGAACCTAAAAAGAAAAACGAATTACCTGATTAAACAAATACACTATGCCATACTGGGGCCCTAGCCTATATAACCCTCAAGTATATTCCTACTCAATTGCTGCTACATTTCACCTAGTAAAGCGAAAGCAAAGGTTGGTCAATTACTTGTGCAAATTATTTGAGCTTCATTGAGTTATTTATAAATAAGAGTGGGAGGATGAGCTGAAATCACATAACTTGAGCCAGTCCTGAAGACCTATAATTTAGGTGTTGGATGGGATTGGTCTTGTTTTAATTGGAAATCCCAAGAAGGAATAAGAAAGCATAACCTTCATCTTCGTTCTTCCTTACAAGGGCATTAAAACCCAACCATTTCAATTCCCTCCCTATATATCCGTCCTCTACTTGTAGAGTTTACCTCAACAAACAATTTGTCCTTTCCTGCCATAACCTCAAAAATATTTACACAACTTGTTGTTGATAAATGCAACTCATAATGCCGTAGCAGTTCGTAGATAGGTGATTAATGCAGAATGCAGCCCGATGGTTAATTTTGCAAGGAAATGAGATTTAGTCTTAAATTTTCATCTCAACTTCCCCTCCTCTAGTATAGTACCGACACATTGTAGAATTTGTTTTCATAATTATAATAATCAAAATTTATAATATTAATCATTTATTAAAACTTCTATCAAAGCATGCAATCCCAACAATCATTTATATCAAATCTGTAAAATGAAATTGATAAGAATTAAAATGATTTGGTAGTAAATTTTAATAAAAATTAGAATGGTTTCCACATGAATAGAGAGAGGAGACCATAAGAAAAATTGTGCCTAAATAAAAAGATTACAAGTCACAGTTCAACTGCTTATACTAAGGTTAGATAAGATGCTTCGCAATAATAGGAATATGAGCATGAATCTTAATGCTAATGTTATATATATATATATATATATATATATATATATATATTGAATAATTTAACTAGTTTTAATGATCAAAGAGTATTTGTTTTTAAAAAGTTATAAATTCAATTACGTATAAGTGTACACTATAGAGTATTTATGTTTATGTAGATTCTAGTAGTAAAATTACTATTTATAAAGGGCCTTTTGTACTAAAAAAACTCTCCTACACAATTTTTTTTATCTAACTAGGTGTAAATAAACTTTGTAAGAAGTGCTATTGTAAAAAATATTGGGATGAGTTTTTCTTAAATGTTTTCTTTTTGGATAGTACATAGGTCCATTTGAATTGTTGCTTATCCTATGTTATGGACTATGAACAAGAAACTTTGTAAAAAGTGCTATTGTAACAAATATTGGGATGAGTTTTTCTTAAATGTTTTCTTTTTGGATAATACATAGGTCCATTTGAATTGTTTCCTATCCTATGTTATCGACTATGGACAAGGTGAAATAGACACATAAATGTTGTACATGCCCAGCAAATTCCGGTTTCTTTCTGGTTTCATTTTGGAATTAAGTGTTTATTTCATGGCATTCTTTTACCATCATGGTTAAAGGGTTGATTTAGAAGTGACGTTGATTCAAGTTTTAAATATTTAATTAACATACGTAATTAATTTATGTACTGATAATTTTTTTTTTTAACAATATATATATATATTTTTGTCTATAATTACTCTTCACACATGTCATCAAAACAAGCATATGTATCTATTTTATGTATAGCTTTAGCTATGAATCTATGTATTGACTAAAAAAATTAAAAATTTATAGAGAAAAAAACTATATAAGAAAGGAATTTTCATTATTGATGATGTTGTTTAATGATTATTTTTCATGACTTTTGTTCTCCTAGATGTTTATGCTTGTTATGATGACATGTATGAAAAATAATTATAATAAAGGAAGTAGGTGCATAAAATAAATTCTTGAATGACAAAGAATCTCTAGAAAAAAAAATGGTCTTTAAGTTTTGAATCTATGTACTCAAAAACCCTTAAAAACATGTAAGGGGAAGCTTACCTCTAAGCATATGTGTAAATTTAACCTTGAACATTTTTGTTGTTGACAATACAATCTTGCAATTTATTTTTCATGACTAATATTATACATAAAATAGATACATAGACTTGTTTTGATGACATGTGTGAAGAGTAATTATAGACAAAGAAGTAGAAGTCAAAATGAAAACGAAAATAAAAAATATGATAAAATAAAATAATAAATAAATAAAAATATTTATCAATACATATAATAATTATGTATGTTAATTAAATATTTAAAACTTGAATCAACTTCACTTCTAAATCAACCAATTAACCACAATGGTAAAAGAATGCCATGAAATATATATGTAATTCCAAAAGGAAAATGTACAACATTTATGTGTCTATTTGACCTTGTCCATAGTCCATAACATAGGATAGGAAACAATTCATATGGACCTATATATTATCCAAAAAGAAAACATTTAAGAAAAACTCATCCCAATATATTTTACAATAGCACTTTTTACAAAAATTCTTGTTCATAGTCCATAATATAGGATAAGCAACAATTCAAATAGACCTATGTACTATCCAAAAAGAAAACATTTAAGAAAAACTCATCCCAATCTTTTTAACTATTCTTACAAAGTTTCTTTACACCTAGTTAGATAAAAAAAATCTGTGTATGAGAGTTAGAACAAAAGACCCTTTATAATTAGTAATTTGACTACTAGAATATAGATAAACATAAATACTCTAAAGTTTACACTTCTATGTAGTTGAATTTATAACTTTTTAAAAACACATACTCTTTGATCATTAAACCCACTTATATATATGGGATGGTGCAAGCTAATGCTGGCCGCTCATGATGCGTTAGTCACAATGGACTTCTGGAAAAACAAAAATCTGAACGTCAAAAAGAAATATTAGAGCTACCTACACAACTTTTTGGAATATGGCGCAAGAAGATCAAATGTAGACAATCGGATTACCTTCCAGAATATATAAATATTATTTATGGAAATTAAGTATAAATCCCAAAAAATGGGGTTCTCCTAAGGTTGGTATGTTATTTTATTAAGAAAACATAATGAATATGTTTGCGTTAGCCCCCTGGTTTGGTATTCAAATGGTGGATTTTTGTTAAAAAAATTATATACAGTCATAGATAACATGCCATTCTAGTGCGGCGCTATTTTTCCATATTTATTTATGTTAGTTTTAATTTTTTTTTAATTAAGGAAGTCAACCCATCCCTAAAATGACTAGGCCGAGCGTTAGCCCCAAATATCATGGTCTTAACATAATCAATCAACATTGTTTTTTTTTAGGATGTAGGTTTTTGTGTGTACTTGAGTGGGTTCTTTTCCGTTTTCAAAATAGGTGATCCAATAAAAAGTTATAAACAAAAGAAATAACCTACTTTTTGTGTAAGATTGACATTAGTGCAATTGAAATTAACTAAAAAATAGGAACAAATATTAGATTTAATAAAAAATTACATATTCGGAATTTGCACACATAGTTCTACAAGTGTGTGCAATTTCATTAGCAGTGGACTAGTGTAGCATATGCATAATCATGCTCGAAACATAAGAAGTTGTAGAATAAGATGTATTTTGTTATAAGATGTATTTTTTTATAGTAGTATATGTATTTTGGCAACCCAACCTAAAACCATAGCAGCCAAGTCATCCACCACGTTGGTGGGAAACGAATTACCCACCAAAACTTAAAAATTAAAATGGCGTGTGCGTGTTTATTTAAATAGAGCGTACACACACAATAGCGCATACGCACACAATGGCGCGTGCACACACAATGGCGCATACGCACACAATGACGTGTACGCACACAATGGCGTGTGCACGTTGTTTTTAATTAAGTTTGAAATTTGTCAATGTGATTATATAATTTTATGAATGATATATTTTTTGATAATTAGTAATGTTTTAAATTGAATTAAATTAAATTTATATATAGTTTTTTATTATTAAGAAAATAATATAATTTTATAAATTATAAAAAAAAACTATTTAAGTGAATTAAATTTAGTTTAAGTGGTTTGAAGGAATGGTTATTATTCTCTTCAACTATTTAGTAAAACCGGACCAAACCATAGCTCAAGCACATATGCATCCATACAAAAATCATATTGAATGGATGAAGATGATGATGATGAAGATGATGATGATGATGATGTTGATGATGAAGATGATGACCAAGATGATGATGATGATGATGAGGAATAGGGTGATGACAATGATGATGATGATGGAGATGATGATGATGATGATGATGATGACGATGATGATGATGTTGATGATGAAGATGATGTCCAAGATGATGATGAGGAAGTGGGTGATAATGATGATGATGATGATGATCATCATACTCATCATCATCACTATCATCATCTTCATCTTCATACTCATCTTCATCATCTTCCATCATCTTCATCATCATCATCATCTTCATCATCATCTTCGTCATCATCATCATTATCAATGATGATGATGAAGAAGATGATGATGATGATGAAGATCATTATCAATGATGATGATGAAGAAGATGATGATGATGATGATGTTGATGAGGATGATGACGACGATGATGATGTTGATGGTGAAGATCATGGCCAAGATGATGATGATGAGGAGGAGGAGGATGGGGATGATGATGACAATGATGACGATGATGTTGATGATGAGAATGAGGATGATGATGATGATGCTGATGATGACGAAGATGATGAGGAGGATGATGATGATGATCATATTCGTCATCATCAGCGTCATCATCTTCATCTTTGTACTCATCTTCATCATCATCCATCATCATCATCATCATCATCATCATCTTCATCATTATCATCCTTATCAATGATGATGACGAAGAAGATGATAACGAAGATGATGATGATGATGTTGATGATGATGATGATGATTGAAAATGATGATGATGACGAAGAAGATGATGATGATGATGACAATGATGATGATGTTGATGATGATGATGATGAGGAACAGGGTGATGACGACGCTGATGATGATGGAGATGATGATGATGTTGATGATGATGACAATGATGATGATGTTGATGATGAAGATGATGACCAAGATGATGATGATGATGATGATGATGGGGATGAGGATGATGATGAGGAAGTGGG